>CM042011.1:24117079-24567079 GCA_023525715.1 Cichorium intybus
TCACGTCATCACTACGATTGAACTAGTGTGTTCAAACCCATGCATGCACGATGGAGGTAATAACAATGAAGGGCAGATGGCAATGGAAAATAGGAATTTATAGATCTAGCTAAAAATCAAATTTATCGCTACTAAAAATTTACCCTATTACTCACGTAATATTGTTCGGGTGTTGTGTAGGTAAAGAGTTTTACCCACGGAAAGAGGGGTGTGGAAAAACCCTTGTGGGTAATTTGTACCCATGCAATACTCACGAAAATTTCTCACGCAATACTAACATACTACATTTCTGACACAATACACATGCGTTATTATTACGCAATACCCACGTATTATATTTCCGACACAATACTCATACATATTTGTTAACCGTGTTTGACCTATACCAACGCAATACTCATACGGTATTGCTACGCAATACTCACACATTATATTTCTCACGCAACATGTTTTTTATTAAAAAAATACCAATTTTTTTGTCATTTTTGTCCTCAGTTGACAAAAGACACACACAAACATACTTTATATATATATATATATATATATATATATATATATATATATATATATATATATATATATATATATATATATATATATATATATATATATATATATATATATATATATATATATATATATATATATATATATATATATATATATGATAATATTAAATCACAACTAATTAAACATTACAGATAAATTTTGTTTAAAATTCTACAAAAGTGAAATTGTACATCTAATTTTTTTTTTCAAAAACATATAATTAGGAACCCGGATCGCGTTGATTCATTTGTCGTATCATTTTTTTTCATTTTTTCTCAAACTCTTGTTGCGTTCGTTCTAATTGTTGTGTCATATCTTGTGCTATTTGTTGTTGTCTCTGTTAGAAATCATCTTGCATTTGAGATTGATTTTGTTACAAGGTTTTCCACTTGTGCAAGTAACCCTTTGATCTAAAAATTGGATAAAAAATAACGACTAATCAAATAATAAAGAAAGGGCAAGACAATGGCCGCTTTTCTCTACCTATAATAAAGAAAGGGCAAATAAACAAGAGTACTTAAATACCATAGAGAGACATAAAGACTAGCGGGGGTACAACAGTTGACTGGTATACATTGGCTCCATGAAGTTCCTCTTAAAGTCAAATGCTTCGTGTGGCGTGCTCAACTTGGGCGCATTCCAACGGCTGAGGCCTTGGTTTTAGAAGGAATTCGTGTTGCCACTGCTATATGCTCTCACTGCAATGCCAACATTGAATGTTGTGATCACGTGCTTGTGAATTGTCAGATTGCCAAGGAGGTTTAGAGTTGAGTTTTTGGTTGGTGTGGCATTTATGATCCGTACTTAAACACGGTGAATGATCTACTTAGATACATTCATTCATTGGGTGGCTGTCATAGAAAGTGGTGCAGGATAAAAACAATCACATACGGTGTGTTATGGTGTCTATTGAAAGCTCGGAATGACAAGATTTTTAGGAAGGTTAATGGCACTGCCCCTAATATCTTAGTGACTGTCAAAAATATGGTCCATCTTTGGTTAAAATGTAGAGGTGTTGGTAGGAGTACTGATTGGGTTAAGTGGTGTGCATCTCCATTTTACAATATGTAACTGTTTGTAGAACTTTGTTGTTTCTCTGTCTAGCATCTCGCCTGATGGAGGTTTTTTTGGTTTTCATTTAATCGTTTGCCGGTTAAAAAAAGCAGGAAATCTTCTATGCCAAGCACTTACAATTAATGTCACTTTAGTAAGAAGAAATAAATAGACCAAGTGATGCAATCAAATATTCTGAAGAAGTTGATGCATCAATTCTTGGAGGGTCCTAGTAAACATACACCATATATATACACCTTATACAAAAGTCAAACTATTTTTAACCAATCATATTTATTTGTGTTAACCAATAAATATAATTTGACCTTGAATAGGTGTGTGTCTCAAGTAAAAATGAGGTGTTAATTTAGTGATTCTCTTCTTGGATGATCAACCAGTATACGAGGCACAACCTTACGTGTGTCCCAATAAGGGCTCATTTGGGCATACATCAACATGAAAGTAACGAGTTTTTATGTAGGAGTGGCTAAAGAATGAAATAAATACACGCAATGAAGAATCAATCGGTGACTCATCATCAACCATAAGGATAAAGCGAAATGAGTTCTTAAAAGAAAATTGGGTCATATACACCCAACAAAAACGTCTTTTCCTAGTGTTAATAGAATCAGGGAGATTGTCAATGAGCGAATAATCATTATTATAAAAATTAAACCATTTGGGGCATTTGCTTACTCGATAAAAATACCAAAACAACAAAATATCTAAACGAACATGGTGAGCAACATAAAACATTTCAAACGATAACATCTTAGAAAATGCATTTGGGAAAACTTTAGACAAATTAATTATGTAGTGTTCAACAATACGACCAAAAAAGGAACTAAGATGGATTCCTAAGCCGCATTTGAAATATTTCAGGTAGGATCCGATTCTTCCTGACGAATGAGTAATGATGGCTAATGACGAAGAATGAATGGTGAGCTTAAAGACAGCTAACATATGATAGTCAGGAGGGTTCCGATTTAGAAGATCACTGTCAACATCATATTCTTCTGAAATTTTCATAGCCATAACGAACCAATAACCATATTTAAGAACATGGTAAGTACAGCGAGAAAAGTGAAAGTAGGCAAAAAATTAACTGTCTTACTTATCGACCGGATAAGAAATTTAATGTGATAGATAGAGAGGTAGTTGAAAGTGGTAAGAGTGAGGCTTTCTCATCAGCACGTGACTGACAATTGACAAAGGCATCGTTACACGTCAACTCCAAATAATAAACAATTAGACTGATGATTTATCCTTTGGACTGGGGGCTTAATAGGGGACCCTACATACCAAACAACCAGTCTGCCAGGTACCGAATATAGACTGGATGATAGAAAGCTTATCAAGTACCTATCTGACTCAACGGGTAGAGAACGGGCCGACTAAACTATTCGGCCCATCAAGTGATAGCTGGACAATCTATCCGGACCAGGGAAAGCTAGCTAATTACATGTCGCATGCTAATCGACCTTCCATATTGTAATTAATATATAGGCAAGTACAAAGCAATCCCATCTATTAATTATAGAGAACGCAATCCACCGAGATATCATAAAATGACAGAAATAGTATAGAGTACAAGAGACTGTACGACTCGACTAATAAAATAAAGAGTGGTCGAGTCTAGGTAGTCACATAGGGGATGCTATCCAGTCACCACTGCATCTCCTATAAAAAGAGAAGAAGACGCTAAATCAAGTAATCTTTCCAACAACGAAAGATACTTGTAATATGTTGACCCGATTTCTAACTTAGGCATCAAATAGTATTCCCGGGAGCAATCATTGTAATGCTCGTGGCCTTTTCTTATTGGATTGTTTTACAACACCTTGCTATATCATATTCTCATCATCTTTGAAAGACATACTGAACCACATCGTGACAAGCCAATCAAAAGTCTTCATGAGGGGACATGGCGTTGCATCAATCACTATGTTTCTGATAGCTCGAGGCCCTATGGAAATGACAAACCAACTATATCGATTTTGTAAACCTAAGTACCTGACAAAGTTGTTTGTCACTTAACAAATAAAAGAAGGGTATTGGTAAAAAAACCCCTCATCATTAACTGATGATGTCCAATCAATTTGGGTTTCTTTATTATATATATATATATATATATATATATATATATATATATATATATATATATATATATATATATATATATATATATATATATATATATATATATATATATATTAATCATGATATTTTTTTAATTATTTTTTTTTAATTTTATAACTATTATTAATTGTTTTTATTTAAGATAAATACTTATTTTGGTATTTATAATTTAAATATCATTCTAAATTTTTGACGTTTAGTTCGAATATGTTTTCTAATATATTTTTTAACGTTTTGTTCGTTGGTATCATTTAACGTTGTAATTTATTATCTTTTTCTAATTTTTGACATTTTGTTTGAATACATTGTTATATTTTTTGTTCGTTTATATCGGTGGAAAGTTATTATAATGTTGATTAGACTTATGAGTTTGCATTTCTAATTTTTTGTTCGTTTATATCGGTGGAAAGTTATTATAATGTTGATTAGACTTATGAGTTTGCATTTCTAATTTTTTGACGTTTTGTTTGAAACATTTTTATATGGTTTGTTCGTTTATATCGTTTATATGTTTTGTTCGTTTCTAATTTTTTACGTTTTGTTTGAATATATTTTCTAATTTTTCTAATTTTTGATATATTAATTTTCTAATTTTTTAATTTTTGACGTTTTATGTCGGTGATAGAAATGATGGAAATTGTGGTTTCCACCGATATAAAACGTCAAAAATTAGAAAATTAATACATCAAAAATTAAAAAAATTAGAAAATATATTAAAAAAACGTCAACATTTAGAAACGAACAAAACATATAAACGATATAAACAAACAAACCATATAAAATGTTTTCAAACAAGACGTCAAAAATTAGAAAATGTAAACTCATAAATCTAATCAACATTATTTAATAACTTTCCACCGATATAAACGAACAAAACATATAACAATGTATTCAAACAAAATGTCTAAAATTAGAAGAAAAAAAAACTAAATTACAACGTTAAATGATACCAACGAACAAAACGTTAAAAAACACATTAAAAATGTATTCGAACTAAACGTCAAAAAGTTAGAATAAAATTTAAATTATAAATACCACAATAAGTATTTATATTAAATAAAAATAATTAATAATAGTTATAAAATACAAAAACAAAATAATTAAAAAAATCATCTTTTATATATATATATATATATATATATATATATATATATATATATATATATATATATATATATATATATATATATATATATATATATATATATATATATATATATATATATATATATATATATATATATATACTAGCTGCGTACCCGCGCAATGCGGCGGCGGAGAATGGTTTCTTTTTGGCGATTAATTACTATCGGTGGCGAACATTAGTTTCATTTCGACGAATAATTTTCGGTATGAAAATAGAAGTACGTTTTTATTTCTAGCGGCGAAACGTATCTATTATGTTGTAAACTGGAACCGTCTCTAAAACGATTAAGAAATTCTGTTTCGATTCTATGAATTATATTTTTCTGGTTTCGGTTTGGTTTTTTTCGTCCCGTTCAATAATTGATTTTGTCATAAATGATCTTGTTTCTAGCAGCGTACCCGCGCAATGCGGTGGTGACTAACAGTTCGTTTTTACTTATAGTTTATCGGCGACGATTAGTTTCACCCTAGGGCAGCTTTTGTGAATGTAAATTGTCAAATTACTATAATGGGACATGACACGTTAAATTTATTTCCAAACCCTCATCCCGTACAAAAATCCATTAGCTAACATGTGATAAAAATGTCAAATTATTAAGAAAAAAATTTATCTTTAACTTATTATTATTCGTAACTATTTACTTACCAATGGTCATTAACAAAAATTATCCTCAAAATATTTACCATTAACCCAGAGATAGACTATTTTTACAATTTTCAGGAGAACATAATGTTTACGACAAAATTCTCTCATTATATTGATAGGTACTATAACCTGCAAAAAGGCACAAGGAAATAATTAAAAATGAAAGAAAATGAATGCCTTAAACACATATATGGAACAATAATCATGATGATGATGTGAATAAAAATCAATATGAGTAAGAAAAAATATTGGTTTAAAAAATATAATCACACAGAAAGCCAAATGAATCTTTTTAGGGCATCTTGTAGATAATCGACATCCAAATACACCTGATTAATCCTTGATGTGAAACAAATAGAATACCAAAATCCACCAATCTTGAATCATCTGAAAATCAAAAAAATAAAGAATCAATTTTAATGGCCAAATCAATGATACATATTGTAACAATCAAGAAAATAAAGAATCAATTTTAATGGCCAAATCCGTCATTTGAAAGTGATTTGTAAGAGTTATCTGAAAAAAACACATTTTGTAACAATAAAGGCAAATAGGAAAAGGGTAAATGCAGAAAATAGCAACACCCTTTACTCTTTTTACCTACAAGGTCAAAGTACTTTATCTTTTACCTGTAAAAGCAATGTACCTACATTTCCTTACTATTGGTTACCTGTAATAGCCACGCAATATGAAACTTTCAAGCATTTTCCAAGTTTATCAGTAAAGAAATGCAAGTATGTTGCTATTACAGGTAAATGAATGTTATCACCAATCAAAAGTGAAATGTACATTGTACATATTGACAGTGATGAGAAGGTACGTTGCTATTTTCTGAAATTTGTCCATAGGAACATTTATACAATATTAAGTATTCATATTACCTGCTCAGAAGTAAGTTCAGACGTTCCAATGTAAGTCAAAGAAACAGAAATGTTTCCTCTATCAGCTTCAAGATCAAAGTTGAACCCTTCAATGTCAAAATCTAACTTATTGCTTACTGCAAGTACAATTTCTTGAAGTGGAAAAATGTAATTGAAGTGTTATTTTAGTTTAATCATGTAGAAATTATAATGATTAAAATATACAATGAATTATTGAAACTTTTAAAAAAAAATTCAAAATATTCAAAGTTTTCAAATTTTGAAAATTTGAAATTTTTCAAAATTTGAAAATTTGAAAGTTTTCAAAATTTGAAGATTTAAAAGTTTTCAAAATTTGAAGATTTAAAAGTTTTCAAAATTTGAAGATTTGAAAGTTTTTAAAATTTGAAGATTTGAAAGTTTTCAAAATTTGAAATTTGAAAGTTTTCAAAATTGAAAATTTGAAAGTTTTCAAAATTGAAAATTTGAAAGTTTTCAAAATTTGCAAATTTGAAAGTTTTCAAAATATTCAAAGTTTTCAAATTTCAAAAATTTTAAAGTTTTCAAAATTTGAAAATCCGGAAATTGAGGTTTGAAAATCCGGAAATTTGAAAGTTTCAAAAATTTTAAAGATTTCAAAATTTGAAAAATTAGTTTCCTTTCGATTTTCAAAATTTGAAAATTTGAAAGTTTTCAAAATATTCAAAGTTTTCAAAATTTGAAAATTTCAAAAAATTTAAAGTTATAAAAATTTGAAAATCCGGAAATTGAGGAAAGTACAATACTATAAACCGCAAAAAATTGTTAAATCTATCAAAGTAAGACTCGCATTTTTGGACCAAAACTGTAAAAATTCATAAATCTATCAAATTTTGTAAACCCAAAAAGTACAATGCTATAATCCGCAAACAAGCAGGAATTCCTGCACACATTGAAAAACAAACAGAAATGTCAAAAAATTAAAAGTTGAATAACAATCAGAAACTGTGAAATACAAATAAAGTGTGTGAAATATCAAAACTAATGTAAATCACAAATAAGAGTTAATTAACCTCTCGAAGCTCTGTGGATCGTTATTTTGGATTCCTTCCTGTAAAGACTTTTGTCCTCTGTTTTCTGTGGCTACAAAACTGAAAATAATATAAATCCAAATATGAACGATTATTATGGTCTGTAATAATGTTTACCTAAAATCATGTAAAAGGCCTGTGAACTCCAAAATCTTTTGTCAAACTGCAAGCCAAATAAGAAACACAAGCACAACATAAAATTAATATGGTTAGAAGCTGAAAAGACAGAAAAATCGCAGGAGAATAGAAGCCCAAGTCGTATAAGTTAGAACCGAGCAAACAGATTCCAAAATCACTCAATCAGGAAGGCAAGTCGCAATGTGAAGTACAATGCTATAAATGGGCAGATTTTCATTAAGGAAAAAATTGAAAGTACAAATCGGTAATATTAAAAAGAGAAAGTAGGATGCTATAATAAAGAAATCAACGAAACTATGTTGTTATTTCTTGCATTTAAAGTACAACTGTCGCTGCCCCCATGTCCCTCTTTCTCGATCTGGTAGAAGTCGTGAACCACAGAGACAGATACCGATCACGATCTCGTCTCTTTTCTTTTTCCTCGGATTCAAAAGCACGAAAGATGCACAGGAGGAGAAGTAGAACCGATGATGAGGATCGGGGAGGTGGAGCAAATTGGGGATGACGGCTCAAACGACAGACATATCTAACATCAACAAAGTAAATGTTAAATGGATGAAGACGAAATGGTCAAGTAAAGAAGATTGAATGAAAGTTTACTAAAGAAAACAGAATGAAACTACAACAGATTCGAAGTGATACACCATGTACATTGCTATAAGTAGGTAGATTTTGAAAAGTGTAATAATATATTAAGAAAAACTTTTTCTGTTTCTCTGAACACGTACTAAAAGTCAATATGGAGCAAGATAAAGTCAATGCACAATTAAAACAGAATTACAGAGCACCAGTACCAACAACTGGATTTTCAAACAATTTACAACAGAAAATCATCAACTAAATTTTCAAACATTTAACGTTACATTTTGAATTGCAACTGGAAATTATATGTGTAGAAAGAAACTGGAGAATCCAGATGAAATTACAGAAAATCAGTAGAACTTACTGCAATAATCATAGTTTAACCCCATGTGCTCGAGCCAATGTGAGACAGTGAGAGAGAGGGAGAGGTAGAGAGATTCATCAGTTTCTTAATTATTTGCTTCATACTGAGAGAGAGACATGGAACTAAATCAACCATCTTAGATCCTTAGACTTGTTGGTGAATCCAGAGACTCGCGGTAGAGAAGACTGTGATCAAGATCATGTTGTCACAACCGTCCCAGCAAGTCAATGAAATCCGAGACATTTTGTCGAGCACATGGGGTGCTAGTACATGAAATCAACTGTTTAATAAGAAAATGAGAAATATATGAGAACGTCAACCTCTATTTAAATCCTACAAACAAGAATAATCAATCTCATTAATCTCTATTTCAATCTCATCAAAACCAAGTTAAAAAATCACAAACATAGCAGCAAATGAAGATTTGTAACTGTCGACATGTTATCCTACCACTGCTGGAGCAAGTTTGCTGTTAAGTTTGCTGTCAAAGCTCCAATAGGTGCCATTTATTTTGAGACTAAATCAAGCTGATTTAGCGAATATGTGACATTTTGAGTCTATGATTATCAAATAATACACATTTAATACCTGTAAGACCGGTCATTAGTCCTCAAAATAAAATATTTCTGATATATCAAGACCGGTCATTTATTAATGCAACAAATGACAAATCAAACTGCAAACATCACAAACTTGAAACACAACATATACAAGCAAAATATACACACAGACCGTAAAAAATGCATAAAACGACAGCAAGACACACAAAGACTCCAATGATCTAGGGACTTTAAACATAACACAAACCTATACATTCACAGAAATTTTTATATACATACTCAGATTTATGAAATACTAAGATATAAAACACCAAAATAGTTTATTAGGCCAAAAATCATCGCAAAATGGATTGCATGCCAAAAATTTCAGAGAAATGAAAAAGAAGCAAACCAGATCAGCAAGAAATCGAGGTTTTAAAAGTGTCGGTGTTCAACTACTCAACCTGCTTGTTTTACAAGATCTGTTATTTAGCATCGATTTATGGTCTCCAAAAAATCCCAAGACACCAGATAGAGACTTGCCTTCAACTGCTTTGAGAGAGAGAGAGAGAGAGAGAGAGAGAGAGAGAGAGACTTACCAGATTTTGGTGCTCAAGTGGTAGTGAGGTCAAATTGGTACATGTTAAATCGAAAATACCAGTGAGCATAAATCGATTGTTTGAGATCAAGTTGGTACCTGTTAAATCGAAAATACCAAATCGATACCTATTAAATCGAAAATACGAATTCGAATTTTTGAGACCGCCATTGTTAAATCAAAATACCAATTCGGGATACCAATTTGGGAGTGCGAGCTGAGCGATCTGACCTTATCAAGATGAGAGTAGGGTGTGGATTTGGATTCAGAGACTCCAGCAACTTCACCATATCTTCACGGTTAAATGTGACCAAGGGTATGTAGGTAAGACCCGTCGAAAATAGAGAGACGAATACGGAATTTCAGTTTCAAAGTGAAAGCAAAATTCGAGCATAAAGACCGAGATTCCGATTTCTATGGCCGCAGCGCGATTGGGTTTGATTCAGGAAAACGATGACCTTCCATGTTTTGACTGGAGAGAGGATCTCCCTCTTTTTTATATACGCGAACATCCAAGAGAAATAGGGTTTATTGGAACAAAAGTCAGGCACGCCTAAGGAGAGATTCAAGCTTTTCAAAAAGTCAGGCAACAGCCTGTCAGGCACGCCAAAAGAGATATTCAAAATTTTCAAAAGCCAGACCCGCGTAAGGAGTATTATATATATATATATATATATATATATATATATATATATATATATATATATATATATATATATATATATATATATATATATATATATATATATCATTATTATATACAAATACGGGTTGGCTTAGAATTCAAGCAAAATAATTGATGAGGATGAATACGAAAGAAGTCTCGGCTCTTAAAAATTAAGAGGATGCTTTTGTGAGGTTGCCACATCAGCAATGGATAAAAGATACCATATTCTATTGTTTATTTATATAAATAACAATAGAACGTCGATTGTCTTGGAGTTCAAGCAAAAGGATTTTTAAAATGAGATTTTCTGAATTTATTCACGTATTTCCATTGCTTTTCCAACACGCATTTCGTGGGACAACTGTTCCCACCGCCCCATCGCTCCCAATACCGCCACTAATCCTCTCGACTAGCCATTAAAGCTTTACCACCTTTTTGATCCCTTCTCCTTCTTCCACAACGTTAGAGAGATAATCTGTAGTATTTTCTTCTTTTCTCTCTACCCCACTGTAATACCACCACAGGTTCTTCGTTTTTATATTTGAAGAGATTAGGAGATTGGAAGCCAAGATTTTGATGGACCTTCGTCTCCTATAGCTCAAATACACCTTTCGATTGATGCCATCTCATATTCCGTACTATGAAACTCTCAATTTTTATCAGTGAACCCCGCATCTGAGGGTCGGGGCATGAACACCTGTGGGCTTTGGAAATCTGACGATCCTCTGTCAAAATAGTTGACGCTCATATGGTAGGTTACGGTAAAATGGTAGCTTTGATCTCTCATTATCTTCGTCTTCCACTTATAGAATATGATTCAGTAGAGGTCTATTGTGAATGAGAAACTCATCATTCACCGCACGGTGGCGCAATGAGAAGTCACAACCTATTTCAGAACTCTCCGGCTTCATCGATTTCCTATTTCTTTGATTTTTGGATTTAGGGATTGGGTAATTAAGGGTCTATCGATGGCGAAGGTAGTCTTTGCTGCTCTCAATATGATTCTAATTAATTTAAAATAACATCAGGAAAATCAAATATGTACTCTTTGAGAGAGAAGGCAATGTGTCAATTTATGGAGGCGATGCTTCCATTATTACGCTCAACTCGAGAACCCTAAACCAGAAATCAGTTTGTGTAAATCCCTAAAACGGGTTTTTGATATGTATTCTCCTCTTTATTCTCAGCTTCTACCCATATTTAGACCCCTAAGGGTTTCTCTAATTTGCTTTTTTTTTTAATTTAAAGTGTTCATGTGCATGTATTTGCTTAATAGTGTTTAATGTTCGATATACACGATTAATATTGTCGAAGTTTCTGTTTTTGATTTTGTAGTCTTCGAGACAAAAATGGCTAGAGGCTACTTCAACCAAGACCATGAACTTTGTGAGTTTGTATGTAAATATTCCTTTGATTAATCATTCACATTACAGAGACCCATAATCAATAAAGTTAGGTATCAATTTAACAAATACCATATAGTTTTTTGGAATATTAAATTGATTATTTTTCATTGTTGCTTTTTCAGCAAATAACTAAATCATATGTTGCATATTGGAACATACAATTTTCAATCTCTTATAATGATAGCTCTGAGGTTGGGGTCTTAGGGAGTGGAAGTTTAACAAGCGAAAGTTTAACAAGAGCTTCAAGGTTATTTTTAACTTATTAAACATTTCCAAATCACCTAATTTTGTTTCTTAAAGATTATAATACCGGCTGATTTGTATGTTGGTTTATGTTGTAGTAATTGGCTTATGATGAATAAAGAAACAAGAAAATAATCAACAATTCCAGATGAAGTTCGAGCTGAAATAGAGCATTACTTTATAGATGCTCGTTGAATTGTGGAAGATGACAACAAAAAATTACCTAAACTTGAAGAAACCAATGCTGACTATGTTCACATTGGTTTTACTGTAAGTCAACCTTAATCTATACCATTTTTATTAACCAAGTTTTTAGTGTTGAATTAAATTTTGGATTATTCTTTACACAAATATTTATAGCCAAGGTTGAGTGATTTGGATGTCACTCCAACATGTTAACAATGTAAAGTTGGACCCTTGAGGTAAATCTCCTATCAATTATAGCATTGTACTTTCAATTTAATCAGCTAATTACAAAAATAACCAAAAAATAAGATGATATCACAAAATGACAACCTATTTCGCAAAATAATTTTTTTCTTCGCAAAATTGCTTTATTAGTTATCCCCACTAGAAATTTTTTTATAAAATAAGTTCATGAGTTTTTTATTTTGAGAGAAAGACGCCATTTCTTTGTGATTAATGTCATTTTTGCGAAGAAAAACTTGAAAAAATGTAGTGGGAAACGATGGAAAAGCAATTTGGCGAAAAGAGAAATAGGTGGGACTTTTTATGATAAAAATTGAAAATATTGTTTCTTTTTGTTATATTACCTTTCCATTTTTGGTTTTGTGATTAGCCTCGGTTTTATTCTTATTAAGAAATTAAACTTCAAACAATATAGCCATCGAACAAACCGATGAAAGCACGTTGCTATTTATCGGAGTGCTCCAAAACAAGTTGTGGAGAAGTATGAGCTTGCTAGCATGACTCTGGAGTATCGTAGAGAATGCAGGAAGGATAACGAGCTGAAGTCTATCACTTCGGTATTGGGTGATGGCAAGGCCAAAATTGTTGATCCGCCATTGCTGATTCAGACTCCAACCATGTTGATTGCCGACATTTGCTCCTATTTCAGGGTGATGGTGGTGGTGAGATTGTGAAAGGGAGGACGGAATGGCGGCCGAAATATGATAATCAAATCTAATGACAATTTCTTACATCTGTAGATGTAAATGCCTTTGGTTTTTACATGTAATCTAAGGACAAATCTTCTTAGCAATCTGGTTACAAGTCTTTAAACCTCAGAAATATTTTAATGGAATACCAAAATTACCCTTCACGGGCCGTGCTAAGCACGGCCCTTGGACTATACCTAGTATATATATATAAACTCAAATTGATGTGAAATCATATGTTAATGATGAGGAGTTTTTTTTAAGATAACCCATAAAAGAAAATCATCGCATATTTCATATCTTTTCGGTTTTATTTAATAATCCATTCAAATATTTATTTTTATTAAATATAATTTTATAGATACCTCTCATTATCTGATAAATAGCTAACGGCACTACTTTCTTATTCTTCTTTTTTTTACAGAGTTCTAATATACTAAAATATAATATTTTTTGCAAGATCAAATACCTAATATGTTTTTTGTCATCTATGTATAAATAATATGAACTTAAATTATACAACAAGCTATTAGAGAAATCAATTTTGAATTTAAGAAAACTTTTGACGTCCAAAAAGGTCACCGACAATTATTTGCAAATAATGGGAATGTGTTGGTAGTTAAAAATGGAAATGCTATTGATTCTTAGTTAAACCAATTAGCGATTCGTGATATTTTAATGGACTCGAAATATAAGTATGAATATGTACAATGTACATATCGTTAAATAATATGTAGTTACCTTAAAAATTGTTTAAATAACTATAACTTATTATATAAATAATATTATAGAAATTTTAAAAAAACCACGGTCCACGTATATGTATATACAGGATTGAAACCTGGATGGAAACAAAAATATATTAATAGCTTTAATTAACAAATAACAAACAAATATATTAACTATTGTGATTAACATAACCCCAAAATAATGGGGAGCCATGGTCTCCAACTTGTGAGTCCAAAGCCATACACAGTTCTGACACTAGTTTTAGGACACATGTATTTTACTCTGCTCGACTATTTTTTTTGTCAAAGTGTGTATTTTATCATTTTCTTTTCCGTGGCGCATCAATATCACTTTAGTGTTATTTTAGTTTTAGTGTTTTACCACTTTTTTTTTTTTTTTTCATATCAAAAGGTTCAAAAGGTGGATATGGTTTAGTGTTTTTAATATACTATATTTTATTCAAATAAAAATTACATAATTTTAATTAAAACCGTAAACATATTACTTAAAATTAAAAAACATAACACAGATACTTCTTAAACTTACTAAACATAAGACATTAAATATTAAAAATTAATAAAATCTAGAGGAGTTTTCGTCCGAAAATTCACCTTCCAAATTATCAACGGGATCGGTGTTAAGATCAATGTGGTTAACCGTCCAAATATGATCCGTCAAGTCACGACGAAGATCATGATGGATTTTGGTAGTATCAACACTCTTTTTTCCATGTATTGGTCGCCACCAATCTCAAAAGGTTGTGTCTCTGGAATAACTTAACTTTCGTCATATTCACATATCGTTTTCTCACGTCTTCTAAAATCATATTATTTAATATAATACATGCGTACATTGCATCCGCTAGTCTCTCCATGTTCGAAAATAGTTTCGGGTTTTTCAATATCTATCAACGTTTTTTAAGGACTCCAAATGTTCGTTCTACGTCATTCCTCGCTCTTTCTTGAGCTCTCTTAAAAAAAACTCTTTCTATTGTTGTTTGGACATGACAATAACAAATACAGAACACTCTTGATAGATTCCATCAACAAGATAATACTTGTGTTGGAACAAGGTTCCATGCAACTGAAACGAAGAATCTGGTGCGGTACTGTCATATGTCCGATTTAATGGAAGCGATACAGTCATATGTCCAATTAATCTGGTGTGATATCATTGTATGTGATTTATTTAACGATCGATATTGCCTAAAGAGTAAGATTCATGCTTTAGTAACGATCGATATTGCCTAAAGAGTAAGATTCATGCTTTAGTAACGATCGATATTGCCTAAAGAGTAAAATTCATGCTTGAAACATATGATACGTATTTTAAACAAAATAAAATATTTTTATATGTGATTTATTTAACGATCTATCTTTAGTCAATTAGAATTTTTTTATTTCTTTATTTATCAATACAGTTTAATTTATTCTATAGTTATTACCAACACATGGTAGAATGACTTATTTCATTCATTCGAACCAACCAAACAAGACGACGACATGTAACGATTCATTTCATTGCCTTGTTCATTCTATTACGGTGTCCATTCGATCTCTTCACGATTTCATTCAATCATACCAAACTACCCTTTGTGTTTTATCGAGACGGTAACATTGACATTTAGAAAATTTGTTTTCAAGTAATCACATGGTTCAGTTTAGAAAGTTGTAATAGTAAAATGCGAACTTCACGATACCTCTAGTCAGATTTTTCTCTGTGTGGATTAACGTAACATGACGGAACATTAACTTAAGGATAAATTCATTACCCCACCGGGCCTCACGAAAGTACATGGGTCCTTATTGGGCTCGATTCTGATCAATGAGGACATCCAGATTCCAGAATCCAGATACTCAACAGTCAACACACTCAGCATATTGTTCCTAACAGGCCCAAACCCTATTTTTCCAAATCAAGTAATTATCAAGCCCAAATTCCGGATTTTAACTCGTTAGACAAAGAAGAACATGGGAATATACATGATACTGGGGATAGAGAAGCATCAATACTCAATAGCCACACAATCTCACAAATATACCAAATCAGCCTAATTCTTCAAAAAAAAAAAAATAATAAGTGCCTTGAATAGATTGCATGACATTATCAGGACGTTAGCCTCAAAGAGATCACGACCCAGATTAAGATCATGCCATAATTCACAATCATCTTCAAGGCATACAAAGTCCAAATCAGCAACACGGGTAGGAATTCATCCAATCCTTTTGGGATGATATGGAATTCGGTCGTTGAAGCTGAAGATTCCTAAAGAGAATGGCTTATGGGAGGTTGAAGGAGATGAAAATACCTCTTTCTTCTGTGGTATCACTATAAATGGATTAAACATCAATGGCTCATGGGACATGAACCCTAAAGGTATTAAAAATGAAAACTTAAATTTTTTTTTCTAAAAAAAGAAAGTTGTAGACCAAAACTCAGAAGTAACGCGTTCAAAAAAGTCGAACCGGATGAGGACTTTCTCATAACCGAAAGTCTAGGAAGCGAATGCTTTTGTTTAAAGTAGATTTGAACAAATATTTTGATTCACTTTCACGAGATTTTCAGGAGATTTTCTAATTTACGTTATAGAGCAAATCATGTAACACTTTCTCAACGGATTTAAAGGACAATTACGTCATAGATTAACTGGATAGAATTCAACAATTTTGTAGAAATTATGTACAGAATAACCAACTAAACGAATTATGTGAGTTATGAGCAAATAAAAGTTTATTTAACGATGATATCTTGAAAGCGACTACTGATTGGACCCGAATGTGTTCTCGCCACTGTATGTAACGTATAGAAATCCATCATCGTCCTTCTTTTCATCATATATCGTAGACATAATTGCTCCTACAAATACCAACGATCAAAATCACATTAATTTAAATGTGATAAATAAATCTAATATCCACAAAGATCAAGATTTAAGATTATACCTGTGGGTGGAAGAACATTTTCCACAAAAATAAATATAGCTTTTTCTGCGCTAAGTTCAATTCGTTTACGAATCACGTAGACAAATTGGCCTACAGTAAGATCAGCAGGGACAAGGTACCTGTGGTAATCATATAAAAAATTCTTTAATAATTACGTCATGTTGTGTCCAAGTTTTTTTTTGGTGGACAAAAATTTGCGTTTATTTGTCTTATTAAGATAAGTACCACTAAAATCTACCTAAAATGAATTATAACCATGATTAGAGACAAGGAAAAAAAAAACGTACTTCTTCTTGTCGATGTTGGGAATGTCGCTTTTCTCAGCCTTTTCCACAATCACCTACAAGTAAAAGAAGACAACTAATCAAATATTGCAATTTTGATAATGTATGTAAGTAACGATAACTGTCAAATATTACATAAATAACCATTGTTTATGTGATTTAAAAGTTTCACTTCTTGGGAATTTTTTATCCGGAATGGCCAAAATGTAAATATGTAGATCGCACGTAAAGATTTTAGTCATTTTAAATGTGTACAATTTGATTTTTCATCGTGGAAGTTGAAAATTCGTTAAACTATTTAAGGTAAGTTTAAAATGAATTGCTATTTGATGGGTCGAACGGATGCTTTTACTATCACAAGATGTAGATTTTACATCATTTAACATTTTTATTTTGTGGGCCTAAGCATATCTGACATGAAAAATAAAGATTGGCCTAAATTTTTCGGAAAAAACAAGGTAAAATGTTAGATTTATACCGGAATTCTATCGGGGTATTTCTCCCTAATTCTTGAAGCCTCGGCATGCCTCTTTGCTGAAAAATGCAACAATTAAAAAGCGCATTTTAATACTCTTAAAAATCATACGATCTTTGTTAAAAAGATTCTTGATTTTATTAATCATGGATTTTTTGCATTTTAAATAATTCCTTGAAAAAACTTGGACATGTGGACGTACAGAATTCATGTTCTTGCTTGAAGGAACCTTTAGCCATTTTAGTTTTCAAGCACTGCAAAATCAAACACAAAACCCTGAAAAGATTAATAATATGCATCAAAGATTAAGATTATCATCCGAAAAACAAATATGCAGTATAAAATTGAGATTTAACCAATTCTTATAGCAATTTTAATGTAAACTAACAATTCTATTTGTAAAAACAAGAAAGAACGGCAGTCTATTTTGTGTTAAACAAGTAAGATAGCTTACAAGTTACAAGCAAACTAGAAGTCATCGATTCAATAAGAGAAATTAATATAAAAAAACACATCAAAATCAAATTGAGCAATCGGGATATAAAGAGAAACATGAATCGGAGCAACCGCTTCAGAATCTAGCTTATTTCTAAGATCAACCAAAGACCCCAGAAAACCTAATTTTCATAGCGATTTCAATACGAATAGTACTAATCACCAACAAAAAAACCTAGCTTACTTCCATGAACACTAAAAAATAACCAATGAAAACCTAATTGCATATACACGAAATCAAGGAAAACAGAACATATCGAACAGTGCAAAAATCAGCAAATACTAAAAATTTAATTATGGGTTTGAGGATACATACAGTTGATGATCAGGTTGAACTGGGAAATCAAAGAAATACTTCTGAATTGCTTCTTGAAATTGGTAGGGTGCCGTATTAGATTCAGAAGTATTTGAGCGAAGAAGGGGGAAGCGGTTGCGTCTTTGGGTTGAATTCTTGAAGAATATAAACGATCAATTCGGGTGGGTTACTCAATCGCGTCGATAGAATGATTATATATGGGTTCTTTTTTGGGTATCCTCCAAGTAAATTTAAACTAATAATATAATTCAAATGGATGGATAAACACCCACGTCAAATATGGATATTCTCATCGATCATAGCCGACATTATTGGATATTGATTATGATCACATTATTCGGTTTGTATTCATTTATGGTTCTTGTTAGGTTTTCGATTTATTTTTTTAATATATAAATTTGGATAATGTAATCATATGATGTTTCACCTTTGTTATTCGTATAAATATTTTAAGTTCTGTTACTTCTGTTATCTCAAACTTTATCTTATGTACTATTTGATTTAGATAAAAATTATTGAACTCTCTTAAAATAATTAGAGAAAATTACTAACCATCTATATTTTTTGTATACTATTTATTTATTTTTTATATGATTTTTTAATAAACTATCCAAGCTTGTTCAGAAAACGTATCATTTTGACCTACAAGTTAATATTTTGTTTTCTCTACAATTTCTATTAAATCTTTTGTACGTAATTTATCATTAAACTATGTTTTAGTCATCTTCTTCGACTAATATCATACACTCCCATCGTCACCGTCTACCTCCAACAAAAAATGACACCGTTCAACCACCCATCTCTACCATTCACCACCACAACCAACATGAAATTAATTTAAAATCAGCTTCAGCCTACAACAAAATCAATTCAAACCTCCTATAAACTCAAACTCATATTCCATCGATAAAATTACATCATCGAACGAAGGTGGTTGCTGGTGGCACACATCTAAAAAGAAATGGGTGAGAGATGGTTGTGGGATAAGATGGCTTTTCCAAAGTAAAGGAAGGGATGGGACGTTATCAACGAATAGAATGAGTATGAGATTGTGCGTTTTGCAATATTTTTAAAAAATAAACATGTAAAATGGTGTTTTCATTCTTATACGGATTTTGTTGGCCGAAGAAGATAACCGGAAAAGATGATAGCTGGAAAAACTAAAAATGAGTAAATGTATACAAAAGTTTGTTTAATGGTAAATCGTGTGCAAAAATCTAGTTTAATAGTGTTTTTTAAACAAAAAATGTAAGCTTGAAGGTGTTTACTGAACATGTAATCCAGCAAGATCTACAATAGTGTAACGTCCTAATTTTCATAATAAATTAAAATTTTAGAAAAGCATTTTCAATAAATAAAACATCATTCCATTAAAACTTTCAAATATAATTCATGTTTCAATAATCAAAACATCTAGTGTCATCGTTATTCAAGACCAACAATCAGCAAAAGTCAAAAACATAAACAATCTCAACATAAATCATAATCCAGAAGAGAAGCAACGTCAGTGTGTACTCATCAGGCCTTGCCATCACTCATACCAGATGTACATGAAACAATAGTTTTAAGGGAAAGGGTAAGCACACAGCTTAGTTAATTCCAACACACACACACACAGTGTATCAATCATACATGCTCTACTCCTAATAGAAAGGATACAGTACATACATCACAGTAAACACTAGTATACTTTACTCAGTATATCGAGCCATGCTACCTTGCTCAGCACTCCAAGCCATGTTACTCTGCTCAGTACTTCGATTCATGCCTAGCTTGCTCATACTCTGAGTTGTGCATACCTTTCTCGGTACTTAGAGCCATGTATACCTTGCACAGTGCCTCTTGTCATGCATACCTTATTTGTACTCGCATACTTCTAATCATGCATCAACTGAACATCACAACAGCCTAGTACTACCCAAGTACACATCAAACACATACTAGACACCCAAGGAGCCTATTACTACCCACATACATTCTATAAGCATACATGAGCTAAAATAAAGAATAGATAACATCAACAAAGCATAGTAAGGAACTCAAATCAATTAGCAACGTAGAATCTGTGTAGCTACTCTGAGAATTCAATCAAAGACCAATACATACTCATTATACTCTTATAAGTTGTTTCAAAGTGTTATAAGGTATAATAGCTATACCTTAACCCTTCATATATACTTATTTTATTATTAGGTTTATATCTTAGGTTATGTCCTAAAACAGTAATATATTCAAGACAACTTTAACCTCCCCTCAAACCATTCCAATACGTAAAATTATTACATATAATTAAAATTCGGTCTCTTAGATAACAAGGTACATATCGCAAAACTCTTAACCATTTTTCTATGATGTTATACGAATTTATGAAGTTAGGGTATCATAACTGTCCAAACCGACCAGTCTGTGAAAATGACACTTTTCACCCTAGATAGAGCCATTTTCAGGCTTAGGCTAAAACATATGTATTGTTCCCAACTCAAATGTCGAACTTTCGACACTGGTTTTAGGTTCCAATGCTGCTCCTATGATTTTATATGAATTTTACAATATGGCAGCGAAACAATGCATTTTCACACGAAATTAGGCTATAATCGAGAGGTTTTATTTCGAGTTCTAGACATTAAAACTGAAAACTGAACGGTCAAACTTGCATATGGATGTCCCAAAGCTACAATCCAAATTTCAGGATGATCCAATAGTTCAAACTTTGTGGATCGCCTAATCAATACAGCAAGGTCATGAAATTCGAGAATGAACTAGGCTTTTGGACCAAAGAACAATAAGATGAACATGAAACTACCTAGATAAGGGATGGATCAAGCAACCAAGAACTCCACTTCAGCCTTCTTCCCTCTCCTCTTCCTTCTCGTCTCCATTCTCCCTTTCTCCTTACTTTCTCGTCCGTCACACACACAACACACACACACTCTAGGGTTTTTGAGACTTGGGGCTTTAAGTACTCGGGCTGCAATGGGAGGGGTCGACCTCATGAGGAATCGGACGGGCCTTAAGGCCGATTGCATGGACTCATTGAGCCTTATTGTCCTTAGTCCCTAGTCTTTTCCATAATGACATAAATCGTCCCTTAATGGCATTTGTTTACAAAGTAAGTCCCTTGATTTAGCATATTTAGCCCCCTTATAGTAATATAGTTTATTTTTATTATTATTTTATATATCTAAATCATTTTATTTGATAAATTACGTGTGATGATCTTAACATATCAATAAACTAATATTGAGCGTATATGAGAATGATTTGATACATGTATCTTGTTCAATGATATTAGAACAAGCGAAGATTAAGACAACAAGTCGTTTACCATTGCATAACATATGAAAGTTTTATGGAGAAAATATTCACGTATAATTAGGGAAAGTGTCATGTTGCTTGATGGTTAACATTGATTGTATAGTTAACTATTTTGTCCATTGCATATGTAGGAGTCTGTATGATTCAATATACAGGAAACAAAAGTTTACCATACTACTAATTATACATGAACTTATGGGCCACACATAAGAAATATTTCAATGGTATTTAAATAATATGTTTATGGAAGATAAATTTATTATCGGGTAACTAAAACAAAATAAGTAGATAGTTATTTATTATCTATTAATCAAGAGCAAACCAAATAAATAAAAGAGTTTATTTATTAAATTAGGTTACTTAGTTTATTTACCAAATACAATTAATTAAGTTAGGTAAATTAAGTAGTGAGTTTGTGTTATTAAACTAGTTGGCTTGAAAGCTCACTCAACAACTTAACTAAAAACGAAACAGTTTGGTCATTATATGAAATAAGCCAATACTAAAGAAGCATAGCTACATCCTCCCTACCCCTAGAAACCAATGCCTCCCTCGCTCCCTTACATTTTTTCCAACAACTTCAAGCAAGAACAAAGAAAATACATGCTTTTGATTGTTGGTTGTCTAGCATCACCAAATCCAATTATTAGTGGATATCGATAGATGTAACCAACTTCTGCTCTCCTACACTAAAGGATCTTTAACTTGTGAGGTAATAAAAATTTTACACCTTATGGTTGTGTATTTTTTTATCATATTGAGTCCAACTGTATCTGCTTTTTGGGGATTAAAATTTTAAACAGTTGATTATTTTGTTGTGTCGATTCTTTAAATTGTTTATGAATCAATCAATCCCCAACAGAGGATATTATAATATTATATTTCTGATAAGTGTGAATTTTGAATTAGTTTAAAGTTTAACCTTTATCTCTTAAGATAATTATGAAAGCCTCATATGACTTTTATAACTTAGGAAGTGATGCCCAGCCTAGCTGGGTTGATGCACATGGGTTATATACCCGTGTGGGTGGAGGTCTGGGGTTCGACTCCGACTAACCCCATGTGGGGATTTTCCTTGGAGGCAAGGCACAGGTAGAGGGGAAAGGCTCTTGCACCATAGGTAATTGCCGACCGCCCTGGGTTGCGAGGCTAAGTACCCTAAGGTGAGACCAAATTGCTAAGTTCCAACAAAAAATGACTTTTATAACTTGCTTTGTTAAAGTATTTGATGATGTTGGACCTTATCGACAACTTATCTTCCTTATATTACTTTTAATTATGAAATTATATTAATATTTCAAACTACCTCTAGAGGGTGTGTCATCTATATCGAAACTAAGTATGCGTTTTTTTGCATATAGTTTTTAAGGCTTGATGGTTTTGGGTCAAACTTTATTTCATAAAGAAAGTTATGTTGGGTATTTGCTTCATACTAATTCTATTTGTTGTATTATTTACATTATTCATCATTAATCTATCTATGGTGTCATATTTTCCCAAATCCATTGAAGAATGGGTTGATTGAAAATGTAAATAGTTTGATTTTATGAAGAGGTTGATTGAAATGCATATGCTTGAGCTATCTAATAATATGGGTTATATCATCTATGTATCACAAACATATATCATAGTTGAACAAAGTTGAATCAATGGTAAATTATAAGAATTTATCATAATTAGAGAAAACTTTTGTTGAAAAAGCCAAAGTTTTGTTATTAATGTAGTTTCTTTCTGAAGATGGAATGGTGGGAGGTTAGAGATATATATATATATATATATATATATATATATATATATATATATATATATATATATATATATATATAT
Organism: Cichorium intybus; assembly: GCA_023525715.1. Lineage (NCBI taxonomy): Eukaryota > Viridiplantae > Streptophyta > Magnoliopsida > Asterales > Asteraceae > Cichorium > Cichorium intybus. The sequence continues at coordinate 24,140,581 of CM042011.1, forward strand.
ATATATATATATATATATATATATATATATATATATATATATATATATAGAGAGAGAGAGAGAGAAAGAAAGTGTGTGTGTATGGATTTTGACCAAATAGGTGTTTTTTAAAATTCTATTTACCAAATAGGTGCAGTTTCAAAAATATTTACCAAATAGACGTAGTTTCAAAATTTTATATTTTAAAATAATTTTATATTTAATGTTTTTAAATATATATGTTTTGACTTTTTTTTAAACTTTTTTCTATTAATGTTTTTCAAATGAGTACCACATGACGACCCGTAATAAGATATCCTGAAGTAAGTCTGAATAAGATAACACTTGCTTGAAGCTACACACCCCCTGAAATAAACTCTTATTTATTAATTGTCTTATTTGGCATATTTAAAGAAAATTGAAATAAAAAACGTCAAAGCATCCTACCTTTAACTATACTACAGTATACAAACTTCCTATTTTATAAGCAACACTTTTCTGTGGATGGCACAAAGCTTTTCCCTCTTAAATTATATGTCTAACATCGTTAGTGAATTATGATTTTTGGTTGCTTTCTCTATAATTACCATGAATGCTCCATCCATTTTGACTCGCGCGTGTGAGAATAAACCTGCAAGAACTAGAAAAATATCTGAAACAAAAACACAACATGAAAAAACATAAACAAACCATCAAATTTATATTCAATAAACATAAAAAAAACCAAAATAAATGTTTAGAAATTGAAAACAAAATTTCATTCATATGCCTGCTATAATTAGACACGAAAATTGAAAAATAAATCGAAACAAATATTGAAACAGAAATTAGCATTTTCAAGAACTAAACAAGAAATTTAATTAGGCATACCTTGTTCAAGTAATAGCTAGAATCATAGATAGAAATAGACAAGAGACTGAAACTGCGTCATGGCAAAATCGAATCGAGGCAGAAACCGAGTCTGGACGGAGATTGAGGACTAGTGTGGCCAGAGACGGTGATGGAGCCGTCGGCTTCTGCGTGGCCAGAGAAGAAGCTGCCGGCGTCCGCTATGGCCGGAGATTAATGTCAGCAATGAAGTTCCGTAATAATGAGGCGTGGTGATCGGTGAAATCGCGTTGAGTTAAGGCACGTAATAAGGAAATGTTTTTAAAATTGCAAAATCACATTGTTTGGTAAATATTTTTTAAATTATTCTCATTTGGTAAATATTTTTTTAAAACACATTTTTTCGTCAAAAACTCTGTGTGTATCTATGGTGTCGATGGTGGTAGAATGTGGGTCCATGTTATATGCAATAACAATAGCATCTTAATTCAAATAAAAAAATTGTAAAAAAAAAAAAAAAAAAAAAAAACACGAGCAACTTAGTCAATTTACTTTGTACATTGACCGCCACCAAAACAAAATCTTTTCATTTTGGTGTTCTTTTTGCAACAAAAAAAATATAAAATCTCAAGAACCCAATCACAAAACACAAGACCATTTATGTAGGTTACCGTTTTTTTATTATAACTATTATAATTATAATTATATTTATAACAATTATTATTATCACCAATTATGGGATATCTAATATGAAACTATTAATGACTGTTTTATTATGTATTTAAAAATTAAAATTTATGTAACGATAAATACATGAAATACAATTAGGAAAATACGATAATCTTAAGAAAATGGAAAAGAAAATCACACTCCAAAGTAAACTAATAAAATTCCCGCGTTAATACCCTCCCGCAAGGAAAATTCTATTTCTTCCTAATTTATCCTCCTAATTTATCTCCCTAACCCACTAAATTATGACATGTGGAATGTTGATTTATTAAATGTTTAATAAATCAATAAAAATAAAACAGATAGTTTATTAATATATTAAAGTAATAATATATTAATTAGAAACTATATTAATTAATTAGAAATTAATCTATAATTAATTGGATTTAATTTAGTGATTAATTTAATTAATTAAAAATGCAGGGACTGGTTTTGTAATTATTTCATAGTTGAATAATGACTGGCCAGTGGAAGCCAAGTGGTGGGCGAAATTATGGAGGCTCCCTCCATAATCTCGAAACTCTAATTAGGGTTTTAGAGGCTTGGTTCATTTGATAAAAGGCTTGTCAAAAGTTGGGCTCATCTAAGGTTTTGACTGTCAACACCTGGAGGTTATAAATAGAGCCTCCTGGGAACCTTAAAAGCTGTGTCGCCATCTTGTTTCTCTATCTCTCTGGAATTTTGTGCTTCTCCTCTTGCATTGGGTGTAATCTCATTTGAGGCAGAACAATTATGCTGCTGGCTTCAAGAAGAAAATCAAATGTTGGTTTTTCTTGTTTTAATTCTTTAGAAAATTAATTGTTGGCCTTAGGTGTTCAATAGTAGAAAAACATAGATCCTCATTCTAGGTTGCATGTGAACTTAGGATTATTAGTTCATTGATTGCTAAAAACCTTTCAGTAGTATCAGAGCATTGGCTGTTTTTCGGATTGAATTGTTAAAAATGTTTTGTTTGATGATGGGTTAATCAAAATTTAAACCCTTCATGGAGGCCAAATCGATTGGTGGCTAGTGTTTTAGAAACCCTAGCCTCCACCCCTTTATCTGCGAAAATTGGCTAGTCATACTTGGTTGTTAATAAAATTTCTTTGTGCGACTGAATTTCGTTTTTGATGCAATTATCGGAAATTAAAAGATCTCGTGTCAACTTTTTATGCTATTTAATTTGGAAAAGGGAATTGGAGGTGGTCTTGGGCCTTGGCTATGAATTGTTTTTGAATTTACTAAATTTTGTATCCAATTATATTTAAATTATATATGATAGGATTGATCCATTTGATGTGTTAGATTCTTAAAATAAAAAAAAAAAAAAAAAGCTTTTAAAATTCACTCATCTGATTCGAGAAATTTTATTGAATTTTACTCGCCTAGTATACGCATGAAGGTGATATAATCTTAATCAACCTAAATTTTAAGTATGAGTCAAAACTCAAAACTACCATAGACAATCTCACGCGAGTTTATGATTTTCTTAAGAAGGTAAAATTGGAAATCTTTATTGGAAATTAAAGTAAAAAAGGTTTGCAATTGAAAATTATGCAATGAATCTCATTATAAATGGTTATCTTATTTGTAATTGCTAATGAATCCAATGCCATAGGTAGCAAAATACGAAAATTAGTTAGAGTCAAAATGGTTGTCATTGATTAGTCATCTATTTTCATCGGTTGTCTTTTGAGTTTTATATATACTCAACATCTTACAAAGCCTATTATTAAAATGATAGCCTATTTTCTAATAGAATTAATATTTGTTATAATTGCTCATTTCATATCCTTTATTTTCAACAAAGTGTTTGAAGTGTAATAATACCTTATACAAGATTGGGAAGGGAACATATTTTTCATAATATGTTGATGTATACACGAGTCGGTTAGTTCTTGGACAATTTGTTAACTGGCTATAGATATTGTGTAGCATTTGTCGCTCAATTTAGCCCCTCTCATCTAGCCAACCAGTAATGCAAAACCCTTAACATTAATTATCTAGCCCGGTTTTCACTACGCAAATGTGTAATGTAAGCCTTAGTTAGTGATATTATTTTGCGACCTCACCTTTACTACCATTGGACTCGATTATAGAACACTTACTTTGTCATCATGGGAGTGTATGGATTTGTGACATAATTCATTTATTTCTTCCGTTGTAGACACATAAAACTGAGTTGCGATTACGTAAAATAGAAATTGACTTTGGTAAATATGTCTTTTGTTTGAATGTATGTTTTTTATAATTTGTCATATTAATTTTTACAATAATTTCTGTTGTGAACGCGTAGTTGTCTTTGTAAAAAGAAATTTCGGGGAGACGAAAGGAATTAGCCTTAATAGTAAAAATACATAATAAAAAATTGAGTGAGATACAGACAAAACTACTGCCCTCCCTGAGCACGGATGTGCCCTTCCCACCACGGCTGAGGTGGCTGGTATCGTGCAAGGCGCCACCTCAGCTTGTCGGGATTTGCTGACCTATATATGGACGGATAGAGTAGCAGTATTTCGTATCCCACCTCAATCGCCCACTAATCACTTACCACCCACAATGAGCAATCGGAATGCACCAGACGCACCAGTCGCCGGCGGAGAACCGCCGAATGAGAATCTGGATTCCCGAGCCCTTTCATTGGCCATATTTATCTTCTCAGTTTCCACTCTTGCACACGTTTACCTTTCCGACGCCTTTAGTGGCGGATCCAAGAAAGATGATTCCGCCTCCTCCGTCAAAGATACCCCATCTCTAAAAGACACTGGCTATTTCCGTTTCTGGATGATTTTCAACGTTGCCTCATTATATCTTGCCATGTGTGTTGTTCTTATCGAGGCAACTCATCTGAGTCCCTTGATTCCAGTCGTTATTAAACGATGGATCAAGTACATCGGGGATTGGACCCTATGGGTGTCTGGTGTCTGTATGTTGGTCGCGTTTCAATTGATCCTCCGTGGGTACTCTCTTCTTGGAAAAAACAAGGAAGCTGACATTGTGACTGGCGTGGGATTTTGGGTCTGTCTCGTTTTTACAGCTCTGATGATTCTTCTGAAGGTCGGTGGATTTCTCTGGTATTTGGTTTAGGGTTCTGATGGTTGTTCCGAGGTCGGTGGATTTCTCTGGTATTTGGTTTAGGGTATTTTATGTTGAATCAAATAGACTACGTCTTAGTTAGGGATTTAGATTAAAGAGACTACGTCTTAGTTAGGAAAGTTGTTTTTATGTTATACTAAAGAGATGCATTTCATGTATGACATCTTAGATTTAGGGAAGTCGTTTTTATATTATATTAAAGAGATGATTTCATGTATTGACATCTTAGATTTATGGGTTTATTATGTGCATGTTTTATTAATATATCAGTTGTCTCAACTATGGAGGAAAACAACAAAAACGGTGCAAATTCACGAATCATTTCACGCGATATATCAACAAACTTAAGAGAAAACACAATGTTAGACCTCGATTTTTAAGAGAAAACACAAATTTTTTTTTTTACTGATTATAACAAACTAAATCCAAACCCAATTAATTTTTTAACGAAATATAAACATAAACAATAATTAATAACTAACGATAACCTATAACTTCGGACAATAAAATATAGTTATAGCCTATCGTACTTCATCAACTATATATTACGCATAACGTGTGTAGGATGTAATATGTTAACATAAGCATAAATACATTACCACATTTGCTGTACATTAACATGTATACAAATAGTGATACGTACCAAAAAATAATAATTTATATTTGGTGTTTCTAGGCAATAGGGAAGAGACGTAATTATATGAATAGAGTATTTTCATTTTCTATGATCTATGCCTACGTATTTAATGGTACATTGTGTGTGGGAAAAGTAAAAACAACAACGGTGCCTACCTATCAGTAAAAACCCAATCATCATCCCTATACCTATTATAAAGATACCGAATTATATACTTATATTATCGTCGATTAAAATGCCAGAACAATTTATATTTTAAAGTATGAGTAAATTACAATTTTGGTCCCTGTGGTTTGAATGAAATTTCACTTTTGGACATCATTTTGTATTTTCACGCCGATAGTCACTGAACTACACTTTTGCTTACACTATTGGTCCCTTGGCCAGGTAAAATGACCAATATACCCTTTTTAATTTCTTTTTCTTTTTTCTTTTGAAATATTATTATTTTGTTAATTAAAAAATAAATAAATAAATTCAACCCCCACCGGTGATTTGGATTGAGAGGTTTTTCAACATGATTTCTCCACCGATGCAATATCCCTTATGCCAAGAGGTTTTTCAACATGATTTCTCCACCGATGAAGACAATCGTTGATGTCCGACGAACAAGACAACCACTTAAATCGAGTTTTGAAACCTAGATCCAACTCCGTTTGAAACACAGCGCACTTGAAATAAGGTCAAGGTACACCAGAAACGTCAATGGCGAGGAAGACAAGATCGTACGAAGTCGAATAGATCACACATGCCTGGAGAGCAGCAGGGACGGACTCCGGCGATTGGCTTCTGATTTCATTTGTTAATGCTTCTAATTTGGTTAGTAAATTCGATTTTGAATCCTGAATCAACGGGGAAGATAGTAGTACCTTATGATCTAGAGAAAGAGGAATAGCAACGTCGTACCGGACGTAGTTGGAGACGACGATCTTTTCCGGTGTCACTGCTGCAACGATGGCAGTAGATCCGACGGCGTCGCACTGTGGAGTCTGAAGTTCGCATCTACAGTTTGATCTCGAGGCAGAGTTGCGCCATTCGGTTATGTCCTTATCCATTCGTGAGAAACCCCTTACCATCGTCTCTTTCCAATCCATGGATTTCTCGGAATTCTTTACTTCTTCCTTCACTATCTCATGCATTCTGTCTTTGCACTTCATAGCCACCTAAAAGAATAAACAGAAAGAGATTTAATATAATGAACGGATGCTCTATGACCAAATAATTTAGGGATCGGATTAATTACATGTGAGCAGCCATGGCCATCGTAAACAGCATAAAAGTGTAGATCGTCGGAACTACGAGAACTCGTCCCACAAGACGACGGTTTAACAGCAACCGCATCTTCCAAATCTCTCCTCCTTCCACACACAACGGTTAGCCCAAACCTAGAGTTTTCCTTATCCAATACATCATCTTCCAAATCTCTCCTCCTTCCACACACAACGAACAAGGAGTTACCGCCGGAGAGATGAGTGGCCTGGGGGTTGAATTTTTTTTTTTTAAATTATCAAAATAATACTATTTCAAAAGAAAAAAGAAAAAGAAATTAAAAAAGGTATATTGGTCATTTTACCTGGCCAATGGACCAATAGTGTAAGCAAAAGTGTAGTTCAGGGACCATCAGCGTGAAAAAACGAAACGATGACCAAAAGTGAAATTTCATGCAAACCACAGGGACCAAAATTGTAATTTACTCTTAAAGTAAACATTTTTACATCTTTAGATTAATATTAAACATTTATTTTTATTTGCACACATTTATCTATTGCACGACATGTGATTGTGGTTAAATACGAATATCCTGTTATCGGCAAATTCACAATTATCGATAACCATTATATTACCAAGAATCTACATCAAAATATAAATACAACAAATCGTTCTACGCTGTATTCGAATTATTACGGAGGTATGAAAAATAGCAGGTTTAGCATCCGTTAATCACCGAACGTTAGACTGATATTTTGCTAGGAATGTGAACAAGACAATACTTATCAATGACATTAATCGTAATAGTACATAAAAATGAGATAAATTCATAATAACAATATTTAAGAAAAAGTAAATCACGCCACATATTTAAAAGAACCTTAATAGAAATTGTTGTAATTTTGGGCAAATGGAATAACCGAAACTATTGATTTAATTTTGCTATTATCGAGTGATATTTTAGAAATCTTCTCACTAAAATGAAACATCTAATATCATATTTTTAGCACAGAAAATTCTGAATATGTTTGTTTATGAATGACCAACTAACGACCAAATAATGTTTCGATATAGTTAACAAATAGCTTGCCATTTCTTAATGATAATAATAATAAAGCTGATTAATCCAATTTTTTTTGTGGATTGATTATAATTAATCATTCGTCACCTAAATTTGAGATATAATTTAAAAATAGTTTATCAAAATTTTAACCTTTTACCGAAAATAAGGAACTTAAAATGAACTACTCAAAGTGAATATAACTTTTTTTTTCCGATGTGAGACAGAATTTTAGGAGAAAACATTTGAAAAAGTAAAATACGAATATAATAAAAGGTAATGTTAAATGGATTTTTGTCCCATATTAGTGAAACAAAGATAGAATAACAAATTCTTAATTGAACCAGAAAACTTAATTGAACGAATACAAAGTACATTGCCTTTATACATACGCTGTCTAACTAACTATTAACTAGACTTCTAACAACTAACTAAGGTTTAACAACCTTACAACCACCCGTTGCAATACCACTAACAAACCAAACTTAACGAAAAGGTAAACGGAGTGAAACGATAACATAACGAACATAATAGTCAAGAAGTCAACATAACTTCCAATACCCACCTCAAGATGAGCGTTGGAAAATGTTGTGTAAAGCCATCTTGGACATGATTGGAAGCATTTTATGACGTGGCAAAGGCATGGTGAAAATATCTGCAAGTTGGTGTGTGGGATTGAGAGCTAACTGAATTGCTGACTCATTGTCACAAAAAATAGTTGTTGGTTCATGTTGATAAATCCCAAAATTAGTAAGCAAATGATGTAGCCAAACGATCTCTGTTGTAGCAATGACAATAGCACGATACTCTGCTTCAATTGAAGATCGAGAGACAATTGTCTGCTTCTTTGACTTCCAAGAAACCATAGAATCACCAATGAAAACACAGAATCCTGTCACAGATCTTCGTGTATCTGGACATCCTATCCACTTCGATTATGAAAAAGCACGAATCTTCAAAGAGCTTTGTGAAGAGAGGAACAATCCTTGTCCAGGATTAAGCTATAGATACTTGAGAATATGTGTTGCAGCTTGCATATGAGGAACTCTTGGATTGGTGACAATTTGAATTAACATATTAACAACATATGTTTGTCAGGTCGTGTGATAGTCAAATACATTAGATGCCTAATTAATCGTCTGTAAACAACAGTTTCACATGATCATGTAATGGAATACCCTCAAATTTTGAAGTTTTGCAAGCATGATCCATTGGGTATTGAACTGGTTTGGATGCCAATTTACCAGAATCTTCAAGCAATTTCAAAGTGTATTGCCTTTGAGAGATAAAAATCCCTTTTGCAAACCTTACAATTTCCAGACCCAAGAAATGTTGAAGTTTGCCCAAATCCTTCCATTTAAATTAGTACTTAAGCTTTCCTTAATGAGAGTAATCTCAGACATAGAAGCTCCAGTTAAGACAATGTCATCCACATAGACTAACAATGCCACATAATTCGTGTCGGTTCCTTTATAAAATAGAGAGTAATCTGCTTTGGACTGATTAAAGCCTTGAGAAATCAAAAAAGAAGAAAATTTGGAGTACCATTGGCGTGATGCATGTCTCAATCCATATAGCAATTTCTGTAATTTGCAAACGATAGGAGTTTTGGCTGAATGAATGACTGAATGAGTATAACCTTGCAGCAATTGCATATAAACCTCTTCTTCTAAATCGCCATTTAAGAAGGCATTATTCACATCAAATTGAATAAGAGGCCATGATTTATGAGCGGCTAGAGTTAATAAAATATTGACAGTGACCATTTTTGCTACTGTTGAAAAAGTGTCAAGAAAGTATATGCTCTCTTGTTGATTGAATCCTTTGGTAACCAAGCGAGCCTTGTACCATTCAATAGTACCATCTGGTTTCCTTTTGACCTTGTAAACCCATTTGGAACCAAGTGGTTTTTGTTGGATTAGGTGTCTAAGCCATGACGAATAATTAGTGTTTACCTAATTAATTATAGCATAGTCCATTTGGGTTGCCCTCATGGCCGGAGTTTTGTTGGAAAGTTAAGTAGAGAGAAAGGGTTGATTTATTATATGACTAATAAATCAAGATATTGTTTGTTAATATATTATGAAAATAATATATTAATTAGAAATAATATTATTTGATTAATAATTAATCAGAAATTAATTGGATTAATTTCTGTATCATTAATTAGATTAATCAGGAGGTCAGGGATTAAAGTCGTACAAATTCAATAGTTGAATTGCGGCGCGCGGCGCGCAAATGACTTGGGCGCGGCGCGCGTACAGACAATCCGGAAAATGGGCTGCGGCTAGGGTTTCTAGCTTTGCCACTTGGTTCCCTAAAAATAGGGAACCCTAGACCTCATTATCAGTTGCTCATTCTAATATTTCTGTCTGGAATTTCGATCCATAATCCTCTCGGCTTGGGTGTGATCTCATTTGAGGCAGAATATTTTTGCTGCTCAGCTTCCAGAAAATTCTAAAAGGTTGGTTTTTCTAATTGTATTCTTTTAGTTAATTTTCTTATGACCTTTAGTTTTTTTTTTTTGTTATATGTTCAATTAGAAGAAACATAGATCCTCATAGGTTGCATGTGAACTTAGATTATTTAGTTCATGGTTTGCTTAAAAACCTTTCAGTGGTATCAGAGCTTGTTTTGTTTTCTTGTTGAATTGATATAACTGTTTTTCCTAAAATTGGGGTTTAAAGCTTATAAACCCTAATTTCATGTGGATCGACTTTTTGGATTAGGGTTTTGGAAACCCTAATTCCTCCCTTAGTGATTTTCGATTTGGCCTTTTAGGGTTTTAGGAGGCTTTCTATTTTTGGTAACTTTAATTGGTTAATTAAATGGATAACCTTAAACCCATTTCTTGAAATCGAAATCTAGGGGGTTTAGGATAGGTTTTAATTAATTTGATTAATTTGGATAAACCTATCTGCATTTGAATTAATTTAATTAATTGTTAATTAAAAGATAATTCAAAGGATTTAATTAATTTTAGAATTTGCGAAAATTAAGGATTAAATCCGGAAAAATATTTTAAATGTTTAAAATATTATGATTTAATTATTTTAATTAATTATTAATTAAAGGATAATTAAATCGAATTTTAAAGGTTTAATTTAATTTTAATTTTAATAGTTAAACTGGTAAAATTAAAAGATAAACCTGGAATATTTTAAAGAGTTTTAAAATACATCTTATATATGTTATTAATTGTTAATACTATATGTATAAGATAAAATTGGTCAGTCAATTCAATAGTAGGCCTCATTCACGAAGCTGGTCTATAAAGTGGGTATAAGGAGGCTGCCTATAAAATGGCAGTCTAATGGGTGAACACTTTCGCCCACCGCTCGCCTGATCAGTGGAGGGTCGTTAGCCGAACAGTTTTGATAGGACCGCTTAATCATTAAAAGTATAATGATCAAAGTACTAGAACCATTTACAAAACAAAATCCCAATCTAGTTACTTTAGGAAAAATGTGAATTTGATGCTACCCCATGAAATTGCACATTGCACTTTATGAAACGTTGGTGGAGCGTGTGTGGTTTACCGGCACACCAATGGGGGTTCATAAAGAGTGGCAATGGGTGTCTCGGGTGTTATCATTGTTGATGGAGCGTGTGTGGTTAACCGGCACATCAATTTGAGATGATAATGGACCCCGAGAGTACCAAGCTAATTTGCATGGTTATTCACACCCGGTTTGTGATCCTCGGCATCCCAGTCACAAACGGTGGGGCATATCCGAGATTAAACATGCTATTGAACAGTTCAATAAATCTCAAAAGAAACTAGGAATTCCATTTATAATAAGATTATTTTTCCGTGGTGGAATTGGCTGAATCGTCATTCGCCTACCTTTATAAAATTTGCTTATAGATTACGACATCTCTCTTCTATGTTGCAAATTGTTATAGTTGGATCCTAGCATTATTTTATATTGGGTTATTATAAGGACCGACAAGTATCTAATTAAACTTACCTTCTTTTATAGATGTCTTCTGCTGATCAATCCACTCCCCAATCAAACTCCAGTGTTCCTTCTATCCTCTCACTGTGTTCCAATGTTCAATTGAACGAGACAAACTACAATGACTGGATTAGAAATATCAAGATGGCTCTGAGGTACGAGAACAAAGAGTATGTCCTCGAGACCGAGCTTGTCGATATTGACCCTGATACTGCTACTCCCGAGGAGATTGCCTTGTACCAAAAACATTCTGATGATGCGACCAAAGTGGCCTGCATCATGATAGCCACAATGAACCCCGAATTGCAAAGGATATACGAAGACTACTGGCCCTTTGAGATGCACAAGGAGCTTGCGGAAAAGTTCCGCAAGCAAGAGCGCATCGAAAGGTGCGAGGTGGTCAAGGACTTCACGAACAGCAAACCTAAAGATGGAGAGTCCATCTGCGCTCATGTGCAAAGAATGCAAGGTTACGTGGAGCGGCTTAGAAAGCTTGCGATGCCTGTACCGGAGGAGTTGGCCGTTGACATAGTTCTTAACTCCTTACCGAGTTCTTATGACCAGTTCAGGCTGGCTTATTATTTGAACAACAATCAGGCTAACCTGAATGAGTTGCATCGCATGCTTCGAGTTGCTGAGGACGGGATGAAGGGTAAAAGTGTACCCTCGGTAAATCAGCCCGTCCTAGCCATTGGAAGTGGCAAAGGAAAGAAAAGGAAGGGCCCTCCTAAGCAAAATTGGAGGGAAAAGGTTCAGGTCGGGTCATCCAGTAATGGCTCGAGAACCAAGACTTCCCACATTCCTTGTGTGGCCAACCCCGATGAAGCCAACTGTTTCTATTGCAAAGAGAAGGGCCATTGGAAGAGAAGCTGCCCCAAATACTTGCAGGATGTCAAGGATGGGAAAGTAAAGCCATCGACAGCAGGTATGTACACCATCTCTAAAAACTCACCATCTTCTAATTCTTGGGTCCTTGATACAGGATGTGGTTTTCACATTTGTTCTGATCTGCAGGGCCTAAAGGAAAGCAGGGAGGTGGAGCACGGTATACTGAACTTGATCATGGGTAATAGGAGATCGTCCCCTGTTACCAAGATCGGCGTTTACAGTTTAGTGCTTAGTAGTGATGTTAGTATAGAGTTATTTAATTGTTGCTTTTCGCCAGAAATGGCAAGAAACATTATTTCATTTCACGCATTGTTCAGACAAGGATTTCAATTTTCTTTTGATAATAAAATTGGCTCGATTTCTGTTTTCAAAAATGGTATTTTGATTTTTACTGCTTATCCTTGTGATGGTGTGTATGAAACTGTTGAATGTGTTGACAATTTAGGACATAATGTAAATTATATTGATTCTACTAGTGGTGTAGAAAAGGCATGTCTGTGGCATAGTCGGCTCGGGCACATCAGCAAGAAACGCATCGCCCAACTCCAAAAGGATGGAGTGTTGGAATCATTCGACCTCAGGTCGGATGATGTATGCGAATCTTGTCTGTTGGGCAAGATGACTAAATCACCTTTCAAATGTTCTTTTGAAAGAGGTGAGGGTCTGCTGGACATCATTCACACGGATGTGTGTGGTCCATTCAGATCAACCACAAAAGATGGCACGCGGTTCTACGTGACCTTTACCGATGATTTTAGTAGATACGGTTATATCTACTTGATCAAGCACAAGTCGGACACCTTTGAAAAGTTCAAAGAGTTTAAGAACGAGGTAGAGAATCAATTAGGCAGGAAGATAAAGATGCTCAGGTCCGACAGAGGCGGAGAGTATCTAAGTATCGAGTTCCTAGACTATCTAAAGGAATGCGGAATAGTTTCGCAGTTGACACCTCCCAGGACACCACAGTTGAACGGTGTTGCAGAGAGGCGTAACCGAACCCTGTTGGACATGGTTCGTTCCATGATGAGTCGAGCTTCACTTCCCATTCACTTCTGGGGGTATGCTTTAGAGACTGCCGCCCATATCCTCAATCTTGTCCCAACTAAGAAGGTTGCTAAAACACCTCATGAAATGTGGACGGGGAAAGTTCCCTCGTTGGCACATATCAAGGTCTGGGGTTGTGAGGCTTTCGTTAGACGAGAGACTCAAGACAAACTTGCAGACAGAAGCGAAAGGTGTTTCTTCCTTGGTTATCCCAAACAGTCCTTTGGATATCTATTCTACAGACCAAGCGAGGACGTGGTCTTTGTAGCTAGACGAGCAGTCTTTCGAGAGAGAGAGAGCTCTTATTCAAAGAGGACAGTGGGAGCACCATTGATCTGGAAGACATTCAAGAGTCATCAGATGACGCAACCTTAGGAGAAACTAGCAACCAACATGAGGAAGAAGTTCCTGTTGGTCCGACAGATGTATCCTTACCTCTTAGGCGTTCTGGTAGGGTTAGCATGCCACCCGAGTTTTATGGGTTCCATATAACTACGGATGGGGACACGTTTGTCAGTGATAGGACACTGATGAATTTGGATGAACCAGCTAACTACCAGGAAGCAGTAGCGGGCCCTGAGTCTGCCATGTGGAAAGAGGCCATGGATAGCGAGATCAAGTCCATGTATGACAATCAAGTTTGGAACTTGGTTGACAACGTACCGGGTCGAAAGACAGTCGGATGCAAATGGATCTTCAAGAAGAAGACTGACATGGACGGAAAAGTACACACTTTCAAGGCAAGAATGGTTGCGAAGGGCTTTACTCAAACCCCAGGGGTTGACTATGACGAGACCTTCTCACCAGTAGCCATGATAAAGTCTATTAGGATTATGCTAGCCATAGCTGCATTTCATTCCTATGAAATTTGGCAGATGGACGTCAAAACCGCTTTCCTTAATGGGAAGTTGACTGAGGATGTTTACATGAATCAGCCAGAGGGTTTTGTCGATGCAAAGTATCCTAATAAGGTGTGTAAGCTTGAGAGATCAATCTACGGATTGAAGCAAGCTTCTCGCAGCTGGAATCTTTGTTTCCATGAGAAAGTCAAAGAGTTTGGTTTCTCTAGGAGCGAGGATGAGTCCTGCGTATATGTCAAGGCTAGTGGGAGTATAGTCACCTTTCTGGTGCTGTATGTCGACGACATACTGCTCATGGGAAACGATATTCCAACCTTGTAAGATGTCAAGGCTTGGCTTGGGAAATGTTTTGCCATGAAGGACCTAGGAGAGGCTGCCTATATTCTCGGGATAAGAATATTGAGAGATAGGAAGAAGAGACTAATTGGACTTAGTCAGGGTACATACTTGGAAAAGGTACTAAAAAGGTTTAGTATGGAAAATTCCAAGAAGGGAGAGCTACCTATCCAAAGTAATGCAAAATTGAGTAAGACTCAAAGTCCAAGTACAGATGAAGAAATAGCTGAAATGAGTCGGGTACCTTATGCTTCGGCTGTGGGGTCGATCATGTACGCTATGACGTGTACTCGCCCTGATGTGACCTTTGCTCTGAGCATGGTCAGTCGGTTCCAGGGAAACCCTGGAAGGGCGCATTGGATAGCCGTAAAGAATATACTCAAGTATCTGCGAAGGACAAAGGACATGGTGTTAGTCCTTGGAGGCAGTGATACCTTGAAAATTGAAGGATATACGGATGCCAGTTTTCAGACGGATAGAGACAGTGGTCGGTCTCAGTCTGGCTGGGTATTCCTTCTAAACGGAGGAGCGGTAACTTGGAAGAGTTCCAAGCAAGATACGGTGGCTGATTCTACTTGTGAATCAGAGTATATAGCAGCAAGTGAAGCGTCAAAGGAAGCGGCTTGGCTGAAGAACTTTATCGGTGACCTTGGAGTAGTCCCGAGTATTCAGGAGCCCGTGGAACTATTCTGCGATAACGAAGGTGCGGTCGCCTTGACAAAGGAACCGCGAGACCATGGAAAGTCCAGACATATCGACAGAAAGTACCACTATATAAGGCATAAGGTAGAAGAAGGTCACCTCGTGGTAAAGAGGGTATCATCGGAAGATAATCCTGCAGATCCGTTGACAAAGGCTCTGAGTAGGATTAAGCATAATCAACATGCTAGGAGCATTGGATTAAGAGATGATATAAGTTTTTTTGTAATTAGATAAGTTTTGAAACTTGTAACAATGTTATTGTATTTGACTTTTGTGATTTAATAATAGAGATTTATTAATGAGTAATGGTTTACTACTTTTGTCAATACTTTATCATTGTGTTTCATTTTGCATGTTTTACTTCCTGAATAATTGAATTATTCAAATATCCACAGTCGATTACACTTTTGGGAGTAAGTGTGAAGTAAGACTGTCATGAATTGGTAATAGATTGTCTAAGGAGTTAGACATTGCAATTGGATTGCTGCACTATTCGTGAGTACTTGGAAATGGAGATTTGAGTATTGGATAAACCCGCGCTCAATGGATTGCTTCATGGATTTCATCACGAGCAATATTGAGACGATAATATCTTTTGATCTTTAAGCTAAGACATATGAGTTATGATTTACTAGACGGTTGTTCATTGATAATACGAAAAACGCATCGGTAACTCGGTGTTATAAAACGTATTGTTGTGAGTGATTTGTCTGATAAAAGACATAAGTATATGAGTCGAAGCTTATTCGTCCCTTGACCCTAACGGGGAACAGATATCTGTAGGCCTCTCGATGAATTTGAAGTTGACTAAAATGGTTGGCCAACCTGGACTGAATTGGTAGTCTAAGAGTCATATGCAAATCGGAAATCGAGGAACAGTGAATCAGACCAGATTGACTTTAATCCATGTCTTGAGTCTGAAAATATCTTGTTGGACGGAGGATCATCTGATCACTTATCTATGGACAGAACTGATTAGATCAGAATTTGGTAGTGGTTTCAAGGAAGCTAAAAGTGCTGGTTAATTAGAGGTTAAATTGGTAATTATAGTCATAGACTTATCCAAGTTAGAGACTGTTGGATTAGGTGTCTAAGCCATGACTAATAATTAGTGTTTACTTAATTAATTATAGCATAGTCCATTTGGGTTGCCCTAATGGCCGGAGTTTTGTTGGAAAGTTAAGTAGAGAGAAAGGGTTGATTTATTATGTGACTAATAAATCAATATATTGTTTGTTAATATATTATGAAAATAATATATTAATTAGAAATAATATTATTTGATTAATAATTAATCAGAAATTAATTGTATTAATTTCTGTGGCATTAATTAGATTAATCAGGAGGTCAGGGATTAAAGTCGTACAAATTCAATAGTTGAATTGCGGCGCGCGGCGCGCAAATGACTTGGGCGCGGCGCGCGTACAGACAATCCGGAAAATGGGCTGCGGCTAGGGTTTCTAGCTTTGCCACTTGGTTCCCTAAAAATAGGGAACCCTAGACCTCATTATCAGTTGCTCATTCTAATATTTCTCTCTGGAATTTCGATCCATAATCCTCTCGGCTTGGGTGTGATCTCATTTGAGGCAGGATATTTTTGCTGCTCAGCTTCCAGAAAATTCTAAAAGGTTGGTTTTTCTAATTGTATTCTTTTAGTTAATTTTCTTATGGCCTTTAGTTTATTTTTTGTTATATGTTCAATTAGAAGAAAACATAGATCCTCATAGGTTGCATGTGAACTTAGATTATTTAGTTCATAGTTTGCAGAAATCCTTACAGTTTTCTATCAGATGGTAAAGGAACAATTGTCCAGGTATGATTGGCTTCTAAGCTTGTAGCTCTTCATTCATTACTTTAATCCATTGAGGAGACTGAGAAGATTCTTTGTAAGATTGAGGTTCAGTTTCAGAAGAGACAGCAATAGTAAAATCCCTGTACTATTGAGATAAATTTGAATAAGACACAAAATCAGACAAAAGGTATTTTGGTCTATTTTCTACAGTGGCGTTATTTATAAGCTTATAATGATAATCCTTGAGATAAGATGAAGGTTTATGAGATCTAACTGGTCTGGAGTGTTCTTATGGTGGCTGAGATGGTTGAGGGTGTGGGGATGATGGAGGAACAGGGGCAGAATTGGAAGTATTTGTATCAGCAGGGGCATAATTGGAATTGTCTTCTTCATCTTTCGTTTGTCAATCAAAGAAATCATTGTATAGATTAAGACAAGCATCCTGACAATGTACTTAATGTAACACCCGACTTATTAACAAAACACCCTAAAAAAGTTTTTATTTTTCAAACAAAATACTTTACAATCAAAACCATAAGTATAGGGTATTAGTTAACATAATACGAGTACAAGTGTATCACGAAGTACAATACATAAATATTATACATTCTTCAAGCCGGGATGTCACTTCAAATTCTAAGTCCTCAGTCACGGACTTTATCTTTTCCCTTGGCGGGATCACGCTCACCTGCAGGGACATATCAATAAAACCGTGAGCTATAAAGCCCAATGAGTAATCAAATCAAATATAACATGTATAAGAATAAAATTCTCTATACAAAATCAATTATGCATTATCATGCAATATAAAATCATATATGGCTCACGGCTTATCCCGCTTTTGCCTAGACTCACGGCTCCGTTCTTGCCATCGCAATGACTCACGGCTTATCCGGTCTTGTCTATATAAGTTTGACTCACAGCTCCGTTCTTGTCTATTATAGACTTATGGCTTATCTAGTATTGTCACGTCACAGTTTACATAGATATATTGACTCACAGCTCCGTTCTTGTCTATGGTAGACTCACGGCTTATCTGGTCTTGTCATATTTCAAATCATGTAATTTGTCATTTTTGTCCCCCAAAATCATATTCATCTGCAGCTGCTCATATAACATATATCACAATGGATAACAGTGAGATTACTCACCTGAAGGTTTGCTACCGCTAGCTATCGTTGTCTCTTGCCTTCCAATGTAATCCGTAAGGCTTTGTCCCGTACCTATAATTCCATTTATTTTCAAAATGATTATAGGTTAACAACCTTTCTAATTGACTCTAATGCAATAGAGTTCAATTCAATATCATTATAAACAATGCCTAGATAATAAACTTTACATTTACTATCTTTTTATGAATTTTATTATTCACCGAGGCATTCGAATCGATCTACAGTGCCCCCGAGGGGTCGGAAACTCAATTTAAAATTTTTCCCATACTTTTCAAACCATTAGGGACTTATGGTTCAAATTTGAGGTAAATTGAACAAGCCAAACAAAAGTTAGCGATTCGGAACCCCCTGCCAGGAGAGCGCGACTCGTGCATATCCTTGCCTAGGGGAGCACGACTCGTGCAACCCATAATAGCAATGTTCTTTTGTTTCCAGGCTACGCACGACCCGTGCAAAATGTGCACTAAAAACGCACGACTCGTGCAAACCTGGGAAATTCCAGATTTTTCGCGATTTTGCACTGTAGCATGCAGTTTTGACATTTTAAGTACTTATTGTTGTTCTTAATCACTTGGGGTTCATTCCCAGGTCAAAACCCTCCATAAAAACAAGGTTTTTAACCATTGAAACCAATTCAATCAATCAAAATGAAGAATTAGGGTTCTTAGTTCCAAAAACCCCAAAACTTCAACTTGATCAATTTCTATGGTTTCACTTGTTATATGCTTATCTAATGATCATATTAGAACTCAGAAATCATGAATAAACATCATGAATTTCACTGAAATTGCAGATTTCAGTTTTGACCCAAAAACCCATCAAGAATAACAAATCAAGAACTTGAGTTACTAACCTTTCAAGCTTCCAATTCTACCCTTTGAAGCTATAATCCGATTTTCAAGCTTCAATCTTCAAGAATCCTTCAAATTTCTGGAAAACAATCGATCACTAGAAATCTCCCGTAGCTCACCCAAAAATCTGCACACAATGGGAGAAGCTTCCAACCTTTTATACTTCCAGAAATTGCATTTTAGTCCTTAAAGTTGCATTTCTAGAACTTTTGCCACAATTTACAAAATAAATGACAAAAATCAGATTTTATAACATTTTAAGTCCAAGACTCAAAATATTATTACAAAACAAGTCCTTTCTGTCCAAAAGACCAAATTACCCTTCTAAGGTAAAATGACCAATTTACCCTTTTTATTATAATTACATAATAAACATGTTTTTGGCGTTACAAATTCTCCCCTCCTTTAAGAGATTTCGTCCCCGAAATCATACAAAAAGTTGAGGGTATTTCTCCCTCATTTCACTTTCAGTCTCCCACGTCATGTCGGAACCTTTGTGATGACGCCAAAGCACTTTCACCATACTGATCTTCTTATTTCGCAGCTGTCTTATCTTGCGGTCTAATACCCTCTCGGGTTGTTCCGGATATCTCAACTTTTCATCCACCTCAATTTCAGCAAGAGGTATATGTTGAGACTTATCAAACAAAGTTTTCCTCAAATGGGACACATGAAATACATCATGTATACCATGAAGTTCATCAGGTAGCTCCAATCTATACGCCACGGCTCCAACTCTTTGGGATATACGGAAAGGTCCAATGAAACGAGGACTCAGCTTCCCTTTCTTTCCAAAATGAATTAAGCATTTCCAAGGTGATACTTTGAGCATTACCATATCTCCTACTTGGAATTCTATCGGTTTCACCCGTTTGTCTGCGTACTGTTTCTGTCGATTCTGTGCTACCTTCAAGTTTTCTCGTATCAGTTTGATCTTCTCTTCAGTCTGGGCTACAATTTCGGGTCTAGCCAACGACTTTTCCCCAACTTCAGTCCAGCATGTCGGAGTACGACACGGTGCTCCATACAAGGCTTCATACGGGGCCATCTGAATGCTGGAATGATAGCTGTTATTGTACGCGAATTCTACTAAAGGCAAGTGATCTTCCCAACTTCCACCAAAGTCTATGACACAAGTCCTCAGCATGTCTTCCAAAGTCTGAATGGTTCTTTCACTTTGGCCATCAGTCTGCGGATGGTATGCGGTACTCATAAGTACTTTTGTACCCAGTTGCTCTTGAAGACTCTGCCAAAACCGGGAAGTAAATCTACTATCTCGGTCAGATACAATCGATGCTGGGAATCCATGCCGACAAATCACCTCATCTATGTAGATTTTCGCCAGTTGATCTACCCTGTACTTTTCTTTATATGGTATAAACTGTGCCGATTTGGTCAATCGATCAACAATCACCCATATAGAATCATAACCTCGCGGTGTCCGCGGCAACTTTGTCACAAAATCCATGGTAATATGATCCCACTTCTTCTCTGGAACCGGCAATGGTTGTATTTCCCCGTACGGTTTTTTATGGTTTGACTTAACTTGCAGACATGTCAAACATCTTTCCACATATCTTCCAATGTCTCTCTTCATTCCAGGCCACCAATACATCGGTTTTAACGTCCGATACATCTTGGTACTGCCCGGATGAACTGCATATCGACTGAAATGTGCATCTTCTAGAAGCAAATTCCGCGCCTCTCCTTGTTTTGGTACCCATACACGTCCTCTGAAGGTCTTCAATTTCTGAGCATTTTCTTCCAGATGCTTCAAATATCCAACCATTCGTTCGCTTTTTACATTCTCCGGCTTACACGCTTCTTCTTGTGCTGAACGAATCAATTCTGGTAACCGGCTTGCTACACCCATGCATGCGGATGTAACTTTCAGAGGAGCTTCTTTTCGGCTTAGAGCATCTGCTACCACGTTCGCCTTGCCACGGTGGTACAGAATTTCACAATCAAAGTCTTTCAGTAGATCCATCCACCTTTGCTCTCTCATGTTGAGCTCTTTCTGGTCGAAGAGGTACTTCAAGCTCTTATGATCACTGTAAATAACAAACTTTACACCGTATAAATAATGCCTCCACAGCTTCAATGCTAAGATCACCGCAGCTAGTTCCAGATCATGAACTGGATACTTCTTCTCGGCATCTTTTAATTGGCGGGACGCATAGGCTATGACCCGACCTTTCTGCATTAGCACACAACCAATACCAATTCTAGAAGCATCGCTGTAGATTACATACTCTTCTCCGCTTTGTGGTAGTGCTAACACTGGTGCTTCACATAAAGATTGTTTCAGCTTCTGGAATGCTTCTTGCTGTTTTTCAGCCTACGTGAACTTTTCACCTTTCTTGGTCAACTTGGTCAACGGAGCAGCTATCGAGGAGAAATTCTCAACAAATCTTCTGTAATAGCCTGCCAAACCAAGAAAACTTCGTACTTCAGTGGGACTTTTAGGCGGTTCCCATTTCATCACGGCGTCAACCTTTGCTGGATCTACTTTCACCCCTTCGGAATTGATTACATGACCAAGAAATTGAACTTCCCTTAGCCAAAATTCACACTTGGAGAATTTCGCATATAGCTTTTCTCGACGAAGCAGCTCTAACATTTGTCGCAGGTGCACCTCATGTTCAGCTTGGCTTCGGGAATACACCAAGATATCATCTATGAATACTATCACCGAGGTATCAAGGAACGGTCGACTGAAAGGTTTTCTACAACTATGAACTAAAAATCCTAAGTTCACATGCAACCTATATAGATCTAGGTTTTCTTCTAATTAAACATATAACATATCCTAGAAATCCAGAAGAAATTAACTAAAAGAATAAAATAAGAAAAACCAACCTTTTAGGATTTCTTGGAAACCAAGCAGCACAAATGTCCTGCCTCAAATGAAGTCACACCCTAGCTTGAGGCTTTGGCCAAAAATTCCTTTAGAGAGAGTATAAAAGTCGTGGTCCTAGGGTTAGGGAGAGTCTCCCTATTTATAGCCTCCATATGGTGATCAGATAATCGTTACAGATAAACCTTTTTGAATTCGAATTAAGATAAACTATTATTTTAATCATTCAAACACCATTTATCTATAGTATATATATATATTTCGAAAATATATATATCTATATATATATTTTCGGCCACCACATGGTCACTAACACTGCCACTTACTCAACTATCAAATAATTACAGTTTTAGTCCCTGCACCTTTAATTAATCAATTTAACTGCCAAATTAATTCCAATTAATTCCAGAAAAATCTCTAATTAATTATTATAGTTTCTAATTAATATATTAACACTTAAATATATTAATAAATTATTTATTTAATTTCTATTGATTTATTAATCACATAATAAATCAACCTTTCTCTCTACCGGACTTTCTGCCAATCCTCCAACTATGAGGGCAACCCAAATGGACTATGCTACTATTAATTAGGTAAATACTAATTATTAGTCATGGCTTAGACACCTAATCCAACAGTCTCCCACTTGGATAAGTCTATGACTAAAATTACCAATTTACCCTCTAATTAATTTAGCAACTGTAGCTTCCTAGAAACTGCTGCCGAACTCTGACCTAGTCAGTTCTGTCCAAAGATAAGTGATCATATGATCCTTCGTCCAACAAGATATTTTCAGACACGAGACATGGATTGAGATCAATCTCTGTCTGATACTCTGTTCCCCGATTTCCGATTCTGCTTATGACTTTAGAACTTCTAATTGAACACATCAATTTAGTCCAGGCTGGCCAGCACTTTAGTCAACTTCAAAATCATCGAGAGGCCTACAGATATCTGTTTCCCATCAGGGTCAAGGAACGAATAAGCTTCGACTCATATGCTTATATCTTTTACCAGTCAAATCATTCACAACAACACGTTTTATAACATCGAGTTACCGATGCGTTTTCGTATTATCAATGAACAACTGCCTTGTAAATTATAACTCATATCTCTCTACTTGAAGATCATAGGATATTATCGTCTCAATATTGCTTGTGATATAATCCATGAAGCAATCTATTGAGCGTGGGTTTATCCAATACTCAAATCTCTATTTCTAAGTACTCATGAATGTTGTAGCAATCCTATTGCTATGCCTAACTCCTTAGACAGTCTACAAATCAATTCACGACAGTCTTGATTCAATACTTACTTCCCAAAGTATGAGCGACTGTGGACCTTTCTGAATAATTAAATTATTCGGGAAGTAAAACATGCGAAAGCGAAACATAAAGATCTGACTGGCAGCTACTCCTGCTTATTACCAAGTCTCCACAAGGTAATCACCAAGTCTGGTCTTGTCATAAACTATTATCGGTTTCAAAAATTTCTTTTAAACTTTCAATTCTAATTTTGCATCTATGTCTTTATGAACCTTACACTCTTTCTATGTATCCAAAGTATCTTATACTTGTACACTTTATTGCAGATGATCCAATCGGATGCTCATCCGATAACATCTCAATATGTTATCCTGTCAATTTCTCTCCTAACTCCATTCTGGTAATGTGTACGGTGACTTCCTATGGTTTTGGGGTCTTTAGTCTACTTGACTGCACCCTAAGACTATTTCGAGGTGCTATGATGTGCCGGTGAACCACACGCGCTCCATCAGAATACCATCGAGATTCTTTAACCATCATGTCCTTCAACATCATGTCCTGACGTTACCCATTTGAAAAACTTTCAAATTAACACTATCACCCCAATCATTTCCTAATGAATTCTCACTTGAGTTCAAACAATCCATCCAGTATACCTAGCCAGGCAATGTCCTGAATCCAACTTACTATGCCCTAAGCATTAAGTTATCAGGACATGTTCATGACTTTATGATCGATCCAAAACTTGTGGAACCCGATCTAATCCTATTCCAAACCCTTTCGGAGTCCAAGGATTATTTATAATCCTTTGTGTCATGATTTTCGAAAAACTATTTTCCTTTCGGAGACTTTTCTCGTGCATCTTGAATCTTATCAAGATCATGCTTACAATGGTTAGGTCTATGCTGGTGATTTCATCTTTCCAATAGATGACTGTGAATTACATGAGTATGTTGCACCTTCTTTATTTCTTTCATGCCAAGTCATCACACTTTGCAATGACAAGAAAAAACTTTTCCTAAGTCTATGCATCTTGAATCTCATCAAGATCATCTTGGCAGAATCTGGATCTATCTCATAGACGTTTATAACCACCTGAGTATGCCGTATTTCTATTAAGGCCTTTCATAGCGATCCGTCTCTTAACACCAAGTCATTACACTTCGTAATGAAAAGAGACGTTTCCTAGAACCATTATTTATCCCACATGTGGGGATAATGGATAACGGCGACTCCCACTAGCTTTGACACGGTTATAGGCTATTCACAAAATCCAGGACTTATGGCACATTTTGAGAATCTAAACCTTTCTGACATTTTAATGGAAATCTTTCAGCCCTTTCTCAAAATCTAATCCTTTGGCATATTTTGAGAATCTGAATATTCTTTCTTGTGAGATGCCCGTGGGACGAAACCCGGGGCCATGTACCTTTTGTAATGGCATGCTCTATATGTGTCCCTATTAGTGTGCCGGTAAACCACACATGCTCCACTAACGACTCACACTATGCCATGCAGAATCCTCTCGGATTTCATCTTCTATTGAGAGTGCTTTACTCGGAATCAATTGCTTGACTCTGAGTATTGATTCACTCAACTAGATGCTCTGAAGGTATGTATATGTCCATGTTGCTTTCTTTTGATGATTTCGTTACTCCCACTGGTTTTTAGACCAGGTGTAGAATCAATCAAATTTTTCACATAGACTGTGTCTCGCCCTAAGGTTCTCTTGTTTGGTAGCAACCGGGCTCACCAATGCTTCCCAATAGTCGGATTGTGAATCCGTACTAACTATAGTGTTTTACCACCAATCGGTGTGTCACCCCAATCATAGCTACTTATGATGGTGATCAATACTACTGGTCAACAGAAGATTATGTCAGTTGTAGAACAGAAATTTGATTTCTGCTCCAAGCCTAGTGATGACTAAAGGTTCTTCCACTTGGCTAATCCTGAACTCATTCAGGACTGTCCCAACTCCCACTGTTTCCTTAAAACATGAGTTCTTTCTAAAAGAGCTATTCTTTTAGAGTTGTAGCGGGATAGCCAACGAAACGACATTGCTGATCAGGTTCAGGCTAGTCATGAGGTTCAGACGAACACTACAGGACCCTGGAGTTTCACTGTACAAGTAGGATAATCCCAGCTTTACATATCAGACAGTGTCAGCAAGACCTACTTAGTCTAGGATGTGGTCGGAATATGGTTTATATAGACTGACTGGTATAGTGTTCATCTTATTGGAAACTAATTGGCAATGTATCTCATACACCGATGATCGAACTGTTTCGACCAATGCTCCATTATCTTCCCTAAGACACATTATAACCATTAATATTCTTGGAAGAGAATGAACTGTGAAACCTTTTCCTCAGTTTATGTTATCGCTCAGGTTCTGTGGAACTTGTACTTCCTTCGAAGTCCTTGAACTGTTCAAGGTTTCAATTCAATTGCTTATCCCGATTAGCAATGTCATATTCGTCATACCGAATGATGAATATCGTGAAGTACAAACAATTATGTTCTATATCAAGATTCTAGCAATACACAACAACAGGTGTGTCCGTTGCTCTTAATCTCAATGTCCTTTACATATCTATGTAAACTTATGACTTTGTTCAAGACTTGCGATCTTTAGTTGACTCTAAGTCAACTGATTCCAAAATCCTATCCTCTGGATCTTTGGGTGATTCATTTCTTGCCACATGTGCTTTATAAAGAACTTAATCATCATCTGACTCTAAGTCAGATGATTCCAAAGTCCTGTCCAACTGGACCTTTGGTTGATTCATTTCTTGACACATTAAGAAATCAATTCATCAAGTGACTCTAAGTCAAATGATTCCAAGGTCCTGTCCAACTGGACCTATGGTTGCATTGATTCTTATAACTTTTGTATTAACAATCATAAATGACATAATTCTTGAATCCAAACACTTTGGATGCATCAACATTCAAGTTATTACTAATCATACATTCAACACATTCATATAACATTTCAAGGATAATTTCAGACAACAGGTGTTAAAAGAAAATATGACAATTTTATTAAAAATAAAATCCTTGAACAATGTAATAGACAATGTCAAAAATGTATCTAAATACTAATAACAATATTTAATATCTTCAAAAACTGCACGAGCTGGATATCCAATCCATATGTGCTCCTATGCACCAGAGTCCCGTGCCTTCTTGATTCCCTGAGCTTTCAAAAGAGTTGGAGCGTCTTCCAATCTTTCCGTGACTGTATCCGATTTTGCGGATTCCCAGTTTGAGACATGTCTAGTCGATCTCGACCGTTTCTTGTTACGTCTCTTCACTGGACTTAATCCAGAAGTAGCTGAGCCATTGGAGCTATGCATGTCCAAGAGTGACTCGTATAAAGTCAACAGTGGACGCATTTCCATGAGGGTCTTTTTCCGGTCTTCCTTTCTATACGTCTGAATGAACAGATCGTACTCATTTGTCAGCGAAGCGAGCAGGATGTTAACACTCTCCTCCTGACTCATGGGATGACCAAGTTTATATAACTCGCCTATGTACCCTTCAATCTGAAGAACATGCGAATTGATGCTACTTCCTCCCTTTAGCTTGCACTCTGCAAGTCTTCCGAGGATTCTAGCTCGTTCCTCTTCAACTGGTTTTTGGAACCTTTCCTCCACCAGTTGCATCAACTCATATGGCCCCAAGGATTCAAAATCCTTGCGGAACTCGGGGTCAATGGTTGATAGCATGAGGTCACGAATCTCTTCGGATTCATCATAAGGACCTTTTATGATGACTTGTTCCGGTGGAACTGGGATCGGATACTCGGTGAGATGTAGCTTGCCAACAATGCCGAGACCCAGTCTCCAATTGCGAAGCCATTCTTTACAGTTGAGGCCAGTCAGCCTTTCCATATTAAGCAGGTGCAATCTGATGCTTTCAGAAATGGGTGAAGGAGGAGAAGGAGGAGAATAGACACTTGACATCTATAAAAGAAATAGAATTTATTAGTTTAACTGTTCCTTTTAAATAATTACCCAATATATTATTTATTAAGGCTAGGATCCAAAATACCCCAACTATGGTGTGAAGAGGGATGCCGTAATCACAACATAATGGTCATTAAGGTAGATAAACACTTATCAATTTCATCTTATGAAATTCCTAGTTCTGATGAGATTCATTAAACTTTTAAATGGCATGTTTAATCTCGGATGTGCCCCACTGTTTGTGACTGGGATGCCGAGGATCACAAACTGGATGTGAATAACCATGCAAATTAGCTTGGTACTCTCGGGTTAATTATCATCTCTAATTGATGTGCCGGTAAACCACACACGCTCCATCAACAATGATAATACCCGGTAAACCACACACGCTCCTTATACCCACTTTATAGACCAGCTTCGTGAATGAGGCCTACTAATGATTTGACTAACCATTTTAATCTTATACATATAATAATAACTCTCTAATTATAATATATATAAGATGTAATTTTTTAAACCATTTAAAAAAAATTGTTTCTGGTTTATCTTTTAATTTATTGCCAATTTAAACTATTAAATTTCAAATTAAATTAAACCTTAAAATCGATTTTAATTATCTTTTAATTAACCAATTAATTAAATTAATTAAATTTGATATTTTAAACATTTTAAAATATTTTAGGATTTATCTATTTAATTTTCGCCAATTTAAAGCAATTAAATTTTAAATTAAATTAAATCCTTGAATTATCTTTTAATTACCAATTAATTAAATTAATTCAAAAGTAGATAGGTTTTTATCAAATTAATCAAATTAATTAAAACCTATCCTAATCCCTTAAATTTCGATTTTTAGGATAAAGGGTTTTAAGGTTTATCTTTTAAACAATTTAAAGTTACCAAAAATAGAATACCTTCTAACCTAATCCACAAAAAATCGCCAAATCATAGGGGAGGGGCTAGGGTTTCTAAAACAAACCCTAAATTTCGAAATTGGCCATATTAGGGTTTATAAAAAAATTAAACCCTAATTTTCAGGAAAGCAGTTATAGCAATTTGACAAGAAAAACAACCAAATAGCTCTGATACCACTGAAAGGTTTTCTGCAACTATGAACTAAAAATCCTAAGTTCACATGCAACCTATATAGATCTAGGTTTTCTTCTAATTAAACATATAACATATCCTAGAAATCCAGAAGAAATTAACTAAAAGAATAAAATAAGAAAAACCAACCTTTTAGGATTTCTTGGAAACCAAGCAGCACAAATGTCCTGCCTCAAATGAAGTCACACCCTAGCTTGAGGCTTTGGCCAAAAATTCCTTTAGAGAGAGTATAAAAGTCGTGGTCCTAGGGTTAGGGAGAGTCTCCCTATTTATAGCCTCCATATGGTGATCAGATAATCGTTACAGATAAACCTTTTTGAATTCGAATTAAGATAAACTATTATTTTAATCATTCAAACACCATTTATCTATAGTATATATATATATTTCGAAAATATATATATATCTATATATATTTTTTCGGCCACCACATGGTCACTAACACTGCCACTTACTCAACTATCGAATAATTACAGTTTTAGTCCCTGCACCTTTAATTAATCAATTTAACTGCCAAATTAATTCCAATTAATTCAAGAAAAATCTCTAATTAATTATTATAGTTTCTAATTAATATATTAACACTTAAATATATTAATAAACTATTTATTTAATTTCTATTGATTTATTAATCACATAATAAATCAACCTTTCTCTCTACCGGACTTTCTGCCAATCCTCCAACTATGAGGGCAACCCAAATGGACTATGCTACTATTAATTAGGTAAATACTAATTATTAGTCATGGCTTAGACACCTAATCCAACATCGACACACCCGGTTCATAAGATCCATGAATACGGCTGGAGCATTGGTTAACCCAAAAGGCATCACCAAAAACTCATAATGACCGTATCGCGTTCGAAAAGCTGTCTTCGGAATGTCAGATTCTCTTATCTTCAACTGGTGATAACCCGACCTCAAGTCAATCTTAGAAAAATATGATGCGCCTTGCAGCCGGTCAAACAAGTCGTCTATTCTGGGTAGCGGGTACTTGTTCTTCACCGTGATCTTGTTTAATTCCCGATAGTCAATACACATGCGCATTGACCTATCTTTCTTCTTAACAAACAAGATAGGGGCTCCCCAAGGCGATGTACTCGGTCTGATAAAACCCCTGTCTAACAGTTCTTCCAGTTGCTTTCGCAGTTCCACCATCTCTGAAGGTGCTAATCGGTATGGAGCTCGGGCAACAGGTGCAGCTCCCGGAATCAGTTCAATCGTGAACTCAACCTGTCGATCTGGTGGCAACCCTGGAAGTTCGTCTGGAAACACATCTGGGAACTCGTTCACCACGTTCACATTTGCTACCCCCACTTTAATCGGTTTAGCTATCGACACATAAGCCAAGTAAGACATCCCTCCTTTACTAATACAGCTTCGGGCTTGAGCAAAGGAGATGACTGGCATTCGCAATCGAGGTCGTTCACCCTGTATTTTTATCAGATTCCCATCTGGTGACAGCACTGTGAGGCTCTTATTCCTACAATCCATGTTAGCATAATTCGTTGCCAACCAATCCATCCCCACAATCACACCAAATTCATTGGTAGTCATCGGCTTCAAATCTATAGGGAAAACGGTCCCGTAGATTTTAAGCTGACAACCCTCCAGGTGTTCGGATACCCAAACATATCTACCGTCTGCTACAGCTACTTCCAAGCTTTCATCCATTGGGGTTAACGGTACATTCAAGCGAGACATCAGGGACTCCGACACAAAACAGTGTGTAGCCCCCGGATCAAAAATAACATATGCAGGTATGGAATCAAGAGTGAAGATACCTGTCACCACATATGTCTTCTCACGGGCTTCCTCCACAGTCATCTGGAAAGCTTGCGAGGCCACCGGTCGTCCCCTGATCTTCGACTCTTCTTTCTTTCCCACTTGATCATCCCTGGGTCTTTCACTGTAGACACCAGATTTCAGTTGGGGACAGTTCGAACGAATGTGATCTGTAGCTCCACATTGGTAGCATCTTCTTTCCGCCCGACACTCCCGTGTAAGATGACCCGTTCTTCCACAATTTCGGCAGCTAACTGACCCAGTATCACTGCGACAACTGCCTGTGTGCCTTTTTCTGCATTTTTCACACCACTTTCCTTCCTATTTTTGGCCTTTTCCCCTAGACCCGGATTGTTGCGACTTTTTCTGAGGCGTCCAACCTTGGTCTTCCGCCTTTCGTTTCGTTTCCAAAACTTTCTTTTCGTCTTCTTGTCGTTTCAATTCTGTTTCTCTTTCTGTGGCTCGATCCACCACTTGCCGGAAAGTAGGTAGTTTCAGCGGTTGCACGATTTCTCTAATTCGGGTCGTCAACCCCCAGGCATACTTATCGATCTTTCTCTTTTCAGTATAGATATGGTGTTCCGCAAACCTAGCTTTCTCCAGAAAGCTAAGAGTATATTCCTGAACAGATCGGGAACCCTGTTCCATGTGCAGGAATTCATCCTCTAATTGCTTTATCGCTACTTCGGAACAATACTCTTCATTGAACTTATTCTTGAACTGTTCCCACGGTACTGATTCGGTTGGATCAAGATTCAAAGACTTGTAGTAAATTTGCCACCAATGCAGTGCACTGCTTGTGAGTTGGTTCGTGGCAAATTCTACTTTATCATCATCCGCACATTTGCTTACTCGGAACACCTTCTCAATATGCATGATCCATTCCATAGCTTTGACTAGATCATCTGTCCCCGAGAATTCCTTTGGTTTACAACCAAGGAAGGCTTTATATGTACACCCAACTTTCTTTGCAGAGGCTTCCCCTCCTTGTGTTTCTTTCACTGCCCGGGCCCGACTTTCTCCCTGGCTTTCATCTTCCGGCTGCTTGTCATGAACACTTTTTGCAGCTTCTTCACTAGGATTAGGATTTGCACTCGGGTTGGGATTATTCGTTAATGTAGGCATCATTTGCCTAACCACTTCTTCCACTATCGCCCGAATATCAGGTGGATTTTCTCCCACCGGTTCCCGTGCTGGTGCTCTTCGCCCAGCTGAGCCGCGTGACCGAGCTGGTCCACTTCTTGAAGTACCACGCGAATTTGCACCAGTGGGATTACTTCGTGTATTTCTCATACTTCAAAATTTCAGCAAACCGTTAGATTACATATATAATATCAAACTTATACATATCTAACAGTCCATTTATCTATTATTCTCTCAACGTTTAAGTCCAGGAATCTAATCTAAGACACCTAGTTCACTTAAACCACGGCTCTGATACCAACTTGTAACACCCGACTTATTAACAAAACACCCCAAATTTTTTTTATTTTTCAAACAAAATACTTTACAATCAAAACCATAAGTATGGGGTATTAGTTAACATAATACGAGTACAAGTGTATCATGAAGTACAATACATAAATATTATACATTCTTCAAGCCGGGATGTCACTTCAAATTCTAAGTCCTCAGTCACGGACTTTATCTTTTCCCTTGGCGGGATCACGCTCACCTGCAGGGACATATCAATAAAACTGTGAGCTATAAAGCCCAATGAGTAATCAAATCAAATATAACATGTATAAGAATAAAATTCTCTATACAAAATCAATTATGCATTATCATGCAATATAAAATCATATATGGCTCACGGGTTATCCCGCTTTTGCCTAGACTCACGGCTCCGTTCTTGCCATCGCAATGACTCACGGCTTATCCGGTCTTGTCTATATAAGTTTGACTCACAGCTCCGTTCTTGTCTATTATAGACTCACGACTTATCTGGTATTGTCACGTCACAGTTTACATAGATATATTGACTCACAGCTCCGTTCTTGTCTATGGTAGACTCACGGCTTATCTGGTCTTGTCATATTTCAAATCATGTAATTTGTCATTTTTGTCCCCCAAAATCATATTCATCTGCAGCTGCTCATATAACATATATCACAACGGATAACAGTGAGATTACTCACCTGAAGGTTTGCTACCGCTAGCTATCGTTGTCTCTTGCCTTCCAATGTAATCCGTAAGGCCTTGTCCCGTACCTATAATTCCATTTATTTTCAAAATGATTATAGGTTAACAACCTTTCTAATTGTCTCTAATGCAATGGAGTTCAATTCAATATCATTATAAACAATGCCTAGATAATAAACTTTACATTTACTATCTTTTTATGAATTTTACTATTCACCGAGGCATTCGAATCGATCTACAGTGCCCCCGAGGGGTCGGAAACTCAATTTAAAAATTTTCCCATACTTTTCAAACCATTAGGGACTTATGGTTCAAATTTGAGGTAAATTGAACAAGCCAAACAAAAGTTAGCGATTCGGAACCCCCTGCCAGGAGAGCACGACTCGTGCATATCCTTGCCTATGGGAGCACGACTCGTGCAATCCATAATAGCAATGTTCTTTTGTTTCCAGGCTACGCACGACCCGTGCAAAATGTGCACTAAAAACGCACGACTCGTGCAAACCTGGGAAATTCCAGATTTTTCGCGATTTTGCACTGTAGCATGCAGTTTTGACATTTTAAGTACTTATTGTTGTTCTTAATCACTTTGGGTTCATTCCCAGGTCAAAACCCTCCATAAAAACAAGGTTTTTAACCATTGAAACCAATTCAATCAATCAAAATGAAGAATTAGGGTTCTTAGTTCCAAAAACCCCAAAACTTCAACTTGATCAATTTCTATGGTTTCACTTGTTATATGCTTATCTAATGATCATATTAGAACTCAGAAATCATGAATAAACATCATGAATTTCACTGAAATTGCAGATTTCAGTTTTGACCCAAAAACCCATCAAGAATAACAAATCAAGAATTTGAGTTACTAACCTTTCAAGCTTCCAATTCTACCCTTTGAAGCTATAATCCGATTTTCAAGCTTCAATCTTCAAGAATCCTTCAAATTTCTGGAAAAAATCGATCACTAGAAATCTCCCGTAGCTCTCCCAAAAATCTGCACACAATGGGAGAAGCTTCCAACCTTTTATACTTCCAGAAATTGCATTTTAGTCCTTGAAGTTGCATTTCTAGAACGTTTGCCACAATTTACAAAATAAATGACAAAAATCAGATTTTATAACATTTTAAGTCCAAGACTCAAAATATTATTACAAAACAAGTCCTTTCTGTCCAAAAGACCAAATTACCCTTCTAAGGTAAAATGACCAATTTACCCTTTTTTATAATTACATAATAAACATGTTTTTGGCGTTACAATTAAGTATCTAAAGAGTACTCAATCTCAATCTCTTTATTTCAATGATCACGATGACTTCAAGCTCGAGGCTTTTTGTGACTCCGATTGGGCGGCTTGTCCACTCACTCGACGATCGGTGAGTGGTTTCTTTATTATGCTTGGTGCATCACCCATCTCCCGGAAATCAAATAAACAAGTGACAATTTCATTATCCTCAGTAGAAGGTTCTACTGGGTACCGTTCCATGCGTCGGGTCACGACTGAACTTGCTTGGATAACTTGGCTATTTTCTGATTTCAGACTCGATAATATTACTCAAATATCATTGAAATGCCACAATTCGGCCGCCATTTACATTGCAACAAACTCGGTTTTCCATGAACGCACCAAATATCGAAATTGATTGTCATTTCGTACGAGAAAAAGTTCAAGATGGGTTGATTCAATTATCATATGTCGATACACTAGAACAATGTGCAGATTTATTCACAAAATCTCTTCCTCGGTCATGACATACTGAAGCCGTCTCCAAGCTTGGTTTGCTTCATTGCCCACCAGCTTAATGGTGGGTGTTAGCTATGTTATAGAGTCAGTTTGTTAGACAAGGGTATTTTTTGTAATTCTATACTTTACCAATTAGTTAGTCTTTGTATTTATATTAGCCTCCATGTATGTCTTTCAATTAGTTCAATTTTAATAACAATACGAAAGTTTCAATCTCCCTCTCTACATCATAACAAATAGTAACACCTTGCACAAAACAGAGTAATTTTTATTTGGATTAATATATAATTAGAGCTAAAAAAAAGCATGTTTTCAGTCATATAGATAAACATTTGGGTTAATACATAATTACGAGTAATTGTATTTTTGGGATATAAATAAAACAACTCCTTTGTGAATTGAGAATATCCAAATATAAACTATTTTTGGGATATAAGTAGAATTTGGAAAACGATACTAACTTGAAGGAGAACGATGACAGAGAAAATATAAAAATATAGAAAACAGTTATAACACATTAACACTAACCTAAATCCTATATTTTTCTTCTTTTTCAATTTCAAATCATAAAAAATTAACGATGAACTCGTGTAACGCGGAGACAAAAATTAATTTGATTCAGCGAATAGTTTACAACGACAATTAATTTTTCTTTTAATAGACTTTTTGGGATAAAAATACATTATGCTGCCGATTTTTATTAGAAAAGAGAATTACGTTGTAATTATTTTTTCTAAAAATTAAAGTATGTTATTTTGTGTTATAAATAAAAATATATTTTATATTAGGTTAAATATAAAAGTAAATTGCTATTTTAGGTTAAAACTAAAACTATTCTTGTCACCGCGGTTGGAAACTATTGACGTATCTTCTCAACAATTAATTCCTTTCACAAAGTAGTATCCTTTCGGTGGGCAATAAATATTTTTTCTTTCAATGAATAGTATTCCTATATCTATCGGGTTAACTTGTTAAGGTTATGTTGTGTCGTTAGTGTGTTGATAATTAAAAAATTATACTAATTTGTTTTCTTCATCAACTTTTTTTTTTTTTTTTTTTTTTTTTTTTGCAAAATAGCAATTGGGCAGATATCCAGTTTTTCAAATGATGCAGAGTTCTTGCAATTGTTTTACTCTTTCTTTAAGCAAAGTTTCTTGTCACTTATATGTATATTTCTTACTAATGTTAAACTCTTGGTATTCTTCTTTATAATGGTGATACAGTGTCCAAATTAGCGAAAGGATACTTACGCAATTATCATAGCTTGAAAGAGAAATGGCTCGAAGATGCTAAGTGATGGTTATAATTTGATGCTGATGCTTTTTATTGGGCGGTGATGAAGAGAGGGTGAAATAGACATGGATGGAGATGAAAAGGAACATGTTGGGTCCTGATTAGAGGTCGTGTACTATAATGGTACCATCATTCTTGAAGGGTTCTCATATTTCTTTAATTTCTACATGCGAACCAAATTGGGTTGGGTTCATTGAACTTGTGTGTGAGCTAAGTTGCTTTTCCTAATACAGCGGGTTGTCCATAACGTGGAAAGGAAGTTTTTATATATTAATTGTTGCCGCTAAAAGTTCAACAAATATAGGTCATAGAAGAAATTTAGACATGGGACTCCCAACAATAAGCATGGCTAATTTTTCACTTTGTTCATAAGATGAAAATGATCACTTTCTTATCTGCATGAATTGAATATCTTGTGCTTTGCCGAATCTTCAATTACCTTGATCTAGCATGAAAAGAAAGCAGCTGCATACTGCATTTCAATGACCTTGTACATATTCGATAAGATACTGTATCTTTTTGAATTAATTGATCTAATGTGGACAAGACCTAATTATGTATATGGGCGTTTTTTTGACGTCATAGATAAAGTTAGAGAAAGCTGTGGAAAAACTTCTTTCCATTAAATCCGAATTTTACAAAATTACCCTCATTTACTTTTTCCTTCCATTTTCTTATTATCCATGACAATGTAGGATATAAAATTGTCAATTTAGTTTTAAAGTGATGATTGGAAATGTGTCTTGATTTGAAACATTGGGTGATAACTCGTCACTCTGATCACTTTTGTTCTTGCTCCTATACTAATTTCATAGGTAATTTATTGTCACATGGCTGGTCAAGAAATTCAAGATCGAACATTATACTATTGTGACTACATCCTACTCAAATTTCATTTTATTGCAGCATTGTACTTCTAATTTCTTCTTTGGGATTGTCTCTGGAAAACATACACAACTCTAACATTGTAATTTCGGGTTATCTTATTTGGAATGTTCAATTTTATCCATGCTCCCACTAACTAAAGACTTATTTTTTGTACATATTGATTTATCGTCACATGATGAAATCATCTGTGTTTTCGGACTACGCTCATACGTTTATCCAAAGTTAACTATCTTAATAAAAGACATGTAAGCGAAAGAAATTGCACTTTTTGTGGGTTTCCTCATTTGTCCCTTCAAACTTCAAACCAAGTTTGTTTTTCTCACAAGACAACAATCACATGGCAACAGTCAACATTAGTGGTAGCAACACTTTCTCAGGTACCTTTCTCTAGATACGGAAACAAAGGGCTCACATTATACTTCATTCATAGGAGGGGCTAATGGCTTAAACACCCATTTTTGGGGTACAGGGACGGTTGTCATCTTTATTAGAGCATGGGGTTATGAGAGACTAGGGGCAAATGGGTCAAAAACACCCATATCAGTGTTGTGTCATTGAATCCTCATATGCTTGTTTGTCTTCCAAATGCTTTAGTTCTTGTCTATTTGACAGATCTTTTTAAACAATACAATTTAAAACTACTAATTGCATCCTACTTTTGATTTTCATGCTAAAGTAGGACTACTAAAATTCGAAGTACATTGTTATTGCTTGGATAAATGTGAAACATCGTCGATAAGGATAAAAAAACTACTAAAATTCAATTTTTATATATGAGACAATTATATACACATGGAACACACACACATACACATTCAAATAGCGATACACACAACGATACAAATACACATACAACGACACTTATGCAGATACAAACACAGATACGCATATGTATATAGAACACACACATATACAGATTCACAAAGTGTTACGCACCGACACACACACACACACACACACACACATATATATATATATATATATATATATATATATATATATATATATATATATATATATATATATATATATATATATATATATATATATATATATATATATATATATATATATATATATATATATATATATATATATATATATGCACTCACATACACATTAACACATTTGGTAAATATTTTTTAAAACACATTTTTTCATCAAAAACTCTCATGTATGTGCGGTGTGATGGTGGTGGAATATGGGTCCATATTATATACAATAACGATAGCATCTTAATTCAAATAAAAAATTGTAAAAAAAATAAACACGAGCTAACTTAGTCAATTTACTTTGTACATTGACCACCACCAAAACAAAATCTTTTCTTTTTGGTGTTCTTTTTGCAACAAAAAAATATAAAATTTCAAGAACCCAATCACAAAACATAAGACCATTTATGTAGGTTATCGTTTTTTTATTATAACTATTATAATTATATTTATAACAATTATTATTATCACCAATTATGGGATATCTAATATGAAACTATTAATGACTGTTTTATTATGCATTTAAAAATTAAAATTTATGTAACGATAAATACATTATATGACCCATACATTTACTAAAGTAGAGTGGAAGCCATCTGTCGCTCTTTTCATATATTTTATTTCGCAAATGTTTAACATAACCGACTACAGCATACTTGGTAAGCATGTTGCTTTGGGAACAAAGTCCCACGTTCGAGTCTCATAAACTACAAAGATTTCAATTTTTTTTACAAGAATAACACGCGGATCTTACGACCCGACCCACCAACCCATCTTGAGATCCGAACCGGCCTGCCCCATCACCTTACGACCCGACCCACCAGACCAACTTCTCATTTTTTACATTTATTGCCCAAATATGAAAATAAAAATTCGTTTTTGGTCCTAAAAACTAATTTTCGTTTTTGGCAAAATTTACCCATGTTTTAAATTTTTTTAACAAAGTTGGTCAAATTTTTTAACAATTATTCCCAAACTATTTTTTACAACTTTTACATTATATGTATTTATAAATTTTTAAAAAAAATATAATATCTTTTTAACTTTTACAAATTTTTTTACAATAAAACCTATTCCCAAATCTATTTTTACAAATTTCTCACAACCTCTTTTACAATTTTGTTTATATAAGTTTTTATAACTTTTTTGACAATAAAAGCTGATTCCACAACTTTTTTTATAATTTTTTATTACACTTTTGTACTTTGATAGGAAAAATAGTCGTTTACAAATATACTGTTCTACATTTAAATATACATAGGGAAAATAGTCATTCTTCAAGACTTCCATCTTTTATTATGTACAAATATACAATTCTACATTTAAATATACATTTCTATATTTAAATTTAATGATGTTCCATAATATAGTTTGTTCCATAAAATAGATGTTTTTTTATAACTAACTGTTTTAAAAACCTTACAAAGGAAACAAAGGGAAAAGAAAATCACACTCCAAAGTAAACTAATAAAATTCCAGCGTTTATAACCTCCCGCAAACTAACAAACATAAAACCCTACTCTGAAAATCCCCCAATTCAATCGAATCCCTGCAACCCTTAAACGAGAAGTCTATTCGATACCTTAATTCAATCAAAAATATGCCGCAAGCCAATCATTCAAATTCAGAAACCGAAGCAACAGGCACCAATATGACCCCACCGAGAAAAGGGAATAGGGGTTCGGAGAATATGACAGAGTACGAGAAACAGAATATTGGCTTTTGAGTAAGCGTAACATTATTCCTTGATGTATTTAACTGTTGTTCTTATATTAACAAGTAACGTATAAAGGCTACTATCATAAGTAATGTGAAACTTGATGATGAACACATATAGTCAACATGAGATTTGTTTATCTAATTGTTAGAGTGTATATCGGCTTGGCCCCTTGATGAATGAATATGTTTTAGCATATGATCGCACCCAAATGGCATTGTCATGATGGAAAATTAAGTGTGATGATCATATTCATAGATCAAGAAACTAACATTGAATGTATATGTTAATTAGTTTATTTACCAAATACAGACAGTTAAGGTAATTTAAGTAATGAGTTTGTGTTATTAAACTAGTTGGCTTGAAAAACTCACTCAACAGGTTAACTAATAACAATATAGTTTGGTCATTATATGAAGTAAGCCAACACTTAAGGAGCATAACTACATCCTCCTTACTCCTAGAAATCAGTGCCTCCTTCTATCCCTTACCTTTTGGGCAATGACTTCAAGCAAGAACAAAGAAAATATATGCTTTTGATTGTTGGTTGTCTAGCACCACCAAATCCAGTTATTAGTGGATATCGATAGATGTAATCAACTTATGCACTCCTACACTAAAGGATCTTTAACTTGTGAGGTAATACAATTTTTACACCTTATGGTTGTGTACTTTTTTATCATATTAAGTCTAATTGTATCGGAATTAAAATTTTAAACAATTTATTCTTTTGTTGTGTCAACTGGTGATATCGTGCGTATTTCGTACATATTTTATACGATATCAGGGTATTTTTATAAATAAATTAAGCTAAAAAGGACTAAAATACTCACTTTACTTGGAAAATATCAATTATGCAGGTTTTTAAGCAAAAAGGAGCAAAAAGGACGAAAAATGACAAAAGTTGGAACAAGCAGGGACTAAAAATAAAAATACTGGAATTTAAAGATTAGCGACTCTAACTTTTAAAGTTAGCGACTCTAACATATTAGCGAGGCTAATTCTCACATTAGCGACGCTAACTGCTGAAATCGCGAAAAATGGGAAAAATGGGCCAAAAATGTCAAAATGGTGAAATTTGAAAATTAGCGCCGCTAACCCTCCCATTAGCGACGCTAATGTTGCTGTTGAGAAAAATCAGCGGCGATATTTTAGCTTTGACTGAAGACCTAGTTTTATGGAATTTTGAATATTAGCGACACTAATATATATATTAGCGACGCTAATGTCTCCTGGAGGCTATAAATAGTAGTTGATTTCTGCCAGAAGAGGAGTTCAGTCCCTGCGTTTTAACCACGACCCCGAGCCATTTCCAAGCAGTTTTTAGAAGGTTTTTGAAGGCCGAATCACGACTTTCGAGATTCGGTTACGTATTTTATCATTTGTAAGCCGTATTTAATTATAATTTTGTATTTTTGATTCATTTCTAGCCATGTCTGGCTAGAACCCGTACTCTAGTTCCGAGTTCGGACATGTTCATTGTGTAGTTTGAAACATTCGGCTCGATGAATGCTTTTGAATAATTCTAATGATCATTTTCTTGTTTCAATTTTAGTCTTGAATCTGATTTGTTTTTCACTGATCACCCTAAATAGATCTTTTTCATGCACTGTTAATCGACTGTGTGAGGCACCTAATCGCTTAGCACAGTCGATGTTTGGTAACAAAAACAAGCGCCCAATTCCTTGTTTAGAATTTGGTCATATGTTCACACACTTCCCAGCGGACGCGAAGAATTGGACATTGATTGGTACTTGCACACCTTATGCGGTTCCTGCATTTTGGCCTATAAGCAGACCTTAGGTCGGGTAAAATGGAACTAGGTTTAGGTAATAAGCGGACCTTTATCTAAACATTTTAGCAAGTTATTTTCATAAAGATTATATTTTATGATTTTCAAAAGCCAACTTAGAATTGTATTCTAAAGCACATCAGTCGGATTCATTCTATTACGATGAACATCGAAGACTCGGGACTAGGCCTTTAATTATTGTTTTTCTCTTAATTACTTGTATGCTTTCTTTCTTTATTATTACTTTTACAACAAAAACTCCCCCATTACATCATACTTAGTATTTTATACTAAGTAGGCATAAATTTTATATCCCGTGTCCTTGTGGTTCGACCCTGCTTGCCCTGTACTCTAATCCAGTGCAGAATAGCAGTGATTGGTCGGATTCATTTCCGATCATATTTGTTAGGGATTGACACCCTTAACAAATTGGCGCCGTTGCCGGGGACACGGCAATACTAACGTTTATGCCAAGATCTCTTCGTACAGGTACACCAATTGCCCTCGACAAAGAGATTGAAAATACTGCTAGAAGCCTAAGGAAGCAAACTACACTTCGCAAGAAGCAAACCGCTTCCCAAACTTCTACATTTCCTTCCACCACAAACACTCAATCAACCGAAGCTACATCCAACGAAACCTACACAGAAACCACATCACCACCATCTCCAACTCCCATTAATCCACCAATCATCATGGCATTACCCGAACAAACTCTCCGCCAATGGGCAACACAAGATGTTACCCAACAACCCCTTTGCATCACATATCCTGCCATGACCAATTTCGAACTTCGATCTGGTCTAATCCATCTATTGCCAACCTTTAGAGGGGTCGAGAACGAAGACCCTCACAAATTCTTAAAGGAATTCCATGTGGTTTGCACCGGCATGAAACCGCATGATGTCACTGAAGACCAAATCAAGCTAAGGGCATTCCCCTTCGCTGTTCAAGACTCCGCTCGAGACTGGCTTTACTACCTTCCACCCGGATCCGTCACCACGTGGAATGAGTTAGCTCGTATGTTCCTAGACAAGTAGTTCCCAGAAATGAAGGCCTCTGTCCTTCGCAGAGAGATTATTGGCATCAAACAACAGAAGAGGGAAGCATTGCATACTTATTGGGAACGATTTAAAATATTGTGTGCTCGATGCCCCAAGCACGGTATCACCGATTATCAATTACTTCAATATTTTTGTGAGGGATTAACAGCCTAGGACCGTCGACTATTAAATGCTTCAAGTGGAGGCTCTATCACTGATAAGACTCCAACTCAAATTCGAGCATTAATAAACACCATGGCTGAGGACTCCAAGCATACAATTCAAGAAGATGAATGGTACATGGATGTGCCACGACGGGAAAAAGAAGTAAATACGCCTCAAATCGAAAATCAAATATCTGAGCTAACAAAAGCTGTTTTACTTCTCACACAAGAAAGAAATGCACAACCACCAATCCGACCTTGTGGGGTTTGCTTGCAAGTTGGTCATCCTACTGATATGTGCCCTGTGTTACAAGAAGACACAGGAGATGCACAAGTTGCAGGGACATATCATCAAAACTGGAATCAAAGTCCACCTGTAATTTATCAGCAAAGGCCTCCACAAGAATATCAAACGAGACAACCTCATCGATCTCAACATTTTCAACCTCGTCAGCCACAAGTTCCACCTCAACAACCAAGTTCATCTGGTACATCGCTGGAAGATATAGTGAAAAGCCTTGCCATGAGCACTCAAGTTTTTCAAAACGAAACAAAAGCCAGCATAAAGAACTTGGAGCAACAAGTGGCACAACTTGCCAACTCGGTGAGCAAGTTAGAAGCTCAAGGAAAACTACCAGCCCAAACGGAGAAAATTCCAAAGCACTCCGTGTGTGCTATAACCTTGAGAAATGAGGAAGAGTATGAAAGGCCACAGATTCCCGAAGAAGATGAGGTGGGAAAAGAAAGTCGAAAGAAACCAACTAGAGAGGAATTGATAGCCCGTGCTCCATTCCCTTCTAGATTGATAAAGCGCGAGAGAGAAGACGAAGAAATCATGGAGACGTTTAGAAAAGCTGAGGTAAACGTTCCACTTCTAGACACCATAAAGCACGTCCCTAAGTATGCAAAATTCCTCGAGGAACGTTGCATTTCTAATAAAAAGTTAGAAGGGAATTATTTCATGAAAGCTGGTGAAAACGTCTCTGCTATCTTGCAAAAGCGTTTGCCTGAAAAGTGCAAGGATCCAGGTGTTTTTACGGTTCCTTGCAAGTTAGGAGACCTTTCTTTTCCAAGTGCTATGCTAGACCTTGGTGCCTCTATCAATGTTCTGCCATATTCAACTTTCAAATCATTAAAATTAGAAACCTTGAAAGAGACCAGCGTCATTATTCAACTGGCCGATAGATCAAGAGTCCACCCAAAAGGAGTTCTAGAGGATGTTTTGGTACAAGTCGATCAAATCCTTTTCCCATCTGATTTTTATGTGCTTGATATGGGAGATGACAACACCGCGAACCCAAATTCCATAATCCTAGGTAGACCGTTCATGAAGACCGCGAGAACAAAAATCGATGTTCACGCTGGCACTCTTTCTATGGAGTTTGATGGGGAAGTTGTTAGCTTTAATACTTGTAAAGCCATTCGTTACCCAAGCAAAACCTCATCAGTGAATCTTCTGAATACAACTGAACCACGGACGAATAAATATGTTGAGTTATCCAATCGTGATGTTCAGGCTTTACCACTAGAAGGAAAGAGTGATGAAGATACGACAAAAGAACTTACAGAGAAGTTCAAGCTTGAGGAAGAGTTGAGGAATTCATCCACTTTCAAACATACAAGAAAAAAAGCAAGGTACGAAACATTGGAAAGAAAATTTTATGACGCTTACTGTAAGATGTTTCAGGTGCAGGTACCAGAATTGCAATAAAAGACCTACTATGAAGGATCAGGGGTGAAAAACAAAGGAGCGGAGATGTGGAAGTGCCCAAGTTATATCACTTAAAATTCTGAACTGGGCGAGGTCGGGCCGACGACACTAAACAGAGGCGCTAACCGGGAGGCAACCCGGGCATTTGTTTATTTCTTTTTATTTTTATTTTATTTTCTTCGTTATTTTTTCTTTTAAAACTACTATGACAGGGTCATTTGGAAAAGAGGAAGAATCCAACTGAATAAGCTTCAAATGCAGCAAAGATGATCTACCAACGAGACTGAGCTCGTAATAAGTGTGGGGTCGTTCCCACTATTATTTTTATCTCTTGGTTGTGATA
Organism: Cichorium intybus; assembly: GCA_023525715.1. Taxonomy (NCBI): domain Eukaryota; kingdom Viridiplantae; phylum Streptophyta; class Magnoliopsida; order Asterales; family Asteraceae; genus Cichorium; species Cichorium intybus. The sequence goes on from CM042011.1 coordinate 24,184,523, forward strand.
AAAAGTGGTTATGAAGCGCGAATTGCTCAAAGCAACCTGAAAAGCTTGTCCCATACAAGTGAAAGCTGCAACTCACACAGGGAAGTCTGTTCCTTTTTCTCCCTCTTTAATTTAATGGAATATATATACAATTGAGACATTGTATAATTTAAGTGTGGGGTGAGGCGTTACACTTAAGCATTTTAGGTTTATTTGGCCAAATTTTAAAATTTTTGCCTTATTAATTTCCCGAAATTGAACGAATAAAGATAAATACATCTGAAATAATGGATAGAAATAGAAAATTGAGTTGTATTCAGCTTTCATAGGTATTATATGTGGCTGCCTATTTTTCTAATTGAATTTTTGACTTGTAAGTTGGTAAATATTTAGTGTGTCCCTACAACATGGTTTTGCATTGTTGACGAAATAAACCCGTCTAAAAACTTTTTAGCACATGATATCTTTCAAAAGGTGTCAATTTAGTCGTAAACATAGCTAAGCCCTAGTCAAAACAGATTGAGTTAGGTTCCTTTTGTTACAGAAGTACAGATCCTATGCTGTTGCCAAACTAAGGAAAGAAAGAGCCTCGAATGAATTAAAAAAAATCGAGAAAATCTCAAAGATGAAAAAGTCACCATAAGATCGAGACTCAGGAGGGAAAATCCAATCTGTGGCCTATGGTACTCGAATCGGTAGACATGAAAAGGGTGGTCTTCCTCACCTCATTACCTAAGACCGTCTGGTTTGGGATAATGTTGTCGAAAGTTCGCTACACGGGTGCCATAGAAAGTCATGAGATTTCCTTAACGGCCCTTGGAATTTGAATGAGTAGACCCCATATAATCTAAGGTCGAAAATTTGTAATCAAGAGTTCCATGGAAAGCCGTGAGTCCCGAAGGTGCAAATAATAAATAAATTGGTAATAATTGGTGCAGCTTAGGTGATATTCCACACAAAGAATTCAAGCTATCGAAATTAAAAAGAAACTAATACTTAATAGCAATTGGAATAAACTAATGATCATTTAATTGTGTGAGTACAAAAAAGTGACCTTGGGAACTTAGCAATAAGTCTTGAGCTAGGCGGTTTTTGAAGGGTATATTTCTAGGGGATGCAAAAATGAGTAGTGGGCACACTAGAGATTTATTGCTTACAGGAATGAAGTTTAATTGGAAAATGATCAGTTAAGAAGGACCAACACACATGTAATTAATGCGGGAATTGTTAAAGCAATTGTTTTGAAAGGTCGAAAAACTCTATTTTGCTTGAGGACAAGCAAAGTCCAAGTGTGGGGTATTCTGATATCGTGCGTATTTCGTACATATTTTATACGATATCAGGGTATTTTTATAAATAAATTAAGCTAAAAAGGACTAAAATACTCACTTTACTTGGAAAATATCAATTATGCAGGTTTTTAAGCAAAAAGGAGCAAAAAGGACGAAAAATGACAAAAGTTGGAACAAGCAGGGACTAAAAATAAAAATACTGGAATTTAAAGATTAGCGACTCTAACTTTTAAAGTTAGCGACTCTAACATATTAGCGAGGCTAATTCTCACATTAGCGACGCTAACTGCTGAAATCGCGAAAAATGGGAAAAATGGGCCAAAAATGTCAAAATGGTGAAATTTGAAAATTAGCGCCGCTAACCCTCCCATTAGCGACGCTAATGTTGCTGTTGAGAAAAATCAGCGGCGATATTTTAGCTTTGACTGAAGACCTAGTTTTATGGAATTTTGAATATTAGCGACACTAATATATATATTAGCGACGCTAATGTCTCCTGGAGGCTATAAATAGTAGTTGATTTCTGCCAGAAGAGGAGTTCAGTCCCTGCGTTTTAACCACGACCCCGAGCCATTTCCAAGCAGTTTTTAGAAGGTTTTTGAAGGCCGAATCACGACTTTCGAGATTCGGTTACGTATTTTATCATTTGTAAGCCGTATTTAATTATAATTTTGTATTTTTGATTCATTTCTAGCCATGTCTGGCTAGAACCCGTACTCTAGTTCCGAGTTCGGACATGTTCATTGTGTAGTTTGAAACATTCGGCTCGATGAATGCTTTTGAATAATTCTAATGATCATTTTCTTGTTTCAATTTTAGTCTTGAATCTGATTTGTTTTTCACTGATCACCCTAAATAGATCTTTTTCATGCACTGTTAATCGACTGTGTGAGGCACCTAATCGCTTAGCACAGTCGATGTTTGGTAACAAAAACAAGCGCCCAATTCCTTGTTTAGAATTTGGTCATATGTTCACACACTTCCCAGCGGACGCGAAGAATTGGACATTGATTGGTACTTGCACACCTTATGCGGTTCCTGCATTTTGGCCTATAAGCAGACCTTAGGTCGGGTAAAATGGAACTAGGTTTAGGTAATAAGCGGACCTTTATCTAAACATTTTAGCAAGTTATTTTCATAAAGATTATATTTTATGATTTTCAAAAGCCAACTTAGAATTGTATTCTAAAGCACATCAGTCGGATTCATTCTATTACGATGAACATCGAAGACTCGGGACTAGGCCTTTAATTATTGTTTTTCTCTTAATTACTTGTATGCTTTCTTTCTTTATTATTACTTTTACAACAAAAACTCCCCCATTACATCATACTTAGTATTTTATACTAAGTAGGCATAAATTTTATATCCCGTGTCCTTGTGGTTCGACCCTGCTTGCCCTGTACTCTAATCCAGTGCAAAATAGCAGTGATTGGTCGGATTCATTTCCGATCATATTTGTTAGGGATTGACACCCTTAACAACTGGTTAAATTGTTTATGAATCAATCAATCCCCAATAGAGGATATTAGAATATTATATTTATGATAAGTGTGAAATTTTGAATTAGTTTAAATTTTTACCTTTATCTCTTGAGATAATTGTGAAAGCCTCATATGACTTTTATAACTTCCTTTGTTAAAATATTTGATTATGTGGGACCTTATCAACAACTTATCTTCCTTGTATGACTTTATATTACTATTTCAAACTACGTCAAGGGGGCGTGTCATTTGTATCTCTAATACTCAGTTTGCATATAGTTTTAAGGATTGAGGGTTTTGGGTCAAACTCCATTTCATAAAGAATTTTTTTTTTTTTTTGGGTATTTGCTTCATACCGATTCAATTTGTTTGTATTATTTACATTATTCGTCATTGATCTATCTTTGGTGTCATATTTTCCCATATCCATTAAAGAAGGGGTTGATTAAAAATGTAAATAGTTTGACTATGTGAAGAGGTTGATTGAAATGTATATATGTATGTATTACAATATTATTCTCGTAGCATATGCTTGAGTTATCTAATCATATCGGTTATATCATTTATATATCACAAACATATATAGAAAAGTTGAATCAATGGTAGATTAAAAGAATTTATCTTAATTAGAGAAAACGTTTGTTGAAAAAAGCCAAAGGTTTGTTACTCATGTGGTTCTTTCTGAAGATGGAATGATGGGAGGTTCGAGACAGATAGAGAGAGTAAGTGTGATGTCGGTGGTGGTGGAATGTGAATCCATGTTATATACAATAACAATAGCATATTAATTCAAATGAAAAAAAAAAAAACTGTAAAAATAATAAACATGAGCAACTCAGTCATTTTACTTTTGACATTGACCACTACCAAAACAAAATCATTTTCATTTTGGTGTTCTTTTTAAAAATTAATGAAAAAAATTCTCAAGAACCCAATCACAAACCACAAGACCATTTATGTAGGTTACTATTTTTTTTATTATACCTATATAATTGTTATATTTATAACAATTATTACTATCGCCTATGGGATATCTAATATTAAACTATTGATGACTGTTTTATTATGTATTTAAATATGTAACGATAAATTCATGAAATACAATTAGGAAAACACGATAAGCTTAAGAAAAGGGAAAAGAGAATCACACTCCAAAGTAAACTAATAAAATTCCCGCGTTAAAACTTAAAACCCTACTCTGAAAATCCCCCAATTCAATCGAATCCCTGCGAACCTTTAAACGAGAAGTCTATTCGATATCTTAATTCAATCGAAAATATACCGCAAGCCAATCATTCAGATTCAGAAACCGAAGCAACGGGCACCAATATGACCCCGCGGAGAAAAGGGAATAGGGGTTCGGAGAATATGACAGAGTACGAGAAACAGAGAATGAAAAGAATTGAAGAGAACAAGGCGAGAATGACAGCCATGGGTTTAGACAAAATGGCGTCTTCGTTTATGGGTTCGATTCCAGTTTCTCGAAACGCAAAGAAAAAGGGCAAAAAGAAGGTGGGTTTGGAAGACGATGAGGAGTATAAGCCACATGGTGAGGATGAGGAATTCAGTTCTTCAAGTGGATCGGATGGTGACAATGACGATAATGAATTTCGCATGTCTCGAACTAAGGTAATTTTTTGCATTTAAATATTTTCTCTTTTGATCTGCAAAAAACTCAATTTCTCAATGTTATGAATAGCAATCAGTAGTAAGGATACGGATTAGAAGCGAATAAATTAAGTACGAAATCAGTTGGCTCTCAAAATGCCAGCTTGATATATTAAGAGTGAAACTATGGTTTTTAGGTCAAAATATAGTGTTTTCACATGGGTTTGGTTAACACGGTTTGAGTGGTAGTTAATTTGGTTTAAAATTATTAAATCAAAGTAGAGTTATAAAAAGCCCAACTTATAACTTCAAAACTCTTTACATAACAACCAATGAAGAGATATAATTGCGTACATCACCTCAAAAATAGGATACAATCTTGCAAATTCTCACTAACCTTCAAGAATTTACCACCTCAAAATAAAGCTGTACTGATCCAAACAGAAAGTTTTAAACTTTTGTTATCAACACTATTTTGAAACTTAGAATATATCTATCTTGTTTCCAGCCAAAGGTGAAAAAGTCAAGTTCTAGCAAGAAAATTTCAGAGCTTTCAGGAAACTCAGATTTTGTTGATGATGATGATGATGCCTTGATGAAGGTAAGTTTTTATTAATTGCATCAATTTGTAGCTCTCATTTGACCAAAAGATTTTCATCGTATGGTCAACCCTATGGATGCAGGCCATTGCTCTTTCTTTACAAGATTCACCAGGTTTTTTGGATGTAAAGAGCAAAACACCTCAAAATTCTGATCCAAATGCATCAAGTGTTGAAAAGACTGAAAGAAATGATTCTAGAAATCGGAAGAGGAAAAACTTGGTATGTTTGACTTTTATGTAAGTCAACATGTGCGTTTTATGTAATTTAAGTTACAGGTTTAACTCTCTTTTTTTCATATCTAAAAGGGTTGAGTGTGCATTTTTGCAGAATGTTTCATTTTTCCCAAATTTTGTAACAACGTGCTATAGTCTAGATTGACACAATTGACAGTGATTTGTCATTAGCTGAATGATTATACACAAAACAGAATATTACAATGATAGTTTCTACCTTTCGAGAGGGTAGATTCTCTCCCAAAACACAATACAGGAAAACAGTTATTCGCTACCTCCAACTCAACTAATACTCACTTATTTATACTCAATTAGACCGACCTAAAGGGAAAAGACAGTAATACCCTTCATACTAATTAAGTCTTTGCCCTTCTAGCATACGTAAACCTTAGCGGAGGCTTACCACAACGTTGTTTTTTTAGACGAAAATGTTTTCTACTTTTTTACCAAGTTTCATATTTTTCCGATTTATGCAACCACGCTTCATGCGGTTAAACGGTAAAATGCTGCATCTTTTTTGTCTTAAATTGAACTGTTTTTGTATTTCGTGTAGAAAACCACTTCGTTGCATAGATTGTGAAATATGTAAAATGTTGTTGCATAAATGCGTATTTTTACCCTATTTGAAATACCCTTTAATAAAGGTTAATAGAGGAATCCCATTGATTTATAATTAATGATGATCATGGGCATATAAATAACTTTAATCTAAAATCTTTTTGTGGAAGAATGTTGACATTTATTTTGTTTAGTGATTAATATCTTACTTTGCTTTTTGTTGGATTTATTGATGTTGATTATGAAAAGCAGTTTGCAAGTCGAGTTCAAATGACAGAGGATGAGTTGATACTACACTTCTTTCAGTTTGATGGTAATTTCACAAACTAATTCTTTTATGGTATCAATTAATTTGAAATAAATAGCAGGAATTGAAATAACGTATTTGGTTGCAGAAAATGGAATGAAATTCAATACCATGACTTTGTATATCTCTGTTTTGGTAATCTAAACAACAACATATGAAATAACTTTTTTTAAATTATTGTTTGTTCTTTATGCTTCCCATTCTTTAAACGGGAGTCAACTAGTTAAAACAAATTGTTGTTTGGGAAGGGTATTTCAGTCATTTTTACAAATGAGAGAGGATTGGAATTGAACTCCATGACTTCATGGAAGGAAAGCCGAATTCCATCATTGGTGGGATCTACTGAATTCAAAGGAATTCAATTCCGTACTCATTTGCAACCAAACTGCAGAACGGAATGGAATTGTATTCCGGTTTTGAAAAAGGAATCACCAAACGGATGCTTATTTTTGCAGAAGTGGGCAAAGGGGGAATAACTCTAAGAGATCTGTGTAGAATAGCAGCTTCACATGATTTTACATGGACATATGAAGAAATGGGGCAAATGATTGAGTTTTTTGACAGCAATGGAGATGGGAAGGTTAGCACGTTGCTTTAATTTCTTTTTTGTCCGCCATACATTTTTCATTAAATTCTTGAAAAATTATGAATATCCAGTTTTTTGGCAGTTAAGCCTTGAGGATTTCACTAAGATTGTTGAGCGATGTAACATGAGACAAGGGTCTGAAAATGCACAACTGCCATCATGAGCAAATAAGGTAATTCTATAAATTTTCTTTTCTTAAATCATTATTTAAATTTATAAATTCGTGAATTTGTATAACATAAGCTAATGTGTGTGTGCATGCAATGTACATTTTAGATGAAAGCAAAAGGGCCTTAGCAAGAAGCCGAGAAGGGCAAGAGTAAGAACAATGTGTTTGTTGCCTGTTGTATCACTTCCAAAATTTTGTAGAGATAGTAACTATTTGATGTAAAACGGGATTGGTGTAATATTGTAATGTAGTTTTTGGTTGTTAAATTCTAATTCTGCTGTGTTGTTGTAGAGATATAGTTTTTATTGGTGATTGACTATTCTGATTGTGATATATGATTTTACTTTGAGATGGTGTAGTGGTCATTTTATAAACTAAAGGTGTTACATTTTAATATGGAAGTACCAACGCTTGGAGTATAGATAACACGTTTTGGGAAGAAACCAATGCATGTAAGTTTTAACATTTATCACTAGTGTTATATATTTTTTCTGGATTAGGGGGTTTTCTTTTTTACTGATGGAGTGATGGGCTTGATAGGTTGTTTTTGATCTAATGTGGACATAACGACTTAATAAGTTAAGCCAAAAAACCTAGTGTGACACTAACCTTTTACGTATGTGTCTTTTCTTCCTTCCAACTCCTCTCATGACCAAATTGATGAATATTGTTAATATTGATGGATATTGTGAAAGAAGAGCATCGATTATTAGAACTTAAATCTACCATAGAAAGCATTTGAAGGTGTTCTACATTCTTTTGTACCTTAGAAGAATTCACCACAAGATAGATTATGTAATTGAGACCAGTAAAACGAAGAGTACATGTCGTTACTACTAACCTTGATAAACGTTTTGACTTATAAGTTTTTATTTGGAAAATATCATATTTGATTGAAAACTTGTTAAAGAATCCTATTCATGAATATCTTTGATGGGTTGACTCGAGTGTTTCCCAAGCACTTTTGGGAATAACTCCCATTTTGTCTATGTAAAGCTTGAATATTTGGTATGGACTGCAAAGGTATTTTATGGTTTCATATGAGATGGTCACGTGTCTGCAAAATGTTGGTCTGTGCCTCTAAACTAGTATTAGGTGTGATGCTACTACCTTGTTTATGCCATGATATCGTGGGGACCCTTAGTGGAAAGGGACTTGTTTTGAGTGTAGACAAATTGAGACGGAAATTAGAAGCATATGCATTGCATACTTTGGTATTGTTCTATATTGATTATCAATAATGCTTTTTATCCCCATTTACTTTTAACTGTAAAGTGGTTTTGAAAGTATATTGGGAGTTTGACTTCGAAATCGATTATTGTCATTATCCAATTCCATTCAAAAGTCAAACTTCGGGGTTACTCACTATACTCCCCAAACCTAACGATACTATTTTGATATGTACCGAGGTTGAAGGATTATTGAAGGATTAGCTTTTGGATATATAAAAGATCTTGTAATTTTAGGATTAATTGTGTGTAAAGTTGTACTTTAACTATCACTTTGATTCAATTGTTGCACCTACTTGACCAACTTTCAAACATCACCACCTTGACCCGTTTGTGACCTAATTTCGGCAACTATTTTATTAAAGGATCAAAAGTCCTTTAAATATAATGCTAATGTGAATACCCATCACATGATCACATGTGATGGGCGCCACATCAGCGCCACCTCAGCATCACACACCATCACTATCATATCACACAACACTAAATACCCATCACATTTCATCATACCACATTATATTTTTTAATTAAAAAAATTCAAAAATAAATAAAAACCTATTTTTTCATTAAAAAAACATTACATAGACATTAATTTAAAAACATTACATAGACATTAATTTAAAAAAAAATATTATGTAGAACACCTTACAAAAAATTCAATAATAAAACTACTCATCTTCATTCAAGCTGTTTTGATAAACATGCTCCACTAAGTCTTCACGAAGATATTGGCACGTTTCGGAATCTTGAATTTCGACTACTCGTTGTAAATATTCAGCCGATCCGGGAATGAATTGTTGATCTGGGTTAACTGCGTCGGCCTCGTCGTATGTACAAATCGCTCTACCTTTTTCTTCAATTATCATATTATGTAAAATGATGCACACATACATAATTGTGCTTATCTACCTTCGTCAAATAGTCGTGCAGCGTGTTTGATCACATGCCATTTTTGCTTGAGGACCCAAAATGCCCTCTCTATGTCCTTCCTAGCAGATTCTTGTCCACGTGTAAACATCTTTGCTCTTTCAGTTCGAGGTACCGCGCACGCCTTCACAAATGTGGCGTAATCTGGATAAATCTCATCACAAAGATAGTAGTCGCTTGTATTGACGTCCGTTCACTGTGAATGACATATCAGGAGCTCGCCCAGTCAAAATATCATTGAAAATGGGAAACTGATTCAGAACATTCTGGTCATTATTCGACCCTGCTACCCCAAAGTGTGCATGCCAAATCCACAAATCGTGTGATGCAACAGCTTCCAATATCATAGTTGGCTCACCTACGTCACCTTGGGTAAATTGCCCTCGCCACGCAGTTGTACATTTTTCCCATGCCCAATGGTTACAATCAAGGCTACCACTCATACCCGGTAAACCATGTCTCGCTTCATGTGCCAAATATAATTTATCGATATCACGAGCCGTAGGTTTACGCAAATACTTTTTACCAAACACGTCAATAACATATGCACAATACCAATCCACACAATCCCTTACGGTCCTCTCAGCCATTTTCAGATACTCGTCGCTAGCATTAGCTGTTATGCCGAATCCTAAATACCTAAGTGCAACCGAACATTTTTGTATACAACTGAAACCCATTCTACTTCTAGCATCCGATTTTTGCTTAAAATAATCATATCGCGCCTCTAAAGCGTTGCTAATACGTAAAAATAAATCTTTACTTAAACGATAACAACATCTAAATAACTTATCATTATAAAGCGGAGTATGAATAAAATAGTCACATATCAAAAGACCATGTGCAACTTGCCGATCTCGGTTGATAACGGCTCTTGTTTGTCTAACGTTTGAAGACTCTTCGTCGGCAGCGTGCGAAACAACATTAAAGAATGTTGTGATAAACTCGCCATCGTCCGAATTGTATTGTTTAAAAAACTCCATTTTTCCCACATAATTCATATTTTGGTGTGAATATATATATATATATATATATATATATATATATATATATATATATATATATATATATATATATATATATATATATATATATATATATATATAATAAATATTGTAGGAGTGTGTGTTAAATGAGGTAATTGTGTGTATATTTATAAGGAAATTTTGGTTTAAATGAATTTTTTTTAAGGTTCCAAGCCGTTCAACGGCTATTTCTTTCCCATTGGCTTTGATCAACCGTGCTCGCCATCACCATCCATCACGACCACGCCCATCACGGTGCACCCGGGACGGTGTGCACTGCTGTGATGGGTAGCCACGTGGCCATCACGGTTCGTCCGTGATGAGTATTACGTATAATCTAACTTAATTACTACTTGCCCGATTATCATCTTCAAAAACATATTAATACCACCCAAAACCCCAATCATCATCATATGAACTAGAGATCCTCCCCCCACCACTCTCTCCCCCCTCTTCAAATTTCTGCGCCAATTGTAAGACCATGACCGATCAATAATACAATCACTCACACGACAACCTTTCTCCAACTCTATCATGTAAAGACGCCAAAACCTTTGAGAAAATGCCAAATCCCCAATCCAAATGTAATTCTATAAAGAAGTAGCATTCATACTTCTAACCTTTTTTCTTAAAAGCCTTCCAAATCGATAGTTAGAGATCAAAGCTTTTTTCGAATAATCCATAATATTACACCAAACGCTATGAAATTTCCATCTATTATCAATGGAATCGAAATCTCCATTGTCCCCATACAACTCTGAAATCACCTTCGTCCATAAGCTAGTAGACTCTCTTAAGAATCTTCACTCATAACCCTCTTTCATATTTAGAAGCCAAATCTTCTTCCGTTTACCCATCCGACCTTTCATCCTCCAACTGCCCCTCCCTAAAAGAAAGTAAGATTATTGAGAACAATAATAAGGCATGATAACAATAACTCAATGTTACCACTTACCACGTGCTCACTCATCACGTGCTAAAAGTCATTTTCTCAGTCAACATGAAGACCTAGTATTCAGCCTTATAATTAGGATTATAGTTGTATAGCCATTATATATACTCTTAGTTTGTACTCTGTAAATTACTTCTTCCAAGATCAATATACTACTTCTTTCACACACTTGTACTCCACGCTTACATGGTATCAAGAGCCTGAAGCTTTTTTCTTCATCGCCGATTTTTTTTTCTCTCTGCTTCTTCCCATGGCGACAAATCAGTTGTTGCTTGGTCTTGCTTCCTCTTCTTCCACCCTTAATCTTCAGATTCCTTCCATTAGCATCAAGCTTGACAGGAACAATTACTCCCTCTGGCGCACCACAATCATATCTGCTCTCGAAACCTTTGATCTTGAAGATTTCGTTCTTGCCCCCAATCCTCCGCCTGAGACCCTACTTGTCACTCTCACCACCGGTCCTGCCTCAACAACACCGAACCCAGACTTTCAGCTATGGAAAAAGCGTGATCGATTTGTTCTTTTATGGCTTAAATCTACTCTATCGGAGCATTCTCTTGCCATTGTGGCCCGTTCCACTTCTTCTCACCAGGCTTGGACCGCCATAGACAAGACTTTTCAGGCTCAAACTAGGGCCCGCCGCATGTCTTTGAAGACTGATCTCCAAACTCTCACCTAAGGATCTCTGACTATGCTCGAGTATGTGGAGCGAAAACGATCTATTGCGGATTCACTGCCAAATAATTTGCATCCGGTGTCTATTGAAGATTTGATTGGGTATATCCTTGGTGGTCTTGATTCTTCCTATGGACCGTTCATCACTGCCTTCATGGTCAAAGACACCGAGTCCACCATTGACGACCTTGTAGGTTTGCTGCTACAGGAGGAGGCCCGCCTTGAGCATGAGCATCTACGCACAGCTACTGTCAATCCCCCTCCTTCTCCGAACTCATCTGTCCCAGTTGCTCTCAATGTGAATCGCTCCAACCAACGCTCCCCCACTTCATCTGGTTTTGGTTCCAAGTCCTCCTCATCTTCTGGCTCTCGTTCTCAGGATCCTCGGAGACGTCGTCCTCAATGTCAATTGTGTTCCAAACTGGGTCATGAAGCCATCGACTGTTGGCAGCGCGCAAATCAGACGGATTACCCGTCTCGCAAGCCCAATCCTCGTGACCCCACTCGCCAGGCTCATATCACTCAGCACCATCACTCATCTCCAACTATTGATCCTGCCTGGTACTTCGACACAGGGGCTACAGACCATGTCGCTTCTGATGTGCAAAAGTTGTCCGTTGCTGAAAACTACACTGGAACCGATACGTTGCAAGTCGGAAACGGTAACCAACTTGCTATTTCTCATATAGGTTCATCATCTCTGCATCATCTTAAATTACCTTATGTGCTTATTGTTCCACAAATCACTAAAAATATTCTAAGTGTTCACAAACTCACCAATGATAATCAGGTTTATATGGAATTCTGGCCTTCTCATTGCTCTGTTAAGTCTTTTCAGGGCAAAACTCTACTCCGAGGGGACGTTAAAACAGGGCTGTATCGTGTCCCTCTCACCTCCAATAAACACGCTTCCACCATGGCTCTTACCGGGGTTCGTACTTCTCTCCATGGATGGCACAAGAGACTTGCTCACCCGCATGCACCTCTACTCAGGCGTCTTCTGTCCTTATTCCAGTTGCCTACTTCTTCAAATAATTTTCCATCTGTGTGTGATTCTTGTCAATTGGGAAAAAGCCATCGCTTACCCCTTCCCGATTCTCATGTTACTTCAAATAAACCTTTTGATTTGGTGTACTCCGATGTTTGGGGGCCATCTCCATATTTTTCTATCAATGGAAATCGTTATTTTGTTTTATTTGTTGATGATTGCACGAAATTTGTTTGGATTTATTTTTTGTCTTTAAAATCGCAAGTCTATAATATTTTTGTGCAATTTCGTCAAATGATCAAGACTCAATTAAACTGTGATATCAAAAGCCTACAAACCGATTGGGGTGGTGAATACCGCAATGTATCTACTTACCTCAACACTCTTGGCATCATTCATCGCATCTCATGTCCTTACACCCAAGAACAAAATGGTGCGGTTGAACGCCGCAATCGCATCATCATTGAAAAAGGGCTAACACTTTTGGCTCAATCGTTCCTCCCGCACCCATTTTGGGAACATGCCTTTCAAACAACTACATATTTGCACAACCGCACCATCACTCCTGTCCTTGCTTATCTTTCCCCATTTCAGAAATTATATTCCAAAATTCCGGATTATAGTTTCCTAAAAACCTTTGGATGCTTATGCTATCCTTTTCTCCGACCTTACAACCCTCACAAACTTGACTTTCGGTCTATGCCATGCGTGTTTCTAGGCTACAGTATGTAAGAACCCGCGAAAAAGTCAAAAAGGGTAAAACCGTCTTTTGTCACGTTGTACGACTATTATATGTAATAATATGTATTTGTGGAATTATAATGTAAGAAATAAGAGATTATGTCAAATTTGGCGTTTTGTCGCGTGAATAGTGAAATTTGACCAAAAAGGACAAAATGGTCATTTGACATGAAAATGACCAAATTGTCAAGAAAATGTCAAGTTAGAAGTTAATGGAACTTAATTGCAAGATTTTGGGTCTTAGGACCATTTTTGTAAAGAAGTTGGAAGATTAGGGGTTAAAGTGTAAATTTTTTTATAAAACTAAAAATATAAATATGAGAGGATTATCACTCTCATTCTCTAGAACATTTCAGAAGTTTACAGAGAGAACTAGAGAGCACGAGAGAGAGCAAAGGAGAAGAAGGAATTCTAGAAGTTTTAGCAAGGAAGTAAGATTGGAATTGAAGATTCCTAAGTAAACAAGGTATGGATTTCTTCTATTCATCATCTTCTCGGGTTAAAATCTGGAAAGCCAGTTTCTTGAAGTTCATGTGAAGTTTCCAGAAATTCATCCTCAACTTGTTACACTAAAATACCAAGTAAACACACCTCAATTATGAAGTGTTGTTGAAATTAAGAAAAAGATGAAATTTTGCTCAAGAACCCTAAAAACGGGTTTGTAAGATCAAAGCTGAATTTTATGGTTTTGTTGGGTCCAAATGATCACTTAGGATGTATTAAGACACTCCTAAGTGGTTAATTTCAAAAAGATGGATTTTTGGGGCAAAATAACAAAAACGGGTTTTTGTAGAAATGGAATTGGAATCAGTGATTCCATGGCTTAAAACCTGATGTAAAGCAAGGGTTTTAGTCATGGAATGATAGTAAAATGATTAAGATAAGTATTCAGCACTTAATGGGTCAAAATAGAGGTCTGCAGCTCAAAAATCGGACTTAAAACCAAGTCTGCAGGCTAAGCACGAGTCGTGCTTATTATGCCTACACTTTGCACGAGTCGTGCTCATTCAAAAAGCCAAGAACTAAGTCCTTTATGAGGTGCACGAGTCGTGCACCCTATAGAACAAAAAGAGCACGAGTCGTGCTCTCACTGGACAGCAATCTGTCCAATTTTTGAGACTAGAACTCGATGCTAGACATGTCCGTTTGGTCTGAAAATTTTAGCCATAGCCTTAGAATGGTATGAAAACATGTATGAAACTTTCAAATTTGCATTCCGACCTTGCGGAAAAACCACTGTAGCGGCAGTGGCCAAATGTTAAGTTTTGTTAAAACTTGATTTTTGGAATTTGAGCTAGACTTGTCCAATGAATTCCAAATTTGAAACACAAGTCTAATATGGTCTAAGATTTCATGGAAAAGAGTCGGAACTGAAATACGACCCCTTGGGAGTACCGTAGCAATATACGTGTATTTCGGGGACAAACTATAAAACAAGTCTATTAATGGTTATACATTTATTATAACCTAGAGTTATGTTATATGAGACCTTATCATTATAGAGTTAATTATATTGAGTATGTATATACACTATTTGTATAGGTGGTGCTTCAAACGTTATTGAGCACGGGAAAGGAAATGGCGTACGTGAAACCTAGTGAATCGTAATAGAATCCAGGTGAGTTTTATGAGGATTTCTATAGTACATAGCAAAAATGTTATTTTCTGAAAAGTAAGATTTCCAAATGTTTATAAACACTAAAGTTTGGAAAATAGTTAGAAAGAAGCTCTATACAAGGGGCTTAGTGTTTTGAATAGATTTGTGAAGTATGGTTTGCAAGTATTTTTTTTAAAAGAAGTTCCTTATGGGAACTAAGATGTCGAAAGCAGTTTTTGAAAGTATTTTTAGTAAAGAGTCTTAAAATGGTTAAGTAAGAGTTGTTTACAAATTGTGTCCCATTTTGACCAATTTGAGATGAAATGAAGTAAGAATTAAAGAAAGCAAGAAGTATGAGCCAGTTGTCCGGACTAGGATCACCCACATAATCGGGGGATCAGAAGACACTACTGGGATGGTACCTCCCGTCGCGAAGTAGTTGTCTAGCTTAGCATACCCTAGTGCTTGAATCTGTTTCAAGTCACAAAGGGGAGACAGAATGAGCACAACCGAGTGGACAGATCTGTTCTGTACCACGAGGAGAGCTAGTTGAATGAATTAAAATGACTTAATTTATAAGTTTCAGTTGGTCACGAGTATATGAGAAAGAAATTAGTTTTAAAGAAAGAAAGCAGTTTTCAAGAATAAAACAATTTTAAAGTAAGAAGCAGTTTTTGAGAAAGAAAGTGTTTTGTTTTTAGTTATGAAAAGAGAAAAGTAAAGGGATTCGAGATTTGTTATGAAAATGAGTTTTTAGTAGTTCACTTATTATCAGTTCAAGTTTTAAACGAAAAAGTTTTGGGTCTAAACCCATATTACTCACGAGACTTTATGTCTCACGTACTACTTGTTTTAAATGCTATGTACTTAGGTGAGAGGAGCAGGAGCTAGGTTACTTATTATACCTTGAAGCTGGGACAATGTAAATGCAGATAAGTTTAAATTATGGTTTCTGTATTGAGTCTGTAATACCCTTTCAGTATAAAGTTTGTAAAAAAAAATTTGGTGACTTGTTATTGGTCATATTTTGTAAAATAAACTATATTAAATTATGGTTTGAGAAAGGGGTGTTACAGTTTTGGTATCAGAGCCATAGTTTAAGCAAACTAGGTGTCAGTACTTGAACCTAGACTTAAACTATGTAGGAGTTAAGTAAAGTACATACTTGAGTATGATGTTGAAAATAAGTAGAGGTAGAAGTAAATCCATAATAGTGGAACATGAGTCCTGGTGGTAAACTGAAAACAAATGTGTATAGGTGGTTATAATAATATGGGCCCGTACTATCATAATTACAGGATATACATTTGAAGTTGGTGGAACCACACAGGAAGCATGTGAAGCTACAAGGGATAAGTGTAGGAGTTTGAGGAGTATAGGTTCGATATACCTATGTACGTAAATCATGTATAAATGAAAATACTAAAGAGTAAAAGAAAAAGTGTTAAAGATGAAGTGATAAAACTGAGGTATGTAGTGGGGAAAACCCCATACCCTATATGAACCATGATAAAGTATATGTAATAAAATATGAGTAAAGCATACTGAAAATAAGATGACGAAGAAAAGTGCAAATTTGTGGTTGTGATAACCACTGTATAATATGAAAAATAATGTAAAGTATGACAGGAGTTAGTAAAAGAGACATGGCCAGAAAGTGTAAATGTAGTTACAATGTTAATAGAAGTAATGAAGTATATAGTACATGTATACAATAAAGAGTATAACTGAAAATTTCAGTTGTCTAACAGAAATGAACTATAATTATGGCATATAAATAAGAAAGATTGGAAAAGAATGTGAGTACAGATATATGAATTAAATTCATATAAGAAAGAAGAATGAAAAGATTTAAGCAGAAAGAGTAAAAAGAAGTGAGTCGGATAAACCCAATTGAGGTATAAATATTAAAAAGTAGTATGATGTGTTGTTCATGGACAACCAAGAAATGAAAGTATGTATATAAAAAAAATTGTGAGTAAATAAGATAGTATAAAATGAAAGCAAATTACTGAACCAAGTAGTAGAAGATGAATCTAAAACAGAAATGAAAATATCGGAAATGGGAAGTTGTGACTTCCAAACTTGAGAGTAATATAACAAAGTAAGTTAATTGAATGGGAAAGTAATAAAATTTGTTAAAGACTATGAGTATGTTACATTTTTATAATGCAAGAGAATGAGTTGAGAAAATAGAGACTGAATGCCTAATCAAATGTTAGATGAACAGTTAAAGATAATACAGATAATGATGACACTGAGAAAAAAATATAAAGATAGTTAATAAAGAAATGGTCATTTGAAATCAGATTTAGTGAACATATAAATATGAAATAAGAAGAATTGAGAATGATAAAAGTATAACCAAAAGATTGTGAAAAAATGATTGAGAGTCACAAACAATAGGGGATAAAAGAAGAAAAGCAAATATTTGGATAGCTATTAGACAAAGAGTCAAATATGATATAAAGAGTAAAAGTGTATATTCAGATAAATGTCAGATAAATAGCTAAAACAAAGAGACAAGAAGTTACCACTTCTAAGAAGAAGTGAAGGGCAAAAGTGGCCAAAGAATAATAAAAGACATTTTGGGTATCACACCTAAAACGTTTATAAGTAAAGCATGTGAGGTGAAGAGACTAAAAAAATGATGAAAGTAATCTATATGATTATAAAAGTAGTGTATGATTAGTATGTATGATGTGATAAAACAAGAAATTGCTGAGACGGAAATGCCAAATTTTACCGAAACATGATTATAGTGCAGTTAGGACAAAAAGAGAAGTAAAAGTTATTTTGGCATTAGCCATAGTAAGTAAATAGTAAGCAAGAGATAGAATGCTAAACTAAACAATAGTATGAGAAATAAGAACTATGAGAAAATACTAAAACATAAGTAACAAGATGAGAATGGTACATGAGGTACCTAAGAAGATAAGAAGTGTACTCAAAGGAGTACTATAAAGAAACTGAGAAATGAAAGAAACTGAGAAATGAAAAAGATAAGATTATCCTAGAAAGAATAATGAGTAAAAGAGATTGAAATTTACTAAAATATAAGAAAAGTAAAAGAGATGTTTAGATCCTTAATACGCCGAAAGATAAAAAAATATAAGTAAAGAATGATACTAGACATGTATTTATAAAGTAGTACATACAAGTAATAAGATGATAAGGTAATAACCTTATGAGAATGTAAGAAAACTAATAGTAAAGACAAAGAAAAAGAGAGAAAAGATAGAAAATTCTTTGAATATTAAAAATGAAACAAACAAGAATAACGATTGACTTTTGAAAAGTCAATTCCTCTGGTATATGTAGATATACGAAGTTGTAAAACTTCTAAAGAAATGTATAAAGACGAAGTGGGCAGATATCGTGTAAATATATATATATATATATATATATATATATATATATATATATATATATATATATATATATATATATATATATATATATATATATATATATATTCATGAAATCTGAGTCTAATAAAAAAAAGTAATTAGAAATGTAGATTGACTATTGGAAAGTCAGTTTTCTATAATAAAGTATGACATGTTAGAGCTTCTAAAATAAGATAGAAAAAGTAAATTGACAATATGAAATTTACTCCAGTAAGAAAATAAGTAAAAGCATTTATTACATTAAAAGAAAAGTCGAGTATTGCGTCTGTCCTTATATCATCAGATGGGACAGAAGATTTTGAAGTATACAGCAACGCCTCACATAGAGGGTTTAGCTGTGTATAGATGCAGAAGAGTAAGAGTATAGCATATGCTCCCAGATAGTCGAAAGCCCTAGAAATAAAATATATACCTATGATGTAGAGCTAACAGCGGTAGTAGTTGCCTTAAAAAAATTTTTTTGGAGGCATTACCTGTATGGAACAAAGCGCAAGCTATTCACTGATCACACGAGTAGTAGTATGTGTTCACTCAAATAGAGTTGAACATAAGACAGAAAAGATAGTTAGAGTTGATCAATGATTATGTTTGCGAGATTGTTTACCATCCAGGCAAGCAAGTGTAGCAGCAGATGCGTTGAGTAGAAAAGTACCAGAGACAAGAAACAATGCAAGATTGATACGTATAGAACTAGTGTTCAGTATTGTAGAACAGGGTAAAGCAGTTCAACAAAAAGTTGGAAAGAGCACAGATATGAAAGATGAGAAACGAGGAAGACATGCAGTTTGAGATAAGTAGACAAGAGTTAAAGACTTCTAGAACCCGCATTTGGGTGCTGAAAGCATAGATTTGAGAAAATTGATTTTTGAAGAGTCATATAAATTTAAGTTTAAAGTTGAGAAAAGTACGTCTCCAAGTGTATCACTTGTGCACAAGTCAAGGCGGAACATCAGGTCCCGCATAGAGATGCTCTGTCATTGCACATTTCAGCCGAAAAGTGGGGAGATGTAACTATGGACTTTATTGTTGGGTTACCAAGTACGAGAAGAGGTGATGATAGTATATGGGTCATAGTGTACCGATTGACCAAGAGTGCACTATTTCTAGCCATAAAAGAAACTACTCCATTGGAGTAGTTAGCCCAGTTATATACAGATGAAGTGTTAAGAAGATATGGTGCACCGTTGTCTATCGTGTCAGACAGAGACCCCAGATTTACCTCTAACTTTTGAAGATACTTACAAGAGAAAATGGGGACAAAAAGTCAACTAAGTACAACGTATCATCCACGAACGGATGGTCAGAGTGAACGAACAATTCAGACAGTAGAAGATATGTTACGATCATGTGCGATGGATCTTGGAGGAAGTTGGGATGAACACCTGCCATTAGTGGAGTTTGCATATAATAACAGCTATCATTCTAGCATTGAAATGCCACCTTTTAAGGCATTGTATAGTAGAAAGTGTAGAACTCATTTATGTTGGCCAGAGGCAGGTGAGACTAAGCTTATAGGGCCAGAGATTGTTAGAGAGACTAATGAGAAGATCGGAGTAATTCAAGCCAACATGAAAGCAGCACAAGATCGACAAAGGAGTTACTCAAATTTGAAGAAGAGACCGTATGACTTGCAAGAAGGAGATTTGGTAATGATAAAAGTGTCGCCATGGAAAGGAGTGGTTAGATTTGGCAAGAGAGGAAAGCTGAGTCCAAGGTACATTGGACCTTTTAGAATTCTGAAAAGAGTTGGATTACAAGCATTCAAGTTGGAGTTACCACCCGAGCTTAGTGGAATACATGATACCTTTCATACATGCTACTTGAAGAAGTACTTTGGTAAAGAAGAGCTAGTAATACCATATACGGATTTGAAAGTGGAGACTCCTAGCAAAATGATTGAAGAACCCGAAGCGATTCTAGAGATGCAAATCAAGAAGCTAAGGAACAAAGAGATTGACCTTGTACTAGTCAAATGGAAGCATTCCTTAGGGTCAAACTTGACTTGGGAGACGTTAGAAGAAATGAAGAGAAGATATCCGAATTTCACGGATTACGAAAAGATTCCGAGGACGGAATCCGCTTAAGGAGGGGTAACTGTAAGAACCCGCGAAAAAGTCAAAAAGGGTAAAACCGTCTTTTGTCACGTTGTACGACTATTATATGTAATAATATGTATTTGTGGAATTATAATGTAAGAAATAAGAGATTATGTCAAATTTGGCGTTTTGTCGCGTGAATAGTGAAATTTGACCAAAAAGGGCAAAATGGTCATTTGACATGAAAATGACCAAATTGTCAAGAAAATGTCAAGTTAGAAGTTAATGGAACTTAATTGCAAGATTTTGGGTCTTAGGACCATTTTTGTAAAGAAGTTGGAAGATTAGGGGTTAAAGTGTAAATTTTTTTATAAAACTAAAAATATAAATATGAGAGGATTATCACTCTCATTCTCTAGAACATTTCAGAAGTTTACAGAGAGAACTAGAGAGCACGAGAGAGAGCAAAGGAGAAGAAGGAATTCTAGAAGTTTTAGTAAGGAAGTAAGATTGGAATTGAAGATTCCTAAGTAAACAAGGTATGGATTTCTTCTATTCATCATCTTCTCGGGTTAAAATCTGGAAAGCCAGTTTCTTGAAGTTCATGTGAAGTTTCCAGAAATTCATCCTCAACTTGTTACACTAAAATACCAAGTAAACACACCTCAATTATGAAGTGTTGTTGAAATTAAGAAAAAGATGAAATTTTGCTCAAGAACCCTAAAAACGGGTTTGTAAGATCAAAGCTGAATTTTATGGTTTTGTTGGGTCCAAATGATCACTTAGGATGTATTAAGACACTCCTAAGTGGTTAATTTCAAAAAGATGGATTTTTGGGGCAAAATAACAAAAACGGGTTTTTGTAGAAATGGAATTGGAATCAGTGATTCCATGGCTTAAAACCTGATGTAAAGCAAGGGTTTTAGTCATGGAATGATAGTAAAATGATTAAGATAAGTATTCAGCACTTAATGGGTCAAAATAGAGGTCTGCAGCTCAAAAATCGGACTTAAAACCAAGTCTGCAGGCTAAGCACGAGTCGTGCTTATTATGCCTACACTTTGCACGAGTCGTGCTCATTCAAAAAGCCAAGAACTAAGTCCTTTATGAGGTGCACGAGTCGTGCACCCTATAGAACAAAAAGAGCACGAGTCGTGCTCTCACTGGACAGCAATCTGTCCAATTTTTGAGACTAGAACTCGATGCTAGACATGTCCGTTTGGTCTGAAAATTTTAGCCATAGCCTTAGAATGGTATCTCCTGTTCATCCGGTATCTCCTGCCCTCCTTGATCCCGCAATCATTATCTCTTCACTCTCCCCTCCGTCTCCTCCTTCCGACCCACCATCAGTCGCACCCACCCCAATTACCAAGTCGCCTCCCACTTCTCCTATTTTATCTTCAACCCCTCACTATCAAAACTCAACCACTAGTTCTAGAGCTAAACAAAACACCAATATCCCTTCTTATTACCGACCTGCTGATAAAACCACCCATCCAATGCTCACACGCGCTCGCACCAACTCCTTAAAACCAAAAGCTCTTCACTCATCTCTTTCTTCCGCCACGTCTGTTGAACCACGCACCTTTAAACAAGCTCTTAAGCACACTTGTTGGAAAGATGCTATGCGGACAGAATATGATGCCCTAATGAGAAATAACACTTGGTCTCTTGTTTCTTGTCCACCTAATGTGAATATTGTAGGTTGCAAATGGATTTTTCGGACCAAACGACATTCCAATGGCACAATTGAACGCCACAAGGCTCGCTTAGTTGCCCAAGGTTTCAGTCAAGAGGAGGGTGTTGACTACTTTGATACCTTCAGCCCCGTCATTAAACCATCCACGATTCGCTTGGTGTTATCTATTGCTATTTCCAAGGGATGGTGTCTTCGACAATTAGACATTAATAATGCCTTTCTCAATGGTGATCTGAAGGAAGCGGTCTATATGAAACAACCCCAAGGCTTTGAAGATCCAACAAATCCAACTCACGTTTGTCGTTTACATCGCGCAATCTACGGCCTTAAACAAGCTCCAAGAGCTTGGTTCACCAAACTCAAAACGTATCTTATTACCCAAGGGTTTCGCGCCTGTCAATCTGATACATCTCTCTTTGTGCATACGTCAACGACTACGACCATCTATATTCTTGTTTATGTAGATGACCTCATTATCACAGGTACACATGAGTCTATCATTCAACGTTTCATTCACCGGTTACATCAAATGTTTGCTTTAAAGGATTTGGGACCTTTGTATTATTTCCTCGGGATCCAAATTAAGAGAACTTCTACCAGCCTCACTCTCAGTCAAGCAAGTTATATCAAAGATGTTCTTGAACGAAGTAATATGTCGAGTGCATCTCCAATTTCGACTCCTGCTGACTCCCATTCTCGTTTGGTACTCGATGGGGATCCTTTCTCGGATCCTAAACTTTATAGACAGGTGGTCGGGTCTCTTCAATATGCAACGATAACACGACCCGATATTGTCTATGCTGTCAACCGGGTCTGTCAATACATGCACTCCCCGACCATTCGTCATTGGCAAGCGGTCAAACGTATCTTACGATATCTTAATGGGACAATTGATCATTGTTTACATTTTTCTCCCACCACCAAAGCATCTCTACATGCGTTTTCGGATGCTGGTTGGATGTCCGATATGGATGATAGTCGATCTCAGTATGGTTTTGCCATTTACCATGGCCCGAACCTAATCAGTTGGACTTCCCGCAAACAGAAAGTGGTGGCGCGTTCTAGTACAGAAGCCGAATATCGTTCCATGGCCTACACCGCTGCAGAATTAATATGGCTCAAGCAACTTCTATCCGAGTTGCAAACTCCTCTAGATCGGCCTCCGTTGCTCATATGTGATAATATTGGCGCTATCTTTATGACCAGAAACCCAGTCATCAGTACCAGATCAAAACACATAGCCTTGGATTTCCACTTTATCCGGGAACAGGTTGCATCTCAAGAGCTTCTGATCAGTCACGTGTCTTCAACAGATCAGCTTGCTGATATATTCACAAAACCATTGCATAAAGACCGTTTCGCTTATCTTCGTCACAAGCTACACGTTCGTCCCTCTCATGAGCTTGCCGGGGGGTGATAACAATAACTCAATGTTACCACTTACCACGTGCTCACTCATCACGTGCTAAAAGTCATTTTCTCAGTCAACATGAAGACCTAGTATTCAGCCTTATAATTAGGATTATAGTTGTATAGCCATTATATATACTCTTAGTTTGTACTCTGTAAATTACTTCTTCCAAGATCAATATACTACTTCTTTCACACACTTGTACTCCACGCTTACAAGGCATAAGAATGGAAATGAAATAAGTTTCTAAATATTTAAGCATGAATTTTAAAAGTGATGAACGACCACCAATTAAATGTGCCTTAACCTTCCAAAAATTTAGCTTCTTTGTGAACTCATCTATCCTTTTTATCCAACTAGTTGTATACCCGTGCAATGCGGCAGGACATTAATTGTTTATGGGGCGAGCATATTACGGTTCGGTTCGATGTTTCGCTAAAACGAACAAAAAACAGAAGAGTTTAATAACCGGTGTCAGACATAACTAATTTAATTTGAGGAGTGCGGGGAGGTGCGAGGCTAGTGGGGAACACCCCCCCCCCCCTCCCATGCAGTGACCACGCACAATGAAGCTGGCATAGGGAGAATTTGCAGCCAGGTGAAACAACCCAACGAATATAACCGTTACACACACATTAAAACATATATTTTACCACGCAAACATTCTTCACACTCTATATTAGAAAATTTCTTTCAATGGCATCCGACTCATCCAAAAAATCGTCTTAGAAAAATCAAAGGTGACGAGAAACAATTTCCCAAGCGTCAAAACATTGCCGACACCGTAGATCTGGCAAATGGAACGACTTATGACCTTGCCACCACAATTCCAATACAATTCCAATATCCAACAATGCAATCTCCATTTTATCTTCAATCCACCTTCAACCCGTTTTTTGTCCTCCTTACACCAATTTCACCAAAACATAAACCCCAGCCCGTCGATTCCAATTTCAGTTCAAGTTCCGATGTCATGCTCGAAACACAACTTGAATCCCGATGAGGCCCTGCTCCAACGAAACTAACTATATCATGTAAAGTTTATCAATTCCAATTTAATATCAATCACATGTTGTTAATTTTATTTGAAGTGAATAACATTGATATGAAAACACAATAATCAAATGCAGATTTGGTTTAAAATAGAAAGTTGCTAAAATGTTATGCAACATAGTATTTTGCGGATTTGGGTTAGTATCATAAGTATTTTTATTTTTCAATTGTATTTGTATTATTTAGCCATGTACGGGAAATTAGTAATTTTGTCATCTTCAAATGGTAAAATAGAATAACAAAACATGCTTTTAAGTATATGGTAACGTGTTTTTCTCAAAATATGTCATTACCCATTCAATCATTTTGTGACTTAATAGAAAAAACAGACCCTAACTGCCAAAACAAACTAACTACCAAAACAAAATATGAATGTTTACAATTATAAGCCACCGACACATTACTTTGGAGTAGATTATTTTAAGAGTCTGTGGTTTAAATTTAATGAAACTTGTTTTGTTTTCTTATTCAAAATACACCTCAAGAGTCTATGTATTTGATTTATTAGTAAATAATTGTTATTATTATTTAAAGAATTTGATTTATTGATTATAGAATTTTTATTTGATAATCGAATATTATAATATTGTACTAAACAACCATAAATATTGATTTCAACGATACATCGTCAACGCACTTAGTCCAGTAACAAAGTAACAAATTCTCGTAATATTTTATTCATTTATACTACTGATATTCAAATATTGGCCACATAATTCCGAGCAGCGTAAATGCTTAATACAATCATTTATTATATAAGTTTATCAATACTTCCCGAACAAATAAATCAAAATACAAGTATTATTTTTTTTAAAGCAGCCAAAACCAGTATTTTCTTTTAAATATCTATGGGAGTTATCGAAATGAAATAATCAAGTAACCCAATGAGGATAACAACACCCATAATCCTGCTTTAGTTTCTTACATATCCTACTTCTAATTTCTGTCAATTAGAGAACATCATGCTTCTAATATCTTTCTATTACAACATCCTCCTTTAAATCCAATTTCTATTACAACATCCTATTTTTAAAGTTTGTTAGGAGCTTACACTTTAAAGACTCCTGTTATCATTTACCAATCCATACATTATATATCTTATTCCATATGTTGAACTAACAACAATAGAGTTACTAAGATAGAGATTCCGATGAGATCATAGAAAACTATAGATCAGTCGATTACCTTCTCATACCCAAACTGCAATGATCCATGGCAATATAGGCATTAATGGTGAATATGGTAAGGAGTACTTGTAGCAAATCACAACAAAAATCAACCATTAGGCCAAAAGAAAATAGAAACTTAAGTATGATACACACAACAACACACACATACATATTTAGAGTATGATATGGTGAAACCAAATAAATGTGGCCTATGTACTCTATTTTTTTTTTTTTTTTGAACAGCAATACTATTGAAAAAACCAGCAAATCGCTGGCACAAAACAAAGAAACAACAAAGACCAGTACATCGCCGAAAAGAAACCTATGCTAAATGATCCTATACTTTTTGCTATTTGCTATACATATACAACAATCAAACAATTAAAGCTACTGTAGCTAAAATAAGAAATAAAATGACAAGGACACCAAACCAAGGGCACCAAACCAACCAATCAACGCCAAGTCAATATCTATCCTTTTTCAGAAAACTTGAAGAGAACTTATCACACCACCCATCCAACCAAGAATCTGTAGCTGGCTAACCAATTAGACCAAGGGCAAAATTGTCTAAAACGAATAATATGTTGTATGCTTCAAAACAAGTAAATTAAACCACTAAATAAGCCGAATACTAGCTCCACCCCAGGTCATCACCCTCGCCAAACAGGAAGTCAAGAACAAAGAAACAGTCCAGGGGCAATTTCGTCCAAGCAACCGAAATATCAATCAAATAGCACCAACTCATCAAATTGAAGACCCGCAGCAACCATAAACTGGCCACAACAAGAAGATCAAAATTAAACACTTGACAACATCAGCAGCAAAAACTCAGCCAGGGGTAATTTTGTCCAAACAGCCGGAAAAATCAATCAGACAGCACCATCTCATTAGATTAAAGACTTACAGGACCCCACAAACAGGGGAATTTCAACCAACTGATAAATTGCTCAAAAATTTTCCAAAAGAACCCAGAGTTCAATTGAGACCGGATTGCCAAATCACCAAACGCCAAGTCATCAAATAAAATAAAGATTCTGCGACTGTTGAATCTGTGTAAAAAACCAAAGTCTCTCCAGGAAGACCAAAACAGACACACAAGACACCACACACCACACAAGAAAAAGAAACGCACGCGTAAGACACCCCCTCCCCCCGCATACACACAACAAGCCCACACAAGACACGAAAGGAATGCCC
This sequence comes from Cichorium intybus, assembly GCA_023525715.1. Lineage (NCBI taxonomy): Eukaryota > Viridiplantae > Streptophyta > Magnoliopsida > Asterales > Asteraceae > Cichorium > Cichorium intybus. Next base: position 24,211,450 of record CM042011.1, read on the forward strand.
ACTCACAAGCACCTAAATATGTTCTACCCAGGAATAGAAACTCACGCCAAGAGACACACTTGAACAAAATTCACGCTTGTGAGCAGAACATACACCAAGACCACTTGAGTATACCCCACCCATACCATAATATAACATCCGTGTTTTGGACCTAACCGAAATAGGCTAATTTGGTTAAATAAAATTTTTGAAACTATAAAATGATTTCAGAAGCCTTTATTAGTATAAAAGAATAAATGATTTTCTGAAAATTAGAATGTTTCATAAGTCGTTGCTGCTATATACAAATGTTGTAAGCGTTAATATTTTCCTCAAATAAGAATTTATACACTTATTTCTCATATTACCATTTCCATTATGTATATTATATTAGATGTGCAAATTAGTAATTTGTCAAATAAGAAATTGCTATTTTGACAATAAGTTTCATGATTATAATAATGATGACATAGTTATATGTGGCGAATTTAATTGTATAAACTTTGAATAATTTTAACTAGCATCACTTTGATGACTTAAAGTATATGTGGTATATGTCTTAATAGGATATCTTATAATCGGAAGGGTATTTTAGTAATTTCGTAAATAGGAGTTTAAAAGGGGCATATTAGTAATTTCAAATTCAATTATGTGACAAATAGTTAAATAGATGGTAAATTGGTAAATTCCTGATCATTCACGTATTGGAGGATCACTAGTGCATGATCCACATTCTGGTAACAATTCAACCGAAGGATATGGAGAGAGAGAGAGAGAGAGAGAGAGAGAGAGAGAGAGAGAGAGAGAGAGAGAGAGAGAGAGAGGGTGTGCCAGGTAGTGAAGGAATCATAGAGAAAAAGAGAAATTGAGAGGGCCGGTCACCTTCTTCGGCGACTCCGGCGATGACCATTAGAGAGAGTGTGTGTTTTTCGGAAGGGGTGCGTTAGGTGAATTTTGTTGCTCAGATCAGAGAGATTCACGGGATGAAGAGCTGAAGATATATGGTGTGGAAGAAAGCAGACAATGATGGTGGTGTGCGACTCTGGCAGTGGCCGTGAGGGGGTGTCCGTCTGCCGCCGGGAAGTCCGCCCACTGTGCAGCGATGGTGGCTCTTGGCTTGATCGCGAACCAGAGAGAGAAAGGTGGGTGGTCATGGAGTCACCGCTAACATTGAAGGGATAGAGTTGGCGGCGGTCGGAGCTATGAGCGATGGTACCCGATGTGAACATTTGGGGGTAGAAGAGGAGTAGGTAGGGATCAGTTCACCATCACTAAGGGTTGAAAGAGACTGCTGGGTCTTTGTGCCGGGAGTTGAAACCTTCCGATGATGAAGGTGGAGCCGGAGAAGAGTCTTCCGCCGGAGGGTGTAGGCGGACGAGTGTGAGTCTTGGCCGCCGGAGCTTGTAGAAGCATTGAGTGGCGTGGTGTTCCCGCTATTAACAGTCCCGAAGAAGAGCAAAGTGGTCTACGGTTCCACCAAAGAAGGATAGTAGGAAGGGTAGTGGTGGTTGAAGCTCTCGTCGCCGGGTACGGTGGGGGGGCCGGTGGCGATTAGCGGCTGCAAAGGATTGACGGCACCAGAGTTTCGGGTGGTCGGCAGATCACTTGGAAGGGACGACTAAGTTGGGGTATGTTGACTTTCATATTAGGTCACGTATGACGTAACGGGTTATGGAATTGGAACTAGGCCCATAGTTTTTTCTGTGGGCTCATCTGGTTGGACCATTGTCTAATACTCTCAATGCTATCAGAGATTATTGTGTGGGTTATTGCTTGGGCTTATGTTATTGTACCATCACAAGAATTAAACAATAGTCGTGGGCGATGTAGAGATTTAATTAAATGGATGTCTCTTGTGGACTCGTTTAGTATAAGGAAATGAGTTTTAATTCTGGATCACCAAATTAGATGGATTATAAATGGACTTAATATTTAGAGGCGAATTACAATATTATCTTAATAATTGGATTATTTGCTAAAGATATAATTTTGTCGGCTAAGCGCAATTTAAATCCTTCACTAGAAAGAAGATACACAAAAAAATATATATATATTCTATACATACGTAACTCTTTGGATAAAAAGCATTGGTCGTCGAATGAGACGATATTCTAGCATGATAAGTTAAGCGACGGATCGCTTTAGATGATATTTAGACGGAGCAATTAAGCTCAACCCTTGTATTGGCATAAGATCAAGTATAGGATGAAACTTTAGTTAAGTTAATAAACGATGACACTTTTTGATTGCGTATTTATCTTATTACGTTGGATCATAGGAAATTGGATGAAAGAGAAGAGGAGGTCTAGGACTGGATACTTCCAGACACGACAAGATTCTGTTGACTTTTCAGTTGACTTCAGGTGAGTTTACCGGGAGTACACATCCCAACTATTATCTTTTGTGTGTGTTATCAATTACTTTTCATGCATGTTATTATGTGCAATGTGTTATATGATTACTACTTGTGTATTGCATGAAAATGAGTTTCTAAAGATGTTTTCAAATAAAGAGTATGATGTTGTTTTTGAAAGACGTTTCGAGCATCCTATTGTGCATTGCATTTCATATAGGATGGGATTGACAGTGTGATACCTTGATGACGAGTTTGACCCTTCTCAAACAAAGATGGTGATGAGTTAATATGAGTTTGACCCTTCTCTAAAATAAAGAGGGTGGGGAGTAGTTGTTCCCGACATTAGGGAATTGCATGAGGGAGTTGCTACCCCTCATGAGGCTAGTGTAATGGCCACTAGTCTTAGTTTCAACCCATACGAGAATCAAGTATTATGCTTCGTGCGTTTGCTTGTGAACTTAGGTGGGTGCCATTGAGGTGAGATTGACTTTTATGAGATGGATTTGGGTTTGGGATAGTTGCATCATGCATATCATAACTATCCATTTTTGAGTAAATCTTTATGATGTCTTAAACAACTTTTAAAGTGTGTGTCAAAACTATTTTTGGTGGTTTGTCCCGAGTGTGGTAGTTCACTGCTCACTCGAAATGGGTCAACCTCGGGTAAACTCACTAGGCACTTCAATTGCCTAATTCATTTTGATGTGTACTCAGGTTGAGGAGTTTAGATGACCTTAGAAGAGCTGGATGTTTAGAAGGCCACAGTTTGTGTGGTATCATTTAAGCTGTGTAATGGTATTTGAATTGTTACAACCTCGCTATTTTATAAACTAAAACATTTTATCTAAAATGGGACCAAACGATGTTTTCTGCAACTTAAACCTAAATTATTTCTCATTAAACCACATGTGTTTTAATAATGGTTTTGAAAGAAGATGACTTAATTGAAGATGTTGAAATTGAAGTTTTTACTAAAGGATGATTTTTGGAACAATAATGATAAAACATAGGTTAAAATGATGTTTTATGAAAAGCCTTAAGCGAGGGTGTTTCACATAACCAGTAGCTTCCATATGACTCACATTGGTGACATCAAGTTTTGCAAAGTATGTCCTCTCCCATCGCTCGTGTCTAAGTAACGCTCAAACAAACTCGCTCCACTCTCCATCTCTCCTAATTCATAAGGAACCAGAACTGAATGGCGAACCGCACCAGGAAAACCATTCCAAACTTGCCACTTTTCCCCTAAACTTGACCCAGTTAAAGAGCTTCGCTTGGATTTCATCCACCACCGCAATGGGTCTTTTCTTATTCTTTCTAAAGACGACCTCATTCCTTGCTTTCCATATGAACCAACATGTTGCTTGCAGGATTGCTTGTAGGAAAGTTTTTGTTTTTTTAGATATCTTACTCTGATTTTCAAGTTCATGGACCATTCCTTCCCACGTGGATTGAATTTGCATCCTTATAGAACACCAATTGAGTATCCAAGACCAGACTTCGAATGCAAATTTTCACTCAATAAAAAGATGATCCCTTGATTCTGTCTGCTGTTCCGCAAAGGGGACATTTAGTATCGTGGATCTGAATTCCTCTCTTTACAAGATTACATTGCATTGGCAGTCTGTCTAGTGCTAATTTCCACGAGAAAAAATTAATCCTTGTTGGAACCAAGAGTTCCAGGTGAAAAGGATTGGGATCTTGTTTTTATTCACTTGAACAATAGCCATCTTAAGTGACCCAACCGAGAATTTTCCATTCGGCTCAAGGAACCAATTAAATTTATCATCATTTATTGATATTTCCACTCTAGATATTGCATCAGACAGCTCTTGCAATTCCTTGAATTCTGATTTTGTTTTAACTTCTCTTTTCCAGTCCCATGTTGTTTGCTTAGTACCATCTTCCAATAACGAGATCCTGTCTTCAATGTAGCAATTTTTGTTGGATTCAAGACCATATAACTTTGGAAATATTTTCTTTAGCGTATCATTGCCTAACCATATTTCTTTCCAGAAAAATGTACTTTCACCTTTCCTAACCTTCCTTTCGAACAAGTCTCTCAAGCTTATCCCTAATTCCAGAAACTCTACTTCAATGTTTACAACATTCACCCACGTACTTTTTAGGGACCTTTTAGCCATTGCGCCTTCATCTTGGCCATGGTATTTATGAATGCTTCCAATTATCTTTGAACACAATGAAGCTCTATCAATCTTTATCTTCCACCACCATTTAGCAAGAAGACTTAAGTTGAATTCATTTAATCCTCCGACACTAAGGCCCCTTAACTCTTTTGGAGTAGTAACTTTGTCCCAACTAACCCAATGGATGCTCTTCTTTCCTGCAGTGCCACTCCACAGAAAACATCTTCTAATCTTTTCTAGTTCATCAATTACTTTCTTGTGAGCTCTGAAAGTGGAGAAGTAATATGTTGGAAGGTTTCCAAGAACACTTTTTATCAAAGTCAGTCTCCCCCCGAATGATGACGTCTTTTTCTTCCACATATTAAGTTTGGATTTAAAACGCTCAATGATTGGGCTCCAATTTGCATATTTTTTTCATATTCGCCCCAATTGGAAGACCGAGGTAAATAAAGGGGAATTTAACTGCTTCACACCCCAAATGTTGTGCTAACCTCTGGATCTCCAAATCTTCAACACCAATGCCAAACACCTTACTTTTATTGAAGTTGACTTTCAGCCTCGATGCAAAGTGAAAACATCTCAAGATTCTTTTGAGATGGAGGAAGTTAACTGGGGACCAATCACCGATGAATATAATGTCATCCACATATATTAAGTGTGACAGCACCGGCCCGTTGTTTGAGAGTTGGAGACCATGGTAGAGATGTTTTTATTTTGCTGTCTCCATGACCATATGTAGACCTTCCATTGCAATTATGAAGAGAAATGGTGATATCGGGTCTCCTTGCCTTACCCCTCTTTTGATGTTGAACTCTTTCGTTGGGGATCCGTTTACCAATACAGAACTTCTACCTGATTTGAGATAACCAGAGATCCATTTCGTCCACTTAAAACCAAAGTTCATTTGCTCTAAAACTGTATCCAAATACCCCCAGGCCACCGAGTCAAACGCCTTTTCTAAGTCAACCTTGAAACGTAGTGATTTTGTTCTCGTTCTTTTTGCCCAGCTATATATTTTGTTTGTTATGAACGGACCATCCATTATGCTTCTTCCTCGTAGATATGCTGATTGACTTTTGCTTATCACATTGTGTATTACTTTTTTGAGCCTCTTGAAAACGCTCCATAGTTCTGATTCCGCCCAACCATCAGGAATGTTAGAGATGAAGAATGTTGTCGCCATCTTTGCTACATCTTGATTCCATCTATTCTGTCCTTTCGAATTCCCGAAATTCCTTCCTCCCAAAGTAGCATGTTTGCAGTACCGGATTTCAGTCCATCTATCTTCGTTCTGGTTCCATGAATCATTTCTCGCTTGAAATGTTTCTCTCACTCTCTCTCTCTTCCTCTCTCTCTCTCTCATCACTCTCTCTCTTCGGATTTCTATGTACTCTAATGCTCTTTGATTTTTACTATATTTAGTCCAAAATTGAAAATTTTGTCAAATTTGGTCCTTATTTTCAGGTTTCATATTTCACATTAATATTAATATTGATGATATAAATTGTTATGTAGTTTACAAAATAGTCCCTGCACTTTCTTCTTTTTGTCGTCTTTTATGACACCCCATTTCTACTGTTTGCAAATACTATGGTTTTTTCGTATAAATTCATGAATACAAAAATACGGTTTATCAAAAACCGATAATTTAAATGCTTAAAACAGTGGGTGTACAAATCCATATCAAAACTAACCATAGTAAGCAAGAAAGGATTTAACCTTGAGCCCAAGACGGGAGCTAACTCGGGCTCCACTCCAGCTAAACTTCATTCAACTATAGCATATCATCTTAACCTGGAATACATGGCAAAACATAAAATACGTAAGACAATAATGTCTCGTGAGTTACATGAGTTTTAGACTCAAACCTTTAACTTCTTTTTCCAATTTTTTTTTTTTTGTAAATTTATAACATAAAACTTCTGTCAAAACTTTATAGTAATAATATACTATAACTCTTTACTTTTCGAAATCATTTCATGACATACTTTACAAAAATAACATCTTTCAAAACTTTATAGTAGTAACATACTATAACTCTTTACTTTTCAAAATCACTTCATAACATACTTTACAAAAATAACTTCTTTCTTACTTTCTTTGACTGGTTTTATAAGCTTGCTGGATTTTTATACTTAGGGCTTTAATCACCATAAGTGATACCCCAAGTCTCTATGGCTAGAAAGAAAGGATCAATCCTCACCATAGAAGTGCTGTGGCAATCTACTTCGCGATGGGGATTTTTTCCCAGTAGACCCCTTACCTAACCCGGGTAGGTTGGAACATAGTTCCCTTACTAACGCTGCTTGCTACAATTACCAGTCATACAAAATACTTGCTGCTTGCTTGAACATTTCTCATATACATATAACTTGTGGCTAGGTGCCAAACTACATTATTTTATGTCTTTATGGCTAGATGCCAAATATAGCTTTCATCACATAATAATCATATGTTTAAAACATATTTTTCTAACATGCTAAGCTTTATGTCAAAACATACTTTCCAACATCTTATGGCTATATGCCATTCATACTCGATAACATGTATAACTTGTATTCCAAAATATACTTTCACTTAATAAGATTTGTAGTTCAAAACTTAGCTTCAAATTTAGCATTATACTTTCACAACAATTTAGAAACAATACTCTTGCATATAATTTCATATATAGAAATTTTATAAGAAAATCTTGAAAAATACTTACTTGCCATATACCCCAGAATGGGTAAAAATACTACATGTACTCACCTCACGTATTGCTAGAAAATTGGCTACACGTTCCTTGTATTTATACTATTTTGATCCATTAATCACTTGGCATGGACCTATATTTAACATGTTATACATTAACATTCATGCTAACTGACTCTGTAACTCATTAGAGTCCTTATAATACTATCTTGGGTCATAACAAGCCTATAACTTTTAAATGACCAACTTTAAATAAATCGTATATTATACGTATTTTACTACAGTACCCTCGGAGGGTCGTATTTCGGTTCCGACAATTTTCCATGAAGTTTTGGGCCATAATAGACATATGTTTAAAATTTGAGGTCAAACGGATAAGCCGAACTCCAAATTCCAAAATTTTTTCACTTAACAGGGGACTTTTGCTTCTGACGCGAGATCGGGACCCGATCTTAAAGAGATCGCGTCCCGATCTAGATCGCGACCCGATCTTAAAGAGATCGGGACCCGATCTCTGCTTACCAGATTTCAAGATTTTTTTAGCTATAAACCCCCATTTTCATACATTAAGTCCTTAATACACCACTTTATCGTTAAGGGATTATTCCAAGACAAAAACCTTCCATTTTCTTGAGTTTTTAAACCATGGAAATCATAGATTTCAATCATTTCCCAAAAATTCCCGTTTTTACATTTTTGATTCAAAAACCGAAACTGTCCAATATTAAGCACTTCTACTGATTTATTTCAACAATTACCATATATGGAACTCATTAAAACCCCTTAGAATTAATTTGATCATGTAAATTTGAATTCTAAGGTTCTTGAACAAAATTCCAATTTTTCAACAATAGCAACATACTTTGATGATTTTAAGATATGTTCTTAATACACAACTTAATTGTTTTAGAATCATTCCATAACTAAAATCCATCATTTAACCATATTTTTAAGCCATTAGAATCACACTTGATCATATGAACTTGTAAATTAGGGTTCTTGAGCCAAAAACCCCAAATTACACAATTTCATCAAAATCATTTGTTTCTAAGGTATGTTCTTATTTCAGTTCTTAATCATTTTAGGGTTATTCCATGGCTAAAACCATCCATTAACATCAGGTTTTAACCCATGGAATCAGCGTTTCCAATTCCAATTTCACCAAAAACCCGTTTTTGATATTTTTGGTCCAAAAACTGAATTTCTTGAAATTGTCTCTTATAAATGATTTATTACTTCTTTTATGACACTTTGGACTTATTAAAACATTAGGAATCATCTTCAAACACATATACCCAATTCCTAGGGTTCTTGACTCAAATCATCATTCCTTGAATTCCACCATATTCAATGGTTAGAACTTGTTTTCTATGATGTTTTGAGCTAGAGAAAATATATGGATTCATTGGATTAACCTCATCCATAGAAACCAGAAGTTGGATTTAAAAATCATCCAGCAAAACTTGAAGAATTAAGGAGTTCTTACCTTATAAAGCTTGAAATTACCAAATTCCAAGTATAAATCTCTAGTTTTCCATCTTGATCTTGCTCCTCTTCTTGAAAGATCACCCACGGTTCTTGAGAGAAGTTTCCAGTAGATAACTTCTGATTTTTATGAGAGTTATGACATAATTTTTCATTTATATATTTTTCCAACTTTGGCTTAATGACGTTTCAGTCCCTGGATTTCCATTTCTTACACTTTGGCTACCAAAAATCAAATTTTATCACATATAAGTTAGTTTCTTACATTTTTGGTCCAAAAACCAAAAAATATACTTTCATAATAAATCTTATACATGGGCAAATGACCAAATTACCCTTTTATGGTAAAATAACCAAATTACCCTCTCGAACAAACTTTTATTACATCAACTTCCACTTTTCACACTTTTCCCACAACACAATTACTTTTATACCAGGTTTCAAAACATGGCAAAAGACCAATTTGCCCTTCTTCACAAATTTTTCTCCAAACTCTTGGAATTTTACTACATTTTCCGCTACATTATTTTACAACTTTTAAAATCTTTGCTCTTTACTTTAAGCGTTATCTCGAATATAAATTCAAAATTTTTGGGTCGTTACATCTTTAGTCTAAATCTGAAACAATTTTCAATATAGGTCCTTATTTTGGGTTTCATATTGATGCTTGACCTGGAACCTTGAATTAGTACCAAGATTGATATGAAAGTTAAAATAAGGAACAAAATCAAAAAGTTTCCGGGGAGTAAAATTAATATCATTTTCGGTTCCAGTTCTCCGTTTTCGTTTCCTTTTCCGAACATTTTGGTCGGGCACCCGATTATGCTCACCCCTAAAATGAGCTTTTACCTTCGGAAATTGTCCATCGCCGTTTTCTTGTCAAAACACACAAAACCAATCAAGATACTTTTACGGTAAAATCACATAATCCATAAACAATATTTTGCTTGAACATTGGGAGAGCCGTCAATACTTTTCGATTCATAAAGATTTACGAAACCTAAATCAATAATTGGGAAAGATCAAATATTAAATAAAATTACCCGATCAAATATTAAATAAAATTACCCGGCATTTCCATTTGGTGTTTCTGGTCATAATAACAAACATGGAAATTGTATTGTACTTACGTCTCTGACCGGTGTTTATGAGATTGTTGGTTTCTTCCAAAACCTTTTCAATCACCTGCAAAAGCAAATATAAGACGATACAAAAGAACATTGTATATCAACGCCCAAATCAAACACACATGCAATTCAAGTTAATAAATTCACTACCAAATCCAAAGCATGGAAAACGAATGAAATTAAATAGAACTACAAACCTTGGAAGAGACATCCACGCTACCCCTTTATTTGGAAAAAACCAAATTTGTCGTTAGTGTAAAGATTAAATGATTGATCACACGAAGCATATGAAAATTAAGCAAATTAGTTGTTAGAATATGATTAATCACGTACCATTATTGTTGTTTGTTTCTTTAATTTGTGTAAGCCTTGCACTTGAATCCAAAGATGCGGACGCGAGAGGTAATTTTTTGTTCTATTACAGTCCGTGCAAGAAATATGTCAAGGATTCAAGTTATAATTAGGTAAAATAACATAAAAATTGAAATAGTTACTTTTTTATAAATTTCATTCAAGATGGGCAGATAATTTTTTGTTCTATTACAGAACTTTGATCTTTCCTGCCTTCTGGTCGTCCTCCATATGGACCATATCATCAAATATCATGAGAAACTGAGGAACAACACAAAACAAAAGGTTCAATGTAAATTATCATCAAATGGAGATGAAAACACAAAAAATTACAAATGCATGAGGTGAACAAATGGGAATATATACAGCTGAAGATGGCGAGATATAGAGGAAAGGGTCGAAGAGGGCGAATTTGGGATTTTTAAATCAAATCACATATCCGTGTCACCTGTATTCACGGTACTCATAGGTGGGTTAGTTTTTCGATTCATAGCATCAATAGGAGATAGAGTTTTATTCAAAATTTGTTAAAAATACAAATACATGGGGAAAAGATCGTGTTAGCTGGTGTACTGGTTGCGGTGGATGGTTGTGATAAAGGCGGATGTTGGTGCCGATAGCGGTGAGACATGACGGTGGCGGAGGCTGATTTTAGGTTGGGGCAAGGGCCGGCCCGATACATGGGCGACTTGGGCTTAGGCCCAGAGCAGCACAAGGAAGAGGGCATCACATGTTTCAGTCCACTTATTATTCACACAAAATATTAAGCCCAATCCAGCAATCGTAATAACAATACCAGCCCAAATAATACCCTTTCAATTTGTAGCGGGATTTGGAGAAAGCGGCAAAGGTCGAGGAATGAAGCGGGAATTATTAGGAACTAGAATCGTCGTCTTGGAACTTGGAGAATTAAACGAAAATGTAGAGATGGGTCGCTGAAGTTAGCCGGTATGTGTAATCGGGAACATAAATCAAACCGAACTCCATTGTTTTGAAATCTCTCGATTGTTTTGAAATATCAAAATTTTCTCAGTTCTCACCTTGTCAGTTTCTCTGTCTATCTGTAATTTGTATACTTAATGGGACGCTCGATGAATTGATGTTCATAAATCGAATCCAACTCTAGTTTTGATTCGGTGATTATTGCAATCGAACTCCACCGCCACCGCCCACCGGTTTCGAATCCCAGTTCTGATTAGCAACCCCGACTTCTGATTTCTGACTTCTGAGTGACGATTACCGATTTTCGACTTCCGGTTTCCGATTTCTAAGTGACGACTTCTGATTTGAAGACCGGAATTGATGCAGGTTAGTACCAATTTATATTACATATTTTCTTTTTCAAGTACTTCTGATTAGTGATTCGGATTCCATTCCTACTTGTAGTCAAGCCGGTCCAATGAGTTTTAATGCCCTGGGCAAGATAACAATTTTATGTCCTTATAAAATAGACAAAACACATAAATAAAAAACTGTATAAAACAAAAATGGAATAAAACTTTTAGTAGAACAAAATTCATACTAAAACAAATCAAAAACAACAAATATCACCTAAAAATATGCATTCGTGCATTTTTTAAGCAAAAAGTTCTATTAAAATGAATTGTAAAGTGACGTAAAAAATAAACCGTGGCATCAAAAATCCAAAATGAACTCTAGAAATTTATAAATTACCTGATTTCAAACTCAAATAAGTGAAATCGGGGATGATGATATTGGATAAATCAGAAAAATCAGCCCAATGATTAACTATGATTAACTAATCTAACAAAATTTTGAACAGAACAACAACATACCTAAGCAGAAAAATCAGCCCTCTAATTGGCAATCAAACTCAAAACCAAAATTAAAAAAACCAATTGGAACAAATTGAATCACTAATCAGAACTACAAAAAGAAAACATGATTTGAACAGACTATCTAATAAAAATTAGAACAAACCTGATTCCATTCAGAATGCAGCAGAACCGTGACAGCCTGACTTCTGAGTGACGATTACCGATTTTCGACTTCCGGTTTCCGATTTCTAAGTGACGACTTCTGATTTGAAGACCGGAATTGATGCAGGTTAGTACCAATTTATATTACATATTTTCTTTTTCAAGTACTTCTGATTAGTGATTCGGATTCCATTCCTACTTGTAGTTCTGATTAGTGTTTCCATTCCTGCTTGAGTCAGGCTGTCACGGTTCTGCTGCATTCTGAATGGAATCAGGTTTGTTCTAATTTTTATTAGATAGTATGTTCAAATCATGTTTTCTTTTTGTAGTTATGATTAGTGATTCAATTTGTTCCAATTGGTTTTTTTCATTTTGGTTTTGAGTTTGATTGCCAATTAGAGGGCTGATTTTTCTGCTTAGGTATGTTGTTGTTCTGTTCAAAATTTTGTTAGATTAGTTAACCATAGTTAATCATTGGGCTGATTTTTCTGATTTATCCAATATTATCATCCCCGATTTCATTTATTTGAGTTTGAAATCAGGTAATTTATAAATTTCTAGAGTTCATTTTGGATTTCTGATGCTACGGTTTATTTTTTACGTCACTTTACAATTCATTTTAATAGAACTTTTTGCTTAAAAAAATGCACAAATGCATATTTTTAGGTGATATTTGTTGTTTTTGATTTGTTTTAGTATGAATTTTGTTCTACTAAAAGTTTTATTCCATTTTTGTTTTATACAGTTTTTTATTTATGTGTTTTGTCTATTTTATAAGGACATAAAATTTTTATCTTGCCCAGGGCATTAAAACTCATTAGACCGGCCCTGGTTAGGGCGGAGGCTTCTTGGTGGTGGTACGATGTGGTGGTCCGTCGTGTTGGTGACCATGCTTCACGGTGATGCCGGCAAATTATGGATGAGATTTTAGGTGTTTTTAAAATACAATGAGGGGATACGCGGATACGGTTGAGGATATGATTCCCTCTTATAGGGTTCGAACGATTTGCAGAATTTTGATACAATTGCCCACCGCGATTTGGGGATTTACGTATTATGGTGGACCTAGAATTGGGGAAAGTTTAGTATTTACAACTGTGATTTACGTATCAGGGGTGATTGAAAATTTTCAATGCTTAAGAACTTGTAAGTTGTGTATAATAGTTTGGACCTCTTAATTTTAAGAGTTTCCATTTTTAGAAACCAGTTTTTCTTTTTAAGGTAGTATAGATAAGGGCTATCAGAGAAGATAAAGGGAATTTCAATTTTCAAATCCTTATATCCTCAAATCATGGTGGATTGGTATGTTTGGTATCAAAACTCGAGGCCTTATTGATGTTTTCAAAAGATTTTGTGATAAGATAAGAGAATTGAGTAAACAGAGTCAGATTTATCCGTGTAAAACAAGAACAAAGGGTTTTATGCATCAATGGGTAGTATCTAGTGCATAATCAATTGGACCTCTTAATTTTAAAAGATTCCAAATAAGGAAACCATTTTTTCTTTTATATGTAGTATAGATATAGATATACATATAAATTAACAAACTTGGACATATTTGACCCCATCGGCAGACTAATTAAATAAAAGGCAAGTGATCGGAGTTACAATTCATGTCTCAACTTTGTGAAAATGGATTTCCACACCAAAAAAAATTTACTCTTTGCCAAGTTAATTGTCAGGCATGAAAGAAGATAAAAATGCGTCTTATTCGAATAACATTGTTTGCGTTATCATGAGATTACTCTCTAAGGAAAATAGAACTGTCAACATAAAATAGGTGGGAGATAAATAGCTTTAAATCTAGGGAAAATGACACTGTAGCACAATAATGTTTCAAGGAATGGTCTATTTGGTCCCTAATGTTTTTTTTGCCATATAAGGGAACAAAAAGTGGAAAAAGTGTTTTAAAATACCATTGACCCCAAAGTGAAGGGGTCACCCGATCATGTTGTTAAATTATTTTACGATGCATCCTAGTCATCATCCATGTCATCGTCCATGTCATCAAGATTGGACATCGTGTTCAATCTACGTGTTGAAGTGAGGTCTTATTAAAGAGTAATTCGTACGATTACGGTTCAAAACTGTTAGAAAACCCTTATCGAGCTCTTTCCCACCAAACCCTTTTTCTCAAGCACTTTCTTCTTCGCAATAATGGAATCTCAGTGCAAAGTGGATGTTCACTACCATGGAGTCTTCACCAGGCAACCGTTGAGTTATACAGAGGGCATGGATCACCTGTTTGAAGACATTGATTTTGCGAGGATGGATTTAGAGGAATGTGTGAAGTTTCTTGAAAGATTTACCGGAGAGAAATGCAGGAACTTGTATTACTGCTTACCTGAGAGCGAGCTAGAAGAAGGACTAAAGATGATTACAGATGAAATGGAATACGTTGAGTTCATCGAAATCACATACCATTGTGGAACTGTTGTGCCTATGTACGTGGATCATACCGGTGTTAATGTCCAGGAGTGGATAGCTGAAGACCACGATGAGGTGATTAGCCCTGAAGATCACCATTCCGGTGTAGTAGAGGAGATTGATAGACTCGACATAAACACTCCTGTGAACAACACCACAGTACCACCGGAGATGGTAGATGGGGAAGAAAATCAGATGGGTGAGCACGAACCAGGACCAGTTGACATTGGTGAGATTGACAGGCAAAGTGATGTTCAAACAAGGTTTAATCCAGATGTTGGGTGGAAAAAACATAAGCCTGTACTAGGTATGCATTTTGAAAGCCCTAAACAGTTGAAAGATATGCTTTGTAATTATGCTGTTGCAAAAGGATATCAATTGTGTTATAAAAAGAATGATAGCAGGATGTTATTGGCAAATTGTTGTGATGGAGATTGCTCTTTTAGGCTATGGGCTTCATGGATGAGTGATGAGCACTCATTCCAAATAAAGTCTTTAATCCATGAGCATAATTGTGCAAGGAATTTCAAGTTTGGTTCAATTGTCAACTATGCTTGGATTGGTAGTCACTACACTAATGAGATATTACATAACCAAAAATTGACTGTTAGACAATTAAGGGAAGATGTTAAGCAAAAATTTGAGATTGAGGTTAGCATGAGTCAATGTAGGAGAGGAAAGAAGCATGCATTGACTCTAATCCAGGGAACCATAGTTGAACACTATGCCAAACTTTGGTCATATGGAGAGGAAATTAGAAGATCTAATCCGGGGTCTAATGTGCAAGTGGGGGTAAATTGCATGCCAGATGGAAAAACTTACTTCACTAGGTTTTATGTGTGTTTTGAGGGTTTAAGAAAGGGTTGGAAAACTGGTTGTAGAAGAGTTATTAACCTTGATGGGTGTTTTTTGAAAGGTTATTGTTCTGGTGAGTTGTTAAGTGCAATTGGAAGGGATGCCAATAATCAAATTTTCCCAATTGCTTGGGCTGTTGTTTGTGTGGAAAATAAAGAAAACTGGAAATGGTTCATGGAGAACCTTACAGAAGATCTGCATCTTGAAAGTGGTCTTGGAGTTACTTTAATGTCAGATCAACATAAGGTATGGATGTCAATAAAATTTCATTATTTATTTCAATTTTTTTCAACTTATGGATGGATATTAATTTAAATTCATAATGTTGGCATGTAGGGTCTTTTAGAGGCTGTCAAGGAAGTTTTACCACAAGCTAAACATAGGCAATGTGCTAGGCATATTTATGCTAACTTTAAAAAGAGATTTTCTGGTGCTCACTTTGAAAACTTATTTTGGAAAGCAAGCAAGGCTACAACGGAACCTCATTTCAAAGCAGTTATGAAATAAATTGAGCTTTTAAACCCTGCAGCTCATGAACATCTAATGGAAAGGGATCCTAAGACTTGGTCAAGGGCATTTTTTAGATTTGACAGCATGTGTGATGCTGTAGAGAATGGAGTATCTGAAAGCTTCAATAGTGTTATTGTTGAAGCAAGAAAAAAACCAATTATAACAATGCTTGAAGAGATACGTACATATGTAATGGAAATGATGCATAAGATGCAAATGAAAGGATGTAATTGGCCTGACTACCAAGTTTGCCCAGCCATCAGACACAAAATTAATGAGTTGAAAATCCAGCAAAGGTATGTATATGTGGGTTTTCATGCTACTTAACTGTGCTACTTATACAACATACTTGTTAATTTGTAGATACTGGCAAGTACTTCCTAGTGGCCTTCTCCAATTTGAAACCAGGAACTTAGGAGAATCCTATGTAGTTGACTTATAAAAGAAAAGTTGCACCTACAGGCTGTGGCAACTAAATGGATACGGCTGTGTTCATTCAATTGCAACAATTTCATACATAAATGGAACAATTGAAGCATATGTGGACCCATTATATCTAGCTACCTTTTACAAGAATGCTTACAAGTATCCATTGTTAGCTATGAATGGAAGTGACATGTGGCCATCTACTACACACCTCCTTTGCCACCAATTAAAAGGAGAATGCCAGGTACACCAACTGTTAAAACAAGAATGGATGCTTCAGAAAGAGTAGGAAGACATACAGTGTCTAAAGTGGGCAAAAGACTTCTGTGTGGTATCTGTAAGCAGCCTGGGCATAACAAGAAAACATGTAAGCAAGTTCAAAGGCCCCCTAAAGTCAGAGTACCAAAAGGTTCATCTAGAAAGTCTAATTTGCAAGATGAAGGTGAAGCAGCTAATGGAGTCAATCCATCAACAGATAATGAGACTGGGAAGGGGGAAAATGAGGCTGGGAAGGGAGAAAATGAAAATGAGGATGGGATTGGAGGAAATGAAAGGAGGCTGGAATGGAGTAAATGAAAATGAGGCTAGGATTGGAGTAACTGAAAGTATCATGGTCAATGAGGAGGATGTTGTTGGTTTGATGACACAAGAAAGCATAAGCAGTAGGAAACGTAAGCCAAAAAGGTCAGAGAGGATTGTCAAGAAAAAATTGGCAAAAAGAATTGAAGGCAAGAATGGTGAAGGCAACACTTCTGACCTCCCTATGGATTTAGATTAGAAATGTTTGTGGTGTTTGTGTGACAATAAAGTGTTAGAAATGTTTGTGCTGTGTCTGAGTCTTAACTTTGAAACTTATGTTCTGAGTATGACTTTGATTGTGTATGGGTTAATCTTGCATGTTTGGTTAACCATTGCCATATTTAGTGTAAGTTTGCATATTTGGTTATGCTTTTGTTTGAATATTTGGTTCTCATTTTATTTCCATTAAGCCATTTTGAATATGATTGAGCCATGGAACATGGACTTGATGCTACACACAACATTTTATTTTCATTAACTCATTTTGATTAAGCCATGGAACATGGACTTGATGCTACACACGACAATGACAAATTGATGGAGTTGATACATGATAGAACAACTTAATATGTTAAGCCATGCCATAAAACCATTAAGCCATTTTTTGTACTTATTTGTTAAGCCATGCGATAAACCCATTATTTGTTAAGCCATGCGATAAACCCATTTTTGTACTTAGTTGTTAAGCCATTTTTGTACTTATTTGTTAAGCCATGCAAGCTTTACCCCATTAACCCAATTTTAAACATACTAACAGCTTCTGTAAATGCCATTAACCAATTAAACAACTTAATACTCCATTAAACCAGTTCATACTCCAAAGTTAAAAATGATTTAACACTAAATCAGTTCATACTCCATTAACATCATCATAGTTACAAACGACTTAACCCATAAACAAAACCTACATAACTAACGCGGGATTAAGATCCTCAAATCGAACAAAACAGGGATGATAATCCTTAACCCATAAACAAAAAACCATTTAATATACCGATTTTAACGATCCCCATAAACCCTAAAATACCTACCCCTTCATCTTCCGACGCCGGTACTTGATCTTCGAGGTCACTTGAAATGGGAGTAACCCACACACGCCATTCCAATCAAACACACAAACAAACACCCGATGCCGGTGTATACATTTCTCTGGAAATCCACGAAATGTTTCTTCAAATCTTCGAAATCTTCGAATTTGACATATGAACCACCCGGCGGCGGTCCGCCAGACGGCGGTACACCACCACCCGATGCTCTGGTTGATTTAGTGACCCGAGTTACCGGCGCCATTGAGCTCGATTCGCTTCTCCTAAGACTCCAACCTCTGTTGCTAGAGCTTTGTAACGGGGTGTTAAGGTCCGACAGATTTATACCAATGTTAGAGAATCCGGAAGAAGATGAGGAAGACATCGAGAAATTACTGTTTCTTTTCGGGTAACAATATTTCCAGAATTGATACACTAAACCTCGGGTTTTAAAGGAAGGGGACCACCTTCCAAGTGGGCAACCTTGGTCCCCAAGTCTAGTCCACATGGCCTCCACGTAACGTCCACGGTGGATTCGCAACCGGCTTCAAAGGCTAAGGGACTATTATAACCGGTTTTATAATTTTTAATCCCTTTAGTGGCAAAAAAAATATTAAGGACCAAATCGACCAATTCATGTAACATTATTGTGCTACACTGTCATTTTCGCTTAAATCTACTACTCTTGCCGATAGAAAAAGACAATGGTTGACCATCTTTTCTATCATAATAAACCTTCCATACCAACAATAAAAATAAACAACCCCATATACAATTCCTCCAGTTAGTGCCAAACCGTGTAGCTTCTAACATCTCTTCCAAATAAATCCCAATATAGAGAATTATAAGCTTTTTCTATATCAACTATAAAACCATTTACTCTTTTTGACCACGTTATACCAACCAATCAATTTGCTGAAAATCAACGAATCGTTTATAATCTAACGACCTTTGATAAAAGTTGACTACTCAAAGTGACCACTTCCCCATAACCATTGTCAACCGGTTAACGGTAAATTTGCTATAATTTTATACTTGCGCCCGATTAAATTAATTGGCGTATAGTCCTTAACGTAAATAGGATCAGGGGATTTTGTAATCAAAGCTATATAAGACAAATTATAGCCTCGAGGAAACACTGTAGCACTATGAAGTTTTCTAACAAAATAAAACAATACGTTATACAAAAACATCACAATATTACTTTATGAATCTAGTTAAATTCTCCGAAAATAACGAATTCACCCCACTATTCCAAGTGATCAAGACTTTAACAATGTTTTCATAGATATTTTTTTCTAGTAACATCTTCAAGAGCATAGATATTTTTTATAAAAGTAACATTTATATTTCTCAGTGAGTAATTATTGCAACTGTAACTATTGATTTTATTTAGTTTACGTATTGATTTAATTTAGTTTAATTATTGAGCTAATTATAGTTGTACAACTGATCTCATTTAGCTAAGTGCCAAATCAAACTCTGCATGCTTGTAAATGAATCGATATTATTATTATTATTATTATTATTATTATTATTATTATTATTATTATTATTATTATCATTATTATTATTATTATTATTGGTATTTATAATATTTGTTAATTCGCTTTAATTTTTCTCATTTAAAACATAAGAATTAGATTTTGGTTGAAAATGGTGTCCTGATGCGTAGAATATTTCATTGGAATGTAGTCAACTCTCAACTTTTGTTTGTACGACATTAAATGCACCACTTATGTTAACGTTTAGCTGAATTTCTAATATCAATTAAAAGAAAGTTTAATACTTAATAAGAATTAAATGAAAAGTATGAATATTAAGTAGGAGTTGAAATATATAAGCTAAAATTAGGTTTTCATACAAAAAGATTATGATTTTGAAAATGAATAAAGATTCCTTAAACATAATGTAACATTGGACCAATAACAAAAATATCACCCTTGGAGTGCAGCGGATACCCGATAATAGAGACAAAAACAAGAGATGGATACCGGATAAGAGAGACAAACTTAACAAGCTATACCGACAACAACGTTTATATGCTCTTTCCATAACCAATACCCACACCCTACCATAGTACCATTCGTACCAAGGCCAGAATTTTGACATACATGATAAATGGAGAACCACGATTAAATCTGCAGACTAAAATCCTACTCAAATTTGGTGTTACATGAATAGTTTCAAGACTTTGGATTTGATATTATAATTACTAACGGGGTTCAAATTAATTGTGGGGACTATAGGAAAATCTTGTAGATATATGTTCTTATAAGTATTATTTTTAACTTAGAGTTGTTTAAAGTTATTTATTTTACGTTCCGTAAGGTTACATTTTTTTTTTTGGTTAACAATGGTACGTCAACACATCATTTGTTAAAAATAGTTCATTAAAAAATTAGTACAAAAGTATTGTGCGTGTGTGTGTTATGAAAATGTATTATCTCATGATATATTAAACAAAACCTTTTTATTTTAAACTGCAAAGTTAATATTTTATAACATCAGTATAATTGAGCATCGAAAACAGATAAGGAGATACCTTTTAGATATTACACTATTAAAACTTCAAATAATTATTTATTTTTGTATAAGTTGGAAATAATATATATATATATATATATATATTGATGATGTATCCTATCCCAAGAAGCACTGAACTCCTAACCTAGAGCCGGTCGATTAATCTTGAAGGCCTTGTGCGAATTATAAAAAAGGGACCCGCTACGATAAAATTCAACTCTTAATAAACCAATAATAATTATAAACGACTGATTAAAAACAGAAAAAAATGCCGATTAGCGACGTATTAGTGACAAATTAGCAACGGATAAGTGAACAAAACGTCGTGCGCAGCTCTCAGCACGGATACATCGTGCACAACACTCAACACAGATACATCTTGCATAACTTTCAGCGCGGATACGTCGTGCACAGGTCTCAACACGAGTACGCCATGCACAACTCTCAACACAGATACGCCATGCACATCCCTAAGCACGAGTATATCGTGCACAACTCTCAGCACAAACTGTGGACAACAAACATGTATGCATGGCCCGTTGACAAATAACATAATAGGACCACCAAATCAGGAAAATATTTATTGACAACTGACGTCACTCCATCCACATATAAATGGTACGTTCAGCACACACTCACTCATTCCAAATTGTACATTCAGCACACACTCACTCATTCATACTCCATATTGTTGCTACTCACTTAACCGTGAGAGTGTACTTTCGGGATCACCTCCCCGATTGCAGCTAACGACGCATTTTCTCTATTGTGTTAAGTTTTTCTATAATCTTCTTAGTCGATAATTCCAACATTGATTGGATCCCAGGAAACAATTCACATCATATATATATATATATATATATATATATATATATATATATATATATATATATATATATATATATATATATATATATATATATATATATATATATATATATATATATATATATATATATATATATATATATATATATTGTTGGATTAGGTGTCTAAGCCATGACTTATAATTTGTATTATCTTATTAATAGAAGCAAAGTCCATTTGGGTAGCCCTCATAGCTAGAGGTTAGGTATAGAGTTCAGTAGAGAGAAATGTTGATTTATTAAATGTTTAATAAATCAATAAAAATAAAACAGATAGTTTATTAATATATTAAAGTAATAATATATTAATTAGAAACTATATTAATTAATTAGAAATTAATCTATAATTAATTGGATTTAATTTAGTGATTAATTTAATTAATTAAAAATGCAGGGACTGGTTTTGTAATTATTCCATAGTTGAATAATGACTGGCCAGTGGAAGCCAAGTGGTGGGCGAAATTATGGAGGCTCCCTCCATAATCTCGAAACTCTAATTAGGGTTTTAGAGGCTTGGTTCATTTGATAAAAGGCTTGTCAAAAGTTGGGCTCATCTAAGGTTTTGACTGTCAACACCTGGAGGTTATAAATAGAGCCTCCTGGGAACCTTAAAAGCTGTGTCGCCATCTTGTTTCTCTATCTCTCTGGAATTTTGTGCTTCTCCTCTTGCATTGGGTGTAATCTCATTTGAGGCAGAACAATTATGCTGCTGGCTTCAAGAAGAAAATCAAATGTTGGTTTTTCTTGTTTTAATTCTTTAGAAAATTAATTGTTGGCCTTAGGTGTTCAATAGTAGAAAAACATAGATCCTCATTCTAGGTTGCATGTGAACTTAGGATTATTAGTTCATTGATTGCTAAAAACCTTTCAGTAGTATCAGAGCATTGGCTGTTTTTCGGATTGAATTGTTAAAAATGTTTTGTTTGATGATGGGTTAATCAAAATTTAAACCCTTCATGGAGGCCAAATCGATTGGTGGCTAGTGTTTTAGAAACCCTAGCCTCCACCCCTTTATCTGCGAAAATTGGCTAGTCATACTTGGTTGTTAATAAAATTTCTTTGTGCGACTGAATTTCGTTTTTGATGCAATTATCGGAAATTAAAAGATCTCGTGTCAACTTTTTATGCTATTTAATTTGGAAAAGGGAATTGGAGGTGGTCTTGGGCCTTGGCTATGAATTGTTTTTGAATTTACTAAATTTTGTATCCAATTATATTTAAATTATATATGATAGGATTGATCCATTTGATGTGTTAGATTCTTAAAATAAAAAAAAAAAAAAAAAGCTTTTAAAATTCACTCATCTGATTCGAGAAATTTTATTGAATTTTACTCGCCTAGTATACGCATGAAGGTGATATAATCTTAGGCTCCGTTTGTTTGCCTCTTAATTAAAAAATTAAGAGGCAGCTCTTAATTAAAAAAATTAAGTGCGTTTGCTTGCGTCTTATTTCTTGCCTCTTAATTTAGTAATACCCTCTTAAAAGTTAAGAGATAAAGCTGCATCTGAAAAAAAATAAGAGGCATCGTTTCCTTCTTTGCCCTAACCCAAAAATACACGGCTGCCTCTCTTCTCTCTTCTCTCTTCTCGCGTTCCATCTACTGCCACCGAACACCACCGTGCAGTCGCCGACCACCGATTCTGAGGACGGTGGTGTAGAAAACCCTGTCGTTTTTTATGACGATTATGAGATAAGTTCGTTTTCCAATTTCAGCACTCCATTTTGATAAATATACACATAGTTATAGAGGATTGAATCAATGTCGTCAGATGGTGTTTTATTAGGTTTGTCAACTGAATCGTATACTGGGCTACATTTAGGGTTTATTTTAATCTAAAATTGTTAGATTGATAGCGCAATATTGAAGTTATAATTGTTTTGCAAGAACATTATAAGTTGTCTTCTTGTGTTTCTTAATGTGACTTGTCTGATTCTAGAGCTTCTATGAGGAAGACGACTCTGCAAGAAATTCAAATTCTGAATCAGAATCTTTCTTTGTAAACTGTAAATTATGCTATAAATGTAATGTCGAGTATGATATCTTGTCCATGATATTCATATTTCCCTGAAATCTGTTCAATTTTGATGTTACTGTAAATTATGCTACAATTTTGATGTTAATTTGCTGTTAATTTGGTGATATTATAGAAGGGTAAAATGGTCATTTTTTCATTCAGCACAACAATTAAGAGGTTCCAACCAAACAGCATGTTAACAGTTCAGCTCTTAACAATACAGACCCTCTTAAAACCTCAGACCTCTTAAAAATTCAGATCTTAAAAATTAAGAGGTTGCCAAACAGGGCCTTAATCAACCTAAATTTTAAGTATGAGTCAAAACTCAAAACTACCATAGACAATCTCACGCGAGTTTATGATTTTCTTAAGAAGGTAAAATTGGAAATCTTTATTGGAAATTAAAGTAAAAAAGGTTTGCAATTGAAAATTATGCAATGAATCTCATTATAAATGGTTATCATATTTGTAATTGCTAATGAATCCAATGCCATAGGTAGCAAAATACGAAAATTAGTTAGAGTCAAAATGGTTGTCATTGATTAGTCATCTATTTTCATCGGTTGTCTTTTGAGTTTTATATATACTCAACATCTTACAAAGCCTATTATTAAAATGATAGCCTATTTTCTAATAGAATTAATATTTGTTATAATTGCTCATTTCATATCCTTTATTTTCAACAAAGTGTTTGAAGTGTAATAATACCTTATACAAGATTGGGAAGGGAACATATTTTTCATAATATGTTGATGTATACACGAGTCGGTTAGTTCTTGGACAATTTGTTAACTGGCTATAGATATTGTGTAGCATTTGTCGCTCAATTTAGCCCCTCTCATCTAGCCAACCAGTAATGCAAAACCCTTAACATTAATTATCTAGCCCGGTTTTCACTACGCAAATGTGTAATGTAAGCCTTAGTTAGTGATATTATTTTGCGACCTCACCTTTACTACCATTGGACTCGATTATAGAACACTTACTTTGTCATCATGGGAGTGTATGGATTTGTGACATAATTCATTTATTTCTTCCGTTGTAGACACATAAAACTGAGTTGCGATTACGTAAAATAGAAATTGACTTTGGTAAATATGTCTTTTGTTTGAATGTATGTTTTTTATAATTTGTCATATTAATTTTTACAATAATTTCTGTTGTGAACGCGTAGTTGTCTTTGTAAAAAGAAATTTCGGGGAGACGAAAGGAATTAGCCTTAATAGTAAAAATACATAATAAAAAATTGAGTGAGATACAGACAAAACTACTGCCCTCCCTGAGCACGGATGTGCCCTTCCCACCACGGCTGAGGTGGCTGGTATCGTGCAAGGCGCCACCTCAGCTTGTCGGGATTTGCTGACCTATATATGGACGGATAGAGTAGCAGTATTTCGTATCCCACCTCAATCGCCCACTAATCACTTACCACCCACAATGAGCAATCGGAATGCACCAGACGCACCAGTCG
This sequence comes from Cichorium intybus, assembly GCA_023525715.1. Lineage (NCBI taxonomy): Eukaryota > Viridiplantae > Streptophyta > Magnoliopsida > Asterales > Asteraceae > Cichorium > Cichorium intybus. The sequence continues at coordinate 24,236,232 of CM042011.1, forward strand.
CCGGCGGAGAACCGCCGAATGAGAATCTGGATTCCCGAGCCCTTTCATTGGCCATATTTATCTTCTCAGTTTCCACTCTTGCACACGTTTACCTTTCCGACGCCTTTAGTGGCGGATCCAAGAAAGATGATTCCGCCTCCTCCGTCAAAGATACCCCATCTCTAAAAGACACTGGCTATTTCCGTTTCTGGATGATTTTCAACGTTGCCTCATTATATCTTGCCATGTGTGTTGTTCTTATCGAGGCAACTCATCTGAGTCCCTTGATTCCAGTCGTTATTAAACGATGGATCAAGTACATCGGGGATTGGACCCTATGGGTGTCTGGTGTCTGTATGTTGGTCGCGTTTCAATTGATCCTCCGTGGGTACTCTCTTCTTGGAAAAAACAAGGAAGCTGACATTGTGACTGGCGTGGGATTTTGGGTCTGTCTCGTTTTTACAGCTCTGATGATTCTTCTGAAGGTCGGTGGATTTCTCTGGTATTTGGTTTAGGGTTCTGATGGTTGTTCCGAGGTCGGTGGATTTCTCTGGTATTTGGTTTAGGGTATTTTATGTTGAATCAAATAGACTACGTCTTAGTTAGGGATTTAGATTAAAGAGACTACGTCTTAGTTAGGAAAGTTGTTTTTATGTTATACTAAAGAGATGCATTTCATGTATGACATCTTAGATTTAGGGAAGTCGTTTTTATATTATATTAAAGAGATGATTTCATGTATTGACATCTTAGATTTATGGGTTTATTATGTGCATGTTTTATTAATATATCAGTTGTCTCAACTATGGAGGAAAACAACAAAAACGGTGCAAATTCACGAATCATTTCACGCGATATATCAACAAACTTAAGAGAAAACACAATGTTAGACCTCGATTTTTAAGAGAAAACACAAATTTTTTTTTTTACTGATTATAACAAACTAAATCCAAACCCAATTAATTTTTTAACGAAATATAAACATAAACAATAATTAATAACTAACGATAACCTATAACTTCGGACAATAAAATATAGTTATAGCCTATCGTACTTCATCAACTATATATTACGCATAACGTGTGTAGGATGTAATATGTTAACATAAGCATAAATACATTACCACATTTGCTGTACATTAACATGTATACAAATAGTGATACGTACCAAAAAATAATAATTTATATTTGGTGTTTCTAGGCAATAGGGAAGAGACGTAATTATATGAATAGAGTATTTTCATTTTCTATGATCTATGCCTACGTATTTAATGGTACATTGTGTGTGGGAAAAGTAAAAACAACAACGGTGCCTACCTATCAGTAAAAACCCAATCATCATCCCTATACCTATTATAAAGATACCGAATTATATACTTATATTATCGTCGATTAAAATGCCAGAACAATTTATATTTTAAAGTATGAGTAAATTACAATTTTGGTCCCTGTGGTTTGAATGAAATTTCACTTTTGGACATCATTTTGTATTTTCACGCCGATAGTCACTGAACTACACTTTTGCTTACACTATTGGTCCCTTGGCCAGGTAAAATGACCAATATACCCTTTTTAATTTCTTTTTCTTTTTTCTTTTGAAATATTATTATTTTGTTAATTAAAAAATAAATAAATAAATTCAACCCCCACCGGTGATTTGGATTGAGAGGTTTTTCAACATGATTTCTCCACCGATGCAATATCCCTTATGCCAAGAGGTTTTTCAACATGATTTCTCCACCGATGAAGACAATCGTTGATGTCCGACGAACAAGACAACCACTTAAATCGAGTTTTGAAACCTAGATCCAACTCCGTTTGAAACACAGCGCACTTGAAATAAGGTCAAGGTACACCAGAAACGTCAATGGCGAGGAAGACAAGATCGTACGAAGTCGAATAGATCACACATGCCTGGAGAGCAGCAGGGACGGACTCCGGCGATTGGCTTCTGATTTCATTTGTTAATGCTTCTAATTTGGTTAGTAAATTCGATTTTGAATCCTGAATCAACGGGGAAGATAGTAGTACCTTATGATCTAGAGAAAGAGGAATAGCAACGCCGTACCGGCAAAGCATTGCACGGGAATCTCCATAGTTGGAGACGACGATCTTTTCCGGTGTCACTGCTGCAACGACGGCAGTAGATCCGACGGCGTCGCACTGTAGAGTCTGAAGTTCGCATCTACAGTTTGATCTCGAGGCAGAGTTGCTCCATTCGGTTATGTCCTTATCCATTCGTGAGAAACCCCTTACCATCGTCTCTTTCCAATCCATGGATTTCTCGGAATTCTTTACTTCTTCCTTCACTATCTCATGCATTCTGTCTTTGCACTTCATAGCCACCTAAAAGAATAAACAGAAAGAGATTTAATATAATGAACGGATGCTCTATGACCAAATAATTTAGGGATCGGATTAATTACATGTGAGCAGCCATGGCCATCGTAAACACCATAAAAGTGCAGATCGTCGGAACTACGAGAACTCGTCCCACAAGACGACGGTTTAACAGCAACCGCATCTTCCAAATCTCTCCTCCTTCCACACACAACGGTTAGCCCAAACCTAGAGTTTTCCTTATCCAATACATCATCTTCCAAATCTCTCCTCCTTCCACACACAACGAACAAGGAGTTACCGCCGGAGAGATGAGTGGCCTGGGGGTTGAATTTTTTTTTTTAAATTATCAAAATAATAATATTTCAAAAGAAAAAAGAAAAAGAAATTCAAAAAGGTATATTGGTCATTTTACCTGGCCAATGGACCAATAGTGTAAGCAAAAGTGTAGTTCAGGGACCATCAGCGTGAAAAAACGAAACAATGACCAAAAGTGAAATTTCATGCAAACCACAGGGACCAAAATTGTAATTTACTCTTAAAGTAAACATTTTTACATCTTTAGATTAATATTAAACATTTATTTTTATTTGCACACATTTATCTATTGCACGACATGTGATTGTGGTTAAATACGAATATCCTGTTATCGGCAAATTCACAATTATCGATAACCATTATATTACCAAGAATCTACATCAAAATATAAATACAACAAATCGTTCTACGCTGTATTCAAATTATTACGGAGGTATGAAAAATAGCAGGTTTAGCATCCGTTAATCACCGAACGTTAGACTGATATTTTGCTAGGAATGTGAACAAGACAATACTTATCAATGACATTAATCGTAATAGTACATAAAAATGAGATAAATTCATAATAACAATATTTAAGAAAAAGTAAATCACGCCACATATTTAAAAGAACCTTAATAGAAATTGTTGTAATTTTGGGCAAATGGAATAACCGAAACTATTGATTTAATTTTGCTATTATCGAGTGATATTTTAGAAATCTTCTCACTAAAATGAAACATCTAATATCATATTTTTAGCACAGAAAATTCTGAATATGTTTGTTTATGAATGACCAACTAACGACAAATAATGTTTCGTTATAGTTAACAAATAGCTTGCCATTTCTTAATAATAATAATAATAAAGCTGATTAATCCAATTTTTTGGTGGATTGATTATAATTAATCATTCGTCACCTAAATTTGAGATATAATTTAAAAACAGTTTATCAAATTTTTAACCTTTTACCGAAAATAAGGAACTTAAAATGAACTACTCAAAGTGAATATAACCTTTTTTTTCCGATGTGAGACAGAATTTTAGGAGAAAACATTTGAAAAAGTAAAATACGAATATAATAAAAGGTAATGTTAAATGGATTTTTGTCCCATATTATCAGAGTGAAACAAAGATAGAATAACAAATTCTTAATTGAACCAGAAAACTTAATTGAACGAATACAAAGTACATTGCCTTTATACATACGCTGTCTAACTAACTATTAACTAGACTTCTAACAACTAACTAAGGTTTAACAACCTTACAACCACCCGTTGCAACACCACTAACAAACCAAACTTAACGAAAAGGTAAATGGAGTGAAACGATAACATAACGAACATAATAGTCAAGAAGTCAACATAACTTCCAATACCCACCTCAAGATGAGCGTTGGAAAATGTTGTGTAAAGCCATCTTGGACATGATTGGAAGCATTTTATGACTTGGAAAAGGCATGGTGAAAATATCTGCAAGTTGGTGTGTGGGATTGAGAGCTAACTGAATTGCTGACTCATTGTCACAAAAAATAGTTGTTGGTTCATGTTGATAAATCCCAAAATTAGTAAGCAAATGATGTAGCCAAACGATCTCTGTTGTAGCAATAGCAATAACACGATACTCAGCTTCAATTGAAGATCGAGAGACAATTGTCTGCTTCTTTGACTTCCAAGAAACCATAGAATCACCAATGAAAACACAGAATCCTGTCACAGATCTTCGTGTATCTGGACATCCTATCCACTTCGATTATGAAAAAGCACGAATCTTCAAAGAGCTTTGTGAAGAGAGGAACAATCCTTGTCTAGGATTAAGCTATAGATACTTGAGAATATGTGTTGCAGCTTGCATATGAGGAACTCTTGGATTGGTGAAAATTTGAATTAACATATTAACAACATATGTTTGTCAGGTCGTGTGATAGTCAAATACATTAGATGCCTAATTAATCGTCTGTAAACAACAGTTTCACATGACCATGTAATGGAATACCCTCAAATTTTGAAGTTTTGCAAGCATGATCCATTGGGTATTGAATTGGTCATTTTACCTTAGAAGGGTAATTTGGTCTTTTGGATAGACAAGGATTTAGTTTGTAATAATATTTTGAGTTTTGGACTTAAAATGTTATAAAAACTGGTTTTTGTCAAAATATATGTTAGTTGTGGCAAAATTTCAAGAAATAGAATTCCAAGGACTAAAATGCAATTTCTGGAATTATAAAGCTAGAACACTCTCCTACATGTGCAGAAGAGTTTAGAAGCTACGGGAGAGAATTCTTGAGCGATCGTTGCAAGTCTTGGAGGTTTCTTGAAGAATTGAAGCTTATAATTCGATTATTGGCTTTGGATTGAAGGTGTGGAAGTGTTGAAGGTTAGTATTTCAAGCTCTAACCTAGTTTGTTCTTGATGAACTTTTATAGAAACTGAAATTTGTAATTCCAGTCATGAATTATGTGTTTAAATGACTTAATGCTTCCAATAAGTCATTAGTTAAGAACATAACTCAAGAATATGGAAGTAGGTTGCTATTTTGAAAGAATTGAGATTTTGATCAAGAACCCTAGATGATGAGTGCTTGTGACAAACTTGATGCTAATGGCTTAAAATGAGTTCTAGATGCTATATTGACCGAAACAAATCAGTAGAAACAATTAAAGCTTGATAATTTTGGTTTTGGACCAAAAATTGTGAAAACGGGAAACTTTGGAAATGGAATTGAATTTGGTCATTCTATGGTTTAAAACTTGTTATTAGTCAAAGGTTTTGGTATTGGAACAATTCCTGGTGATTAAGTCGAGTAACAAGGGCTTAATAAGAGAAAATGGGATTTTCTAGCACAAAATCGGACTTCACTGCCTGAAATCGCAGCGATCGCGACCCGACCAGAGGGTAGGTCGCGACGCGATGGTGCGGCAGACATGAAGTTCTCCTCTGTTAAAATTTGATGCAATTTCCAAGTTTGATTTCGATGCTAGGCTTATCCGATTGACCTGAAATTTTAAACATAGGTCTAATATGTTGTGAAACTTCATGGAAAATTGTCAGAATACGAATACGACCTCCCGAAAGTACTGTAGTAGAATACGCGTATTTCGGGAAGTGTACTAAAATTTTATAACGATGGTTATTGATTGAAAATGATTGGAAATGGTCCCCAATTGTATTATATAGGACTCTTATGTAGTAGAGTCAACTGAAATGGTAATTAACCTATGATCATTTGGTATATAAATGAATATATAGGTACGGGACAAATGGTTGTGGTGTACGCAAAGGCAAGAAACAACCGGAATTAAATGCAGCAAGTATCCAGGTGAGTAATCTCACTTATATCATATATGATATGTGTTGATTGAACTGTTACAGGTTGAAACAGTTTTGGGGACGAATTGGACAGCCTTAATGATGAATTAAAAAGACAATACCAGATAAGCCGTGAGTCTAAAAAAGACAAGAACGGAGCTGTGAGTCTAGGCAAAAGCGGGGCAAACTCGTGAGCCATATATGACTATGAAATGGAATGTTATCAAATGGTGCGGCCACTTGTGGCTATTATATTGGATGTTATATCCAACTGGTGTGGCCTATATGGCTATGATATTGGATGTTATATCCAACTGGTGCGGCCTATATGGCTATGATATTTTATTTTGTACATTGGTATCGCCAATGTAGCTATAATAATAAATGATTTTGTTTGACTGGTGCGGCCTATATGGCTATGATATTGTTATATGAAAATGGTGCGGCCTTATGACTATGACATTAAACTTGAATCTAAACGGTGCGGTCTTATGACCATGATATCGGGTTATTGAACCCAGCTGGTGCGGCCTTTAGGCTATGAAATAAATGATGAAACTGTTGGTGCGGCCTTAGGGCTATGATATAAATGTTGAAACTGTTTGGTGCGGCTTATATAACTATGAAATACGGTGCAGTCAATTGTGACTAAGAAATAAGGGACTGATATAGTAATTGAGAATTTATACGTTTATTTTCTCTTATATACGTATGGTTTATATGGCTAACAGATTTGATTTGGACAGTATGCAAATAACAGCCTGTAAGACTATGAAGTAGGATGTGAAATCCTAAGAGATATACGATCAGCCAGTAAGGCTAAGAGTTTGGATCCGATATCCATATATATATATATATATATATATATATATATATATATATATATATATATATATATATATATATATATATATATATATATATATTAGCGGCATACCCACGCGTTGCGGCGGCGGTGAATCGGTTTTTGCGACAATTAGTTGAGTTTCGGCGATTAGTATCTTCCGGTGGACGACGAATAGTTAAAATCGATGAATAACTTTCTTTCGATGATTAATTTCGTTTTAAAAAAAATCAAATTTCAAATAATACATTTTCTTTCGTTAGATTGTTTTAGGATAAAAAATGAACAATTAAAAAAAATCAAATTAAAAATGAGCAATTAGTTGAGTACCCTCGCCATGCGGCGGTGATGATAGTTTGTTTCAACGTATTGTTTCCAAGCGACGATTTGTTTATTTGAGGATTAGATTTCGTTCCGCAAAGGTTAATATTTAGTTAAACGGTTTTTAGGGTTTTCGTTCACGACTACACACATCCGGCAATCAGACAAACACGTGATGCAGCCACATCATTATTTTATATTAGCAACTAATAATAAACAATTTTACTTTTTATAAATAATTAGCAACTAATAATAAACACGCGATGCAGCCAAACACAATATCGAAACCTTTATCATTTTTAATTTCTATATTAGATATATTAGTTCTGGGATATGCAAATTATTTTATTATTTTAATTTATTAATAGAAATAATTAATCGTTATAGGGGCATATATGTTATTTGACCCATGAAAAGAGGTAACCCTAACCATAAGAATATTTCAACGCCTCCTCCTAACATTGTCCGCCTCCATCCCCAGCCGGTTCCTGCTTCTCTCAACCACTTATCCGACGACGCCTCCGACTGCCGGCTCCTCCCCTCCGACCGCTTCTCCTGATTACAACACGCATCAAAAACCGCATCAAAAGTCGATTCTCCTGATTACAACACACATCAAAAACCGATTACCGGCTCCTCCCCTACGACCGGCACCTCCTGTCCGACCAGTGCCTCTCCCCTACGATCAGTGTCTTGCCACCGACTGCCGGTCCATTAATGAGCTTCGCATCCGACCAGCGGCAATGTCTAGCGTCTGATCAAACCTCCACCGCTCCTAGTCTCCACCCACACAGTCGACATACCAGAGCTTCGTCTGAAAAGACCCATCACGCATCAGATCCGGATTCCGACTCTGCATCACGCATCCATCGATGGATCTGCTACCGATCCTAATTTTGCCCCCTTCTACCGAGTTTGCATCGATGGATCTGCTACCAAAGGGATAGAGATTTTTCAATTCTGGATTCCACCCTTTCAACCGGTTCTCCGATCCAAAAGCTGTGTCACCTTTTCTCTAGATCTGATCCGACTACGGTAATCGACTCCACCCTTATCGGATTTTTTAGTTTTTCTGATTTTGGGTTTTAAAGAAATGTATGGTTTTGATGAGTTTTTTGGATTCAGATTTTCTTATTCTGGATTATGATTTTGATTTTGTTAGTTTGAAATCTTACAATCCGATTTCGGGTTTTTGTTTTAGTTTTAGATTTTAATGTTAATTTTCTGATTTCGGGTTTTTGTTTTAGTTAGTTTGAAATCTTACATTCTGATTTCGGGTTTTTGTTAGTTATGAATCTGATTTCGGGTTTTTGGTGCGAATTGAATTTGTTTTGAAAAGGAAAGGTTCAAAAACAAATTTTGAAGGTTTGAGTTGGTTTGATTTTGATATGGTTTAGACATCAGGTTTCAGTTTGAAGCTTGATTTTAGATAGATTTCCAGGTTTTCCAGGTTTGATTCTTGTATCAAACTGAAATCAGGTTTCAGTTTGGATTTAAAATTTTTAGTTTCATTTGCATTTTTGTATGTTTTTCAGGTTTCATTTCCACCAAATGACTACAGACCACGGTTACCACCCTACGCCTACAGATATCCGAGTTCTAGACCATTGTCTACCGCACCATACGATTAAAAAACAATCGGTTACCTCAGTTCTCAACGAACCCGATCCACAACCATGACGATATAAGGTAATTGCTACTTTGTTTGCTTATGAGAGCTAATCGTTGCAGGTTTAAAAAACCTAAATCAGTTGAAGCTTTTTTATATAGAAAATCACTTTGTTTCTTTTACCGAAGCTACACACTTTTTCTAAGAAAACTTCGAGTTTTTTAAAAAAAAAATTAATGTGCTCAAAATATTCAGCTGCGCTACCTTCTTCCTGTTTATGCATAACACATCAAAAAATCCTGAAAAAAGAAAAAAAACGTAATAAAAATGAAAAACGAAAAAAACATGAGAATGCAGAAGCCAAAATAAAGGAAATCAAATCAAGTGAATGGACATTTCTTACATGTTCAAATATGGGTATATGCAAGCTGAACAAACCTGTAAAAGAAAGGGAGCAAAAAATGTTACTTTTTGATGGCAGTAGTGTTTTTTTTTAAATCTACATACATAGCAAAAGAGATAAAGATAACAAAATCAAAATAAATGCAAATTGTGTGCTTTTGGAATATTACAGGTGTTTAGACTCAATTTTATACAAAAAATTGCAAGCTCTACTGTTTTACACGAAGAACAATGAAGGAACGATGGTGCGACTGAGGGGACTGGTAACTGTTGATATACCGGAGAAGAAAATTAAATGTAGGGGTTGTTTCAGAAATATTTAAGTGAAGCAGAAGGTTGGGTGATACCTTTTATACATACAATCCAGCAATTTGATTGGCTGATTTTGGTTCAGCTGGATTGTGTTAAGTGAATGGTGTAGATGCTTTTAAAAGTTTTAAAGGCTTAGATTAAATTTAAATGTTGAATCTGAATACACATGTGACAGCTGGGTTTTTTTATTATTATATGTTCATGGTCTGTTCAGCTTTAAGACTCCCGTGCAATAGGTGTTGTACCTCTTAATTTAAGATATTCATGCTTTAAATGTTTGTACATATTATATATGCATTATAGTATATATATATATATATATATATATATATATATATATATATATATATATATATATATATAGCCGGAAGAGGCTATCGAATGGGACCTTGTGTTGAAAAGATGAGTCAAAAGAGATTCATCATATATAGGGAATTATATATGAACGTGTTTCTTATACATGTTATTTGCAGATATGATTACTCACTGAGCTTTATAGCTCATGTTATTGTTAAATGTCCCTGCAGGTTAGCATGATCCTGATATGGGAAAAGATAGAGTCCGTGATTAAAGAAGTGGGACTTTTAGATGCTGTCAGTAGCAGCCCGGCTTCAAAGAAGATTACGGTATTTTATACTCTCCTTGATACACTTGTACCCGTTTTTAATAAAATATACCCCTTTTGTTATGGTTTTATGTATTGAAACATTTGTTTTAAATGAAAAATTTTCAGGGGTGTTTTTGTTTTAAAAGTCGGGTGTTACAAGAAAGTACATTGCCTTTATACATACGCTGTCTAACTAACTATTAACTAGACTTCTAACAACTAACTAAGGTTTAACAACCTTACAACCACCCGTTGCAACACCACTAACAAACCAAACTTAACGAAAAGGTAAACGGAGTGAAACGATAACATAACAAACATAACAGTCAAGAAGTCAACATAACTTCCAATAACCACCTCAAGATGAGCGTTGGAAAATGTTGTGTAAAGTCATCTTGGACATGATTGGAAGCATTTTATGACGTGGCAAAGGCATGATGAAAATATCTGCAAGTTGGTGTGTGGGATTGAGAGCTAACTGAATTGCTGACTCATTGTCACAAAAAATAGTTGTTGGTTCATGTTGATAAATCCCAAAATTAGTAAGCAAATGATGTAGCCAAACGATCTCTGTTGTAGCAATGGCAATAACACGATACTCAGCTTCAGTTGAAGATCGAGAGACAATTGTCTACTTCTTTAACTTCCAAGAAACCATAGAATCACCAATGAAAACACAGAATCCTGTCACAGATCTTCGTGTATCTGGACATCCTATCCACTTCGATTATAAAAAAGCACGAATCTTCAAAGAGCTTTGTGAAGAGAGGAACAATCCTTGTCCACTTCGATTATGAAAAAGCAGCTTGCATATGAGGAACTCTTGGATTGGTGACAATTTGAATTAACATATTAACAACATATGTTTGTCAGGTCGTGTGTGTAACGCCAAAAATATGTTTGTTATGTAATTATAACAAAAAGGGTAAATTGGTCATTTTACCTTAGAAGGGTAATTTGGTCTTTTGGACAGAAAAGGATTTATCTTGTAATAATATTTTGAGTTGTGGACTTAAAATGTTATAAAATCTGATTTTTGTCATAAATTGTGTTAATTGTGGCAAAAGTTCAATAAATGCAACTCTAGGGACCAAACTGCAATTTCTGGAAGTATAAAAGGTTGGAAGCTTCTCCCATTTTGTGCAGATTTTAGAGGCTTACGGGAGAGGGTTTTTGTGAACGATTTTCCAGAAAATTGAAGAGTTCTTGAAGGATTCAACTTGAAAATCGGATTATAGCCTTTGAAGTGAAGAATTGGAAGCTTTGAAGGTAAGTTTTTCAAGTTCTAGCTTGTTTGTTCTTGATGAATTTGATAGGAACTGAAAACTGCATTTTCAGTTATGATTGTGTGGTTAAAATGGCTTAATACTTCCATTAAGTCATGCTAAAAAGGACTTAATTCAAGATTATGGAAGTAGATTGTTATTTTGGTTGAATTTGAAGTTTTGGGGTTTTTGGAACTAAGAACCCTAATTCTTCCTTTGATTGATTGAGTGGGTTTTTATGGTTAAATACCTTGTATTAATAGAAGGTTTTAGCCTAGGAATGAACCCCAAACGATTAAGAACAGCATTAAGGACTTAAAGGGCAAAACTGCATGCTACATTGCACAAATCGCGACTGGCCTGGAGACCTGCCCAGGCGCCAGGCGCAGTGCGCCCAGGTTCCTGGCGGGGTGCGCCCTGTGCCTGGCGCAGTGCGCCCTCCAGGCATAGACTTCAAAATGCTAACTTTTGTTTGGCTTGTCCGATTTACCTCAAACTTGAACCATAAGTCCTTAATGGTTTGAAAAGTCGGGGCAAAATACTAAATTGAGTTTTCGACTCCTTGGGGGCACTATAGATCAATACAAAGGCCTCAGTGAATAGTAAAACTCATGAAAAGATAGTAAACAGAAAGTTTATTATCTAGACATTGTTTATAATGATATATTATTGAACTCTTACGCATTAGAGTCAATTAGAATGGCTGTTAACCTATAATCATTTTGAAAATGAACGGAATTATAGGTACGGGACAAAGCCTTACGGATTACATTGGAAGGCAAGAAGCAACGAAAGCTAGCAGTAGTAAGCCTTCAGGTGAGTAATCTCACTGGTATCTGATGTGATAAATGTTATATGAGCAGCTGCAGATGAAACTAGTTTTGGGGACGAAAATGACTGACTTCATGATGAAATAAAAGACAATACCAGATAAGCCGTGAGTCTGTTATAGACAAGAACGGAGCTATGAGTCAAGTAAAAATTAATAAACGACAATACTAGATAAGCCGTGAGTCTGTTATAGACAAGAACGGAGCTGTGAGTCAATAAAAATTTATGATACGACAATACCAGATAAGCCGTGAGTCTATGATAGACAAGAACGGAGCTGTGAGTCAACCCATATAAGGCAATACCGGATAAGCCGTGAGTTATTGAGATGACAAGAACGGAGCCGTGAGTCTATGCAAAAGCGGGAGAAACCCGTGAGACTTATATGATCGTGTGTTACATGATAATACATATTTGATTTGTATAGAGAATTTTATTCTTATACATGTTATATTTGATTTGATTACTCATTGGGCTTTATAGCTCACAGTTTTGTTGACATGTCCCTGCATGTGAGCGAGATCCCGCAAAAGGGAAAGATAAAGTCCGTGACTGAGGACTTAGAATCTGGATGTGACTACCCGGCTTGAAGAATGTATAATATCTATGTATTGTACTTCGTGATACACTTGTACTCGTATTATGTTAACTAATACCCCATATTTATGGTTTTGATTGTAAAATAATTGGTTTGAAAAATAAAAAATTTTGGGGTGTTTTTGTTAATAAGTCGGGTGTTACAAGTTGGTATCAGAGCCGACGTTTAATTGAACTATGTGTCTTAGATTAGATTTCTGGACTTAAACCTTGAGAGAAAACAGACAAATGGACTGTTAGATATATATAAGTTTGTTATTACATATGTAATCTAACGGTTTGCTGAAATTTTGAAGTATGAGAAATACAAGGAGTAATCCCACTGGTGCAAATTCGCGTGGAACCTCAAGAAGTGGACCAGCCCGTTCACGCGCCTCTGTTGGACGGAGAGCACTAGCAAGGGAACCGGTGGGAGAAAATCCACCTGATATACGGGCGATAGTGGAAGAAGTGGTTAGGCAAATGATGCCTACATTGGTGAACAACCCTAACCCGAGTGGCAATCCTAACCCGAGTGCCAATCCTAATCCTAGTGAAGAGGCTGCAAAAAGTATTCATGACAGGCAGCCGGAAGATGAAAGCCAGGGAGAAAGTCGTGCCCGGGAGGTAAAAGAAACTCAAGGTGGGGAAGCTTCTACCAAGAAAGTTGGGTGTACTTACAAAGCTTTCTTGGGTTGCAAACCAAAGGAATTTTCGGGGGCAGATGATCCAGTCCAGGCTATGGAATGGATTATGCATATTGAGAAGGTGTTTCGAGTCAGCAAATGTGCGGATGATGACAAAGTAGAATTTGCCACAAATCAACTCACAAGCAGTGCACTACATTGGTGGCAAATTTACTACAAGTCTCTGAATCTTGATCCAACCCAATCAGTATCTTGGGAGCAATTCAAGATTAAGTTCAATGAAGAGTATTGCTCCGAGATGGCTATAAAGAAGTTGGAGGACGAATTTTTGCACATGGAACAAGGTTCCCGATCTGTTCAAGAATACACTCTGAGCTTTCTGGAGAAAGCAAGATTTGCAGAACACCATGTTAGTACCGAAAAGAGGAAGATTGATATGTATGTTTGGGGGCTGATGACCCGAATCAGAGAAATTGTGCAACCACTGAAACTGCCTACCTTCCGACAAGTGGTGGATCGAGCCACAGAAAGGGAGACAGAATTGAAGCGACAAGAGGATGAAAAGAAAGCCATGGAAACTAAACGAAAGGCGGAAGACCAAGGTTGGACGCCTCAGAAAAAGTCGCAGCAAACCGGGTCTAAGGGTAAAGGCCAGAAAGACGATGGAAAGTGGTGTGAAAAATGCAGAAAAAGGCACACGGGCGGTTGTCGCAGTGATACTGTGTCAGTTAGCTACCGAAATTGTGGAAAAACGGGTCATCCTACACGAGAGTGTCGGGCGGAGCGAAGATGTTACCAATATGGAGCTACGGATCACATTCGTCCGAACTGTCCCCAGCTGAAATCCGGAGCATACAGTGATAGACCCAGGGATGATCAAGGGGGAAAGAAAGAATAGCCGAAGAATCAGGGACGACCAGTGGCCTCGCGAGCTTTCCAGATGACTGTGGAGGAAGCCCGTGAGAAGACAGATGTAGTTATAGGTATCTTCACTCTCGATTCCATACCTGCATATGTTATTTTTGATCCGGGGGCTACTCACTGTTTTGTGTCGGAGTCCTTGATCTCTCGCTTGAATGTACCGTTAACCCCTATGGATGAAAGTTTAGAAGTGGCTGTAGCGGACGACAGATATGTTTGGGTTTCCGAACACCTGGAAGGTTGTCAGCTTAAAATCTGCGGGACCTCTTTCCCTATAGATTTGAAGCCGATGACTACCAATGAATTTGGTGTAATTGTGGGAATGGATTGGTTAGCAACGAATTATGCTAACATGGATTGTAGAAATAAGAGTCTCACAGTACTGTCACCGGATGGGAATTTGATAAAGATTCAGGGTGAACGACCTCGGTTGAGAATGCCGGTTATCTCCTTTGCTCAAGCCCGAAGCTGTATTAGTAAATGAGGGATGTCTTATTTGGCTTATGTATCGGTGGCCAAACCAGATAAAGTGGGGGTAGCAAATGTAAACGTGGTAAACGAATTCCCAGACGTGTTTCCAGATGAACTTCCAGGGTTGCCACCAGATCGACAGGTTGAGTTCACGATTGAACTAGTTCCAGGAGCTGCTCCTGTTGCCCGAGCTCCATACCGTTTAGCACCTTCAGAGATGGTGGAACTGCGAAAGCAACTGGAAGAACTGTTAGACAGGGTTTTATCAGACCGAGTACATCGCCTTGGGGAGCCCCTATCCTGTTTGTTAAAAAGAAAGATGGGTCAATGCGCATGTGTATTGACTATCGGGAATTAAACAAGATCACGGTAAAGAACAAGTACCCGCTACCCAGAATAGATGACCTGTTTGATCAGCTACAGGGAGCATCTTATTTTTCTAAAATTGACCTCGGGTTACCATCAGCTGAAGATTCGAGAATCTGACATTCCGAAGACAGCCTTTCGTACGAGATACGGCCATTATGAGTTTTTGGTGATGCCTTTTGGATTAACCAATGCTCCGGCCGTATTCATGGATCTCATGAACCGGGTGTGCCGACCGTTTCTTGATACCTCGGTGATAGTATTCATAGATGATATCCTGGTGTATTCGCGAAGCCAAGCCGATCATGAAGTGCACATTCGACAAGTGTTGGAGTTGCTTCGCCGAGAAAAACTGTATGCAAAATTCTCCAAGTGTGACTTCTGGCTAAGAGAAGTTCAGTTTCTTGGTCATGTAATTAATGCTGAAGGAGTGAAAGTTGATCCAGCATAGATTGAGGCCGTGATGAAGTGGGAACCGCCCCGGAGTCTAACTGAAATACGAAGTTTCCTTGGTTTGGCAGGTTATTATAGAAGATTTGTTGAAAACTTCTCCTCGATAGCTGCCCCGTTGACCAAGTTGACAAAGAAAGGCGAAAAGTTCGCGTGGGCCGAAAAACAACAAGAAGCATTCCAGAAGTTGAAACAAGCTTTATGTGAAGCACCGGTGTTAGCCATACCGCAAAGCGGAGAAGAATATGTGATTTACAGCGATGCTTCTAGAGTTGGCCTTGGGTGTGTGATAATGCAGAAAGGTCGGGTCATAGCTTATGCATCCCGCCAGTTAAAGGAAGCAGAAAAGAAATATCCAGTTCATGATCTGGAATTAGCTGCAGTGATTCTAGCATTGAAGTTGTGGAGATACTATCTGTACGGTGTGAAGTTTGCCATTTACACTGATCATAAAAGCCTGAAGTACTTATTCGACCAGAAAGAGCTTAACATGAGACAGCAAAGGTGGATGGATCTACTTAAAGACTTTGACTGTAAAATTCTGTACCACCCCGGCAAGGCGAATGTGGTGGCAGATGCTTTAAGCCGAAAAGAAGCTCCTTTAAAAATTACATCCGCATGTATGGGTGTAGTAAGCCGGTTACCAGAATTGATCTGTTTAGCACAGGAAGAGGCGTGTAAGCCTGAACATGTTAAAAGTGAGCGAATGGTTGGATACTTGAAGCATCTGGAAGAAAATTCACAGAAATTAAAAACCTTCAGAGGGCGTGTATGGGTCCCAAAACAAGGAGAGGCGCGGAACTTGCTTTTAGAAGATGCCCATTATAGCCGATATGCAGTTCATCCGGGCAGTACCAAGATGTACCGGACGCTAAAACCGCTGTACTGGTGGCCTGGGATGAAGAGAGATGTTGGAAGATATGTAGAAAGATGTTTGACGTGTCTGCAAGTTAAGTCAAACCATCAGAAACCATATGGGGAAATACAACCATTGCCGGTTCTAGAAAAGAAGTGGGACCATATTACCATGGATTTTGTAACAAAGTTGCCGCGGACACCGCGAGGTTATAATTCTATATGGGTGATTGTTGATCGATTGACCAAATCGGCACAATTCATACCATTTAGAGAAAAGTATCGGGTAGATCAACTGGCGAAAATCTATATAGATGAGGTGATATGTCGACATGGGTTACCGGCGTCGATCGTGTTGGATCGAGATAGCAGATTTACTTCCCAGTTTTGGCAGAGTCTTCAAAAGCAATTGGGTACAAAAGTACTTATGAGTACAGCATACCACCCGCAGACCGATGGTCAGAGTGAAAGAACGATCCAAACTTTGGAAGACATGCTAAGAACTTGTGCCATAGACTTTGGTGGAAGTTGGGAAGATCATTTTCCGTTGGTAGAATTCGCGTACAACAATAGCTATCATTCCAGCATTCAGATGGCCCCGTATGAGGCATTGTATGGAGCACCGTGTCGTACTCCAACTTGCTGGACTGAAGTTGGGGAAAAGTCGTTGGCTGGACCTGAAATTGTAGCACAGACTGAAGAAAAGATCAAGCAGATTCGAGAAAATTTGAAGGTAGCTCAGAACAGACAAAAACAGTACGCAGACAAACGGGTGAAACCGATCGAATTCCAAGTAGGAGACATGGTAATGCTCAAAGTATCCCCTTGGAAAGGCTTAATTCGTTTTGGAAAGAAAGGGTAGTTGAGTCCTCGCTTCATTGGACCTTTCCGTGTATCCCAAAGAGTTGGAGCCGTGGCGTATAGATTGGAGTTACCTGATGAACTACATGGTATACATGATGTATTCCATGTGTCCCATTTGAGAAAAACTTTGTTTGAGAAGTCTCAACATGTACCTCTTGCCGAAATTGAGGTAGATGAAAAGTTGAGATACTCGGAACAACCCGAGAGGGTATTAGACCGCAAGGTACGACAGCTGCGAAACAAGAAGATCAGCATGGTGAAAGCGCTTTGGCGTCATCACAGAGGTTCCGACATGACGTGGGAGACCGAAAGTGAAATGAGGGTGAAATACCCTCAACTCTTTGCATGATTTCGGGGACGAAATCTCTTGAAGGAGGGGAGAATTTGTAACGCCAAAAATATGTTTATTATGTAATTATAATAAAAAGGGTAAATTGGTCATTTTACCTTAGAAGGGTAATTTGGTCTTTTGGACAGAAAATGATTTATCTTGTAATAATATTTTGAGTTGTGGACTTAAAATGTTATAAAATCCGTTTTTTGTCATAAATTGTGTTAATTGTGGCAAAAGTTCAATGAATGCAACTCTAGGGACCAAACTGCAATTTCTGGAAGTATAAAAGGTTGGAAGCTTCTCCCATTTTGTGCAGATTTTAGAGGCTTACGGGAGAGGGTTTTTGTGAACGATTTTCCAGAAAATTGAAGAGTTCTTGAAGGATTCAACTTGAAAATCGGATTATAGCCTTTGAAGTGAAGAATTGGAAGCTTTGAAGGTAAGTTTTTCAAGTTCTAGCTTGTTTGTTCTTGATGAATTTGATAGGAACTGAAAACTGCATTTTCAGTTATGATTGTGTGGTTAAAATGGCTTAATACTTCCATTAAGTCATGCTAAAAAGGACTTAATTCAAGATTATGGAAGTAGATTGTTATTTTGGTTGAATTTGAAGTTTTGGGATTTTTGGAACTAAGAACCCTAATTCTTCCTTTGATTGATTGAGTGGGTTTTTATAGTTAAATACCTTGCATTAATAGAAGGTTTTAGCCTAGAAATGAACCCCAAACGATTAAGAACAACATTAAGGACTTAAAGGGCAAAACTGCATGCTACAGTGCACAAATCGTGACTGGCCTGGAGACCTGCCCAGGCGCCAGGCGCAGTGCGCCCAGGTTCCTGGCGGGGTGCGCCCAGGCGCAGTGCGCCCTGTCCCTGGCGCAGTGCGCCCTCCAGGCAGGGACTTCAAAATGCTAACTTTTGTTTGGCTTGTCCGATTTACCTCAAACTTGAACCATAAGTCCCTAATGGTTTGAAAAGTCGGGGCAAAATACTAAATTGAGTTTTTGACTCCTTGGGGGCACTATAGATCAATACAAAGGCCTCGGTGAATAGTAAAACTCATGAAAAGATAGTAAACGGAAAGTTTATTATCTAGACATTGTTTATAATGATATATTATTGAACTCTTACGCATTAGAGTCAATTAGAATGGCTGTTAACCTATAATCATTTTGAAAATGAACGGAATTATAGGTACGGGACAAAGCCTTACGGATTACATTGGAAGGCAAGAAGCAACGAAAGCTAGCAGTAGTAAGCCTTCAGGTGAGTAATCTCACTGGTATCTAATGTGATAAATGTTATATGAGCAGCTGCAGATGAAACTAGTTTTGGGGACGAAAATGACTGACTTCATAATGAAATAAAAGACAATACCAGATAAGCCGTGAGTCTGTTATAGACAAGAACGGAGCTGTGAGTCAAGTAAAAATTAATAAACGACAATACCAGATAAGCCGTGAGTCTGTTGTAGACAAGAACGGAGCTGTGAGTCAATAAAAATTTATGATACGACAATACCAGATAAGCCGTGAGTCTATGATAGACAAGAACGGAGCTGTGAGTCAACCTATATAAGACAATACCGGATAAGCCGTGAGTCATTGAGATGATAAAAACGGAGCCGTGAGTCTATGCAAAAGCGGGAGAAACCCGTGAGACTTATATGATCGTGTGTTACATGATAATACATATTTGATTTGTATAGAGAATTTTATTCTTATACATGTTATATTTGATTTGATTACTCATTGGGCTTTATAGCTCATAGTTTTGTTGACATGTCCCTGCAGGTGAGCGAGATCCCGCAAAAGAGAAAGATAAAGTCCGTGACTGAGGACTTAGAATCTGGATGTGACTACCCGGCTTGAAGAATGTATAATATCTATGTATTGTACTTCGTGATACACTTGTACTCGTATTATGTTAACTAATACCCCATACTTATGGTTTTTATTGTAAAATAATTGGTTTGAAAAATAAAAATTTTTGGGGTGTTTTTGTTAATAAGTCGGGTGTTACAGTGTGATAGTCAAATACATTAGATGCCTAATTAATCGTCTTTAAACAACAGTTTCACATGATCATGTAATGGAATACCCTCAAATTTTGAAGTTTTTCAAGCATGATCCATTGGGTATTGAACTGGTTTGGATGCCAATTTACCTGAATCTGCAAAAAATTTCAAAGTATATTGCCTTTGAGAGATAAAAATCCCTTTTGCAAACCTTACAATTTCCAGACCCAAGAAATGTTGAAGTTTGCCCAAATCCTTCCATTTAAATTAGTACTTAAGCTTTCCTTAATGAGAGTAATCTCAGACATAGAAGCTCCAGTTAAGACAATGTCATCCACATATACTAACAATGCCACATAATTCGTGTCGGTTCCTTTATAAAATAGAGAGTAATCTGCTTTGGACTGATTAAAGCCTTGAGAAATCAAAAAAGAAGAAAATTTGGAGTACCATTGGCGTGATGCATGTCTCAATCCATACAACAATTTCTGTAATTTGCAAACGATAGGAGTTTTGGCTGAATGAATGACTGAATGAGTATAACCTTGTAGCAATTGCATATAAACCTCTTCTTCTAAATCGCCATTTAAGAAGGCATTATTCACATCTAATTGAATAAGAGGCCATGATTTATGAGCGGCTAGAGTTAATAAAATATTGACAGTGACCATTTTTGCTACTGTTAAAAAAGTGTCAAGAAAGTATATGCTCTCTTGTTGATTGAATCCTTTGGTAACCAAGCGAGCCTTGTACCTTTCAATAGTACCATCTGGTTTCCTTTTGACCTTGTAAACCCATTTGGAACCAAGTGGTTTTCTATCAGATGGTAAAGGAACAATTGTTCAGGTATGATTGGCTTCTAAGCTTGTAGCTCTTCATTCATTACTTTAATCCATTGAGGAGACTGAGAAGATTCTTTGTAAGATTGAGGTTCAGTTTCAGAAGAGACAGCAAGAGTAAAATCCCTGTACTATTGAGATAAATTGGAATAAGACACAAAATCAGACAAAATGTATTTTGGTCTATTTTCTACAGTGGCGTTATTTATAAGCTTATAATGATAATCCTGAGATAAGATGGAGGTTTATGAGATCTAACTGGTCTGGAGTGTTCTTGTGGTGGCTGAGATGGTTGAGGGTGTGGAGATGATGGAGGAGCAGGGGCAGAATTGGAAGTATTTGTATCAGCAGGGGCAGAATTGGAATTGTCTTCTTCATCATTCGTTTGTCGATCAAAGAAATCATTATATAGATTAAGACAAGCATCCTGACAATGCTATGTGAAATTGTCCTCTGCTCTTCGATCAAAAGGATATATCCATTCTTCAAACGATTATTCATTATTCCTTAAAAAGATGCCTTCCTCTCTTGTTATCGTGGCCATTTACATTGATGGTATACTTGTTACTGGAGATAACTTGGAAGAAATACAAAGTTTAAAATTTTTCTAAGATGATCATTTTAGAATCAAATATTTGGGCCTGTTACATTTTTTTTGGTATCAAATTTGACAAGATCAAAACTGGAATGGTGGTTCATCAAACCAATTTCATTAAACAACTTCTCAATGATTACAACATAGTTGACTTTACACATGTTATCACTCCTCTTCCATCCAGATCAAATATCTACATGATAATGATGAACTTCTCGTTGATGCAACGATTTATCGACAACTTATTTGCAAACTCAATTTTTTTGTTACATACAAGACTCGATCTTCCATTTTCTGTTTAATTTTTAAGTCAATTAAATCAAAAGCCTTGCACAAAACAGAGTAATGATTATTTGGATTAATATATAATTAGAGCTAAAAAAAAGCATGTTTTCAGTCATATAGATAAACATTTGGGTTAATACATAATTACGAGTAATTGTATTTTTGGGATATAAATAAAACAACTCCTTTGTGAATTGAGAATATCCAAATATAAACTATTTTTGGGATATAAGTAGAATTTGGAAAACGATACAAACTTGAAGGAGAACGATGACAGAGAAAATATAAAAATACAGAAAACAGCTATAACACATTAACACTAACCTAAATACTATATTTTTCTTCTTTTTCAATTTCAAATCATAAAAAATTAATGATGAACTCGTGTAACGCGGAGACAAAAATTAATTTGATTCATCGAATAGTTTACAACGACAATTAATTTTTCTTGTAATAGACTTTTTGGGATAAAAATAAATTATGCTGCCGATTTTTATTAGAAAAGAGAATTACGTTGTAATTATTTTTTCTAAAAATAAAAGTAGTGTTATTTTGTGTTATAAATAAAAATATATTTTATATTAGGTTAAATATAAAAGTAAATTGCTATTTTAGGTTAAAACTAAAACTATTTTTTTTGGGTAAAGAGGGCGGCACCTCTGGCAAATTTTATTAATAAAAAGAATAAATACAATATAAGGCTGGGGACTCCCCACCAAAAAACAGAAAATCCATCGGGACAGGCCCCAACGGACAACAAGCTAAACTAGGAACCAAAACAAGAGAAGGAACCATAAGCAAACAAGAACATAAAGGAGAGCAACCTGCAAAACAAACAAACCATACAAGCCAAAACAAGCAGAGAAAAAAGAAAGCTTAGAGGAAGAAAATTAAGGGAGGGTCCAAATAGTTTTAGCCAAATCAACATTAGTGCAAGTTTTCAAAGAAAGACTCAGCAGTCTACAGCGGATATCATCCTTAACAATATTCACGACAGCATGATGAGATCTTTTTATTTTTGTAAAAATGCGTAAATTTCTTTCCCGCCAGATGTGGTAGACCGCTCCAGCAAAAACAAGTCTTCTAATGATGGACCAAATGGTCTTGTTCTTATTAATAGGGTTGAGTTGACTAATGATATCAGACCAGCTATCAGTGGAGAAGGAGAGATTCATGACATGATGGAGGTCACGCCAAACCAAAGAAGTGAAAGAGCATTCAAAGAAGAGATGAGAAAGGGAAACTATTCTTGTCACTGCGGTTGGAAACTATTGACGTATCTTCTCAACAATTAATTCCTTTCACAAATTAGTATCCTTTCGGTGGGCAATAAATATTTTTTCTTTCAATGAATAGTATTCCTATATCTATCGGGTTAAGGTTATGTTGTGTCGTTAGTGTGTTGATAATTAAAAAATTATACTAATTTGTTTTCTTCATCATTTTTTTTTTTTTGCAAAATAGCAATTAGGCAGATTTACAGTTTTTCAAATGATGCAGAGTTCTTGCAATTGTTTTACTCTTTCTTTAAGCAAAGTTTCTTGTCACTTATATGTATATTTCTTACTAATGTTAAACTCTTGGTATTCTTCTTTATAATGGTGATACAGTGTCCAAATTAGCTAAAGGATACTTACGCAATTATCATAGCTTGAAAGAGAAATGGCTCGAAGATGCTAAGTGATGGTTATAATTTGATGCTGATGCTTTTTATTGGGCGGTGATGAAGAGAGGGTGAAATAGACATGGATGGAGATGAAAAGGAACATGTTGGGTCCTGATTAGAGGTCGTGTACTATAATGGTACCATCATTCTTGAAGGGTTCTCATATTTCTTTAATTTCTACATGCGAACCAAATTGGGTTGGGTTCATTGAACTTATGTGCGAGCTAAATTGCTTTTCCTAATACAGCGGGTTGTCCATAACGTGGAAAGGAAGCTTTTATATATTAATTGTTGCCGCTAAAAGTTTAACAAATATAGGTCATAGAAGTAATTTAGACATGGGACTCCCAACAATAAGCATGATTTGAAACATTGGGTGATAACTCGTCACTCTGATCACTTTTGTTCTTGCTCCTATACTAATTTCATAGGTAATTTATTGTCACATGGCTGGTCAAGAAATTCAAGATCGAACATTATACTATTGTGACTACATACTTAAATTTCATTTTATTGCAGCATTGTACTTCTAATTTCTTCTTTGGGATTGTCTCTGGAAAACATACACAACTCTAACATTGTAATTTCGGGTTATCTTATTTGGAATGTTGTTCAATTTTATCCATGCTCCCACTAACTAAAGACTTATTTTTTGTACATATTGATTTATCGTCACATGATGAAATCATCTATGTTTTCGGACTACGCTCATACGTTTATCCAAAGTTAACTATCTTAATAAAAGACTTGTAAGCGAAAGAAATTGCACTTTTTGTGGGTTTCCTCATTTGTCCCTTCAAACTTCAAACCAAGTTTGTTTTTCTCATAGGACAACAATCACATGGCAACAGTCAACATTGGTGGTAGCAACACTTTCTCAGGCACCTTTCTTTAGATACGGAAACAAAGGGCTCACATTATACTTCATTCATAGGAGGGGCTAATGGCTTAAATACCCATTTTTGGGGTACAGGGACGGTTGTCATCTTTATTAGAGCATGGGGTTATGAGAGACCAGGGGCAAATGGGTCAAAAACACCCATATCAGTGTTGTGTCATTGAATCCTCATATGCTTGTTTGTCTCAAAATGCTTTAGTTCTTGTCTATTTGACAAATCTTTTTAAACATTACAATTTAAAACTACTAATTGCATCCTACTTTTGATTTGCATGCTAAAGTAGGACTACTAAAATTTGAAGTACATTGTTATTGCTTGCATAAATGTGAAACATTGTCAATAAGGATAAAAAAACCTACTAAAATTCAATTTTTATATATGAGACAATTATATACACATGGAACACACATACATACACCTTCAAATAATGATACACACAACGATACACATACACATACAACGACACTTATGTAGATACAAACACAGATACGCATATGCATATAGAACACACACATATACAGATTCACAAAGTGTTACGCACCCACACATATCTAGACACACACACACACACACACATACACACACACACACACATATATATATATATATATATATATATATATATATATATATATATATATATATATATATATATATATATATATATATAAACTCACATACACATTAACACATATTACCCAAAAACCAACCCGATTCTTATCCAAAATTTAGAAGTCATTTCTAGGGATGTCAAAAACTCCCGTAGGGCCCCGTTTCCATGGGATCCCAAACCCGTATAGGGGGTATTTCTATGAAAAACCGGGGCCGAGACATAGATTTTCAAGTAATTAAATTGGTGTGAAATTTTATGGTTCATATAAAAATAAAGATACAATGCTATAACAAAAGTAGGATGCCATAATATGCATGTTATTTATTGCATTCTGAATTTAGCACTAAAACTTATACAAAAGTATATTGTTTGAAGCTCATGATCAACTTTCACTTCAATATAATTAAGCTAATGCAACACTTGTAACGTGTTGCACAATGCCCCAAAAGTGTTGTATTTTACCTAATCATATACTTTGTCAAGTGCCGCCTAAGGTCCTGTTGCTTTAGGCTTAAAGCAACACTTTTTCTAGAAAGTGCCACATTTTTCGAAAGTTTTGCCTCTATTTTATAAGTCGACACTTTCAAAGTGCAACACCTTTTCCACAAAGTGGAACACTTCTACATTACTCCCACCACCCTAAAATTGCACATTCACATATCACATGCAACACTTTTTACACAACATAAACCATTTTTTATGGTTCTCCATCCAATCTATAACAACACTTTTACCTATTAAGTGCAACATTTTTTTTGTTTCCCATTAAAAAAATGCAACACTTTTACCTATTATATGCAACACTTTTTTTGTTTCCCATTGTATAACTGCAACACTTTTCTTTCTATTTGGCAACGCTTTATTATGATTTTAACTACAACAACGCAACACTTTTGCAAATCTAAGCAACACTTAAATTAATTTAATACAACATTTATTAATCGGCATGTGACACTTTTTGTCCATCCAATACAATATCTTCTTCAACTATATAAATAAAAGCAAATCATAGATAATTGTAAATTGATACATGTACAAACTCAAAATAACAACCATAAAATATAGTCAACAAAAAAAGAAAATACTAGTTACAATCATAGGAAATATTAAATTCCACGTATATTTCTAGTTTATTTATTGTTTCATTTTATCAATGTATAAATTCAAATACTGCTTCACATACCCAAAACAGAGTGACCTGTTATACATGGAACTAAAAAACGATTAGTATTCTTTCGTGCATCATAATTATACAATTAGTCATAACTTCCAAATATATTAATTATGATCAAACACCGATATTTAGCTAATAACTCTTGCCAGGGAAACAGAAAAATCAATACCAACCTCTCTAGGTTTGGAATGAAGTAGAGTGAAGGGCCAATGACTTGTAGCTTAGTTGGTTCGAGGCACCCAGGTTATATATCTATGTGGGTAGAGGTCTGGGGTTCAATCCCTGTCCAATGCATATGTGAGGGATTTTTCCCTGGTTCGGCGAAGCAAAGGGGGAAGGGAAAAGCTTGTGGCTCCGGGCCGCCGGCTAAATGCTGGCCTGGATTACCACGACTGAGTACGCTCAATGTGAAATTGTATTCGCTGGTCAAAAAAAAGTGAATGATTTTGGGGGTAAATGACATCTAATAACGATAGAAGTCATACGGTTGCGTCAAATTGACAATTAAAGTTTGACCATTAATTGTAACTTATAATCAAGTAAAAATAATTAACTATCCACATCAAACATGATATGGTATTTAAACTAATTTCATCTTTCGTGTTTCAATGCCAAATTCTTGTACAACTTGACATGTTTTTATGTATATGCCTCGTTATCTAAATGTTAATGAAATTGGTACGTTATTAAAGCATTAGACTGATTATTAAAAAATATAAAATTGGAAAATACATCACACAACTAATATAAGCTTCACCAAGATACGCAATATATGATTTAAGACGTTCATTCTCCACCATATAGTTCATGTTTACCTTCTAAATATTAGAAATTATAAGAAATAACAAGAAAAAAAAAAATACACCATCATAATGAATATATTACAAAAAACATTTAGAGAAAATTACACGAATGGTCCCTATGGTATGGGGTAACTTGCACGCTTGATCCTTAACTCTCTTTTTTTTTTAATTCGGACGGTCCCTATTTTTTGGTTTTGTTGCGCGCTTGGTCCGTCCCTGACATAAAAAGTCTATTTTACCCTTAATATTTTCCTTTTTATTTTTCCTTTATTTGTTTATTATATTTATATTTAAAAAAATCCAATTACCCCCACCCCATGGCAATGGCGATCTTCACCGGCTCTCCCACCATTGTTATCTTCCCTCTCGTTACCCTCTCTTTCACCGGAAAACACATCAGTTCATCGGTACACTAAATTAGTCATCCCATTCCTAGCTGCACCTAACCCACCCCTCACCCTCATCTTCCTTTCTCGTTACATTAGTCATCGTCTTTCTCTGGGCAGACCACCGACACATACAATCAAACCAAACACAACCAAACCAAATACAATCAAAGTAAATGGTAGAAAGATTTTCATGAATAAGGAAGCAAGACAAATCGATCATGTAATCAAAAAATTTCCTGTAAATTCAATACTGATAATCGATTGTAGAAAATGCTCCGGTGACACCCCATTCCTCCACCTTCATCTCGACAACCACAACTACACCTATGACCCATGAAAATCGATCGCTGATCCTCGTGGTCCTAGTCATCTTTTTTGGGTAATATTGACATGAGGTGTGTCACGGTTACAAGTATTTTTCAGCATATTAAATTAGTATTAATTAATATTAATTAGATTTGAATTTGTAGTCAATTGTTTGTTTTGGTTTTACCGAGTCATTAGGAGTATGTGGTGTAAATGGGTGAATGAGTCTCCTGTACGTGTACTCTAGCCTATTTAAGGCATTTTGTTGGGTGTTGAATAAAGGAGTATGCAATCTTTCCATCTTTCTTTTCTCTTTCTTTCTTCTTCTGAAAATCGCAGGTCAAGTTTTTATTTTGAAGAGTTGTTTTAATCAGAAAAGAAGAAGCTTCATCTCCTACATTTGGTATCAGAGCCCTAGGCTCAACCCGTGGGATTTCTAGATGATGTAAACCGGGTGCAGTTCAGTGAGAGCCGAACAAAGCTCTGTGTGAGCCGAGTTCAAACCAGAAGGCTGTGTGCTGGATCGAGGTCTGAGTGAACAAAGAAGAGAAGGAACCTGTGTGGAGAAGCTAGTCAAAATGAGAAAGAAAATAAAGAAAGGATCGAGTTAGGCGAAATGTCGGCGACAAATTCCGGCGGAACAGGTACCGTTGTACCCGTAAGCAATCAAGGTAGTAGCATCCCGTTGCAATGTCCCAAGTTAACAGCTACAAACTATACGAGTTGGTAGATCATGGTGGAGTCGATCCTACAAGCGTACAGTTTGTGGGAAGCGATTGATACGGTAATGGGAGGAGTGGTTGAGGCAAGGAAAAATCTAATGGCAAGAGCGTTTGTGTTTCAAACTATACCGGAGGATATATTGCTTCAAGTGGCTAAGCATAAGGATGTAAAAGACGTGTGGGAAGCGCTTCGTGTGCGGTATTTGGGAGCCTAAAGAGTTCAAAAAGCAAGACTTCAAACACTTAAAACCGAGCTAGAGATGTTGAAGATGAAAGAGAGTGACACAGTTGATGAATTTTCGGGCAAACTTAGTGAGATTGCTACAAAATTCAAGAGTCTTGGGTCTAGCTTGGAAGATGAGATAGTGGTAAGAAAATTGCTAAATTCGGTTCCTAAGAAATTCCTACAAATTGTTGCATCCATCGAGCAATATTCAGAGATAGAGAATATGTCACTTGAGGAAGCTATGGGGAGGTTGAAGGCATATGAAGAGAGGATCAAAGTTTTTGATGAAGATGATAATGATCAAAGCAAACTCTTGCTGTCAAAAGAGGACTGGGAAGAGAGAACCCAGCGCGGTAATTTTGATCACGAACAATTTAGACAATGAAGAGGCCGGGGTCAAGGGAGAGGTCGAGGTAGAGGTCGAGATGGCCGGTTCCAAAGCAATGAAAACCGAAGGGAGCAAGGTACATATAGAGATAATCGGCATATTAAATGCTATAATTGTCAAGAATATGGACATTATCCAGCCGAGTGTCCTAAGAAAGAAACAAAAGAAGAAATTAATTTGATTCAAGATGATGATGAGCCGGCACTACTTTGAAGAAACATATTAATGTCAAGATTAAGGGGGTGAGTGTTGGGTAATATTGACATGAGGTGTGTCACGGTTACAAGTATTTTTCAACATATTAAATTAGTACTCCCTCCGTCCCAAAATGATAGTCCACAGACAAAAAACACACAGATTAAGAAAACATTAAATGCATCTTACTTTTTCTCACAAAATGACTGTTTTACACTTTCTTTGCATTTAATGCCGACACTAGATATGTTGGCTGTTACAATTACAGTTAGGGGTATTCTGGTAAAGATGTCATTTATATTTAGAAGTTGACTAACATTTTGGGACAAACTAAAAAGGAAACATGGACTATCATTTTGAGACGGAGGGAGTATTACTTCGTATTAATTAGATTTGAATTTGTAGTCAATTGTTTGTTTTGTTTTTACCGAGTCATTAGGAGTATGTGGTGTAAATGGGTGAATGAGTCTCCTGTACGTGTACTTGCATTTTGTTGGGTGTTGAATAAAGGAGTATGCAGTCTTTCCATCTTTCTTTTCTCTTTCTTTCTTCCTCTGAAAATCGCAGGTCAAGTTTTTATTTTGAAAAGTTGTTTTAATCAGAAAAGAAGAAGCTTCATCTCCTACAATCTTTACATACAAATTTAATCCATGATAAATCTGAAAACTCCATGAAAAATTTATTTCAGATCTTCATTGTAAGCAATAAATTGGAGGAGAAAAAGAGATCAATTTCAGATCCTTTTGGTGCTCATCGATTTCAGCAGAAAATAAGAGGAGAAAAAACATAAATTTAGATCTTTTTGGTGCTTATCGATTCAACGGAAAATCAAAGGATAAAAAGAGATAAATTTTATATCCTTCTTGTGCTCATCGATTTCTGCAGCAGATAAGAAACTTAAATAAATCGTACATAGTTACAAGATACTGAGGCTTGCGTATAAATTAGGTCAGAGGCGATTGCTTGAGGATGGAAACCGGCGGAGGTTTAAAGCAACACAAGAGATGCAGATCACTGGACATAGACACTAAGACGACAGGGGTTAAAACGGAAGCGATGTAGATCACCTTACAGCGATTGCTTGATTTCAGATCTTAGCGATTGCTTGATTTCAGATCTTATACGCACATGTGGGCTGTGGAAAGAGGACGACGAAAGGAACTGGACAAAGAAAGAAACGAGATTTACAAGAGTAGGGTTGCCAAAGGCCTCTTGGCCAAGCGGCATCTGGAGTTGACTGGAGTTCCTTGTCTCCCAAGTGGTCAGGGTTCAAACCCCACTGGGAGCAAGTTGAAAGGTGTACTAACAAACTAACTTGGTGTATTAATAGTAGAATAGTTTAGCCGTTCAAAAAAAAAAAACAAGAGTAGGGTTGAACTTTGGGACCCACATGTTTTTTATTTTATTAAATAACTTTTCTTAATAAGATAAGACAAAATTGCAAAAATGGTGTCTGTGTTTGTTATTTTTATGTGGTTTTGGTCCAAAAAGTTTTGGTGGTGCACCATTGGTCCAAAATTGTTATTTTTATGTGGTTTTGGTCCAAAAAGTTTTGGTGGTGCACCATTGGTCCAAAATTGGATATCTCTTGTGTTTTTGGTCCTTGTCATCATGAAAAAACAATTATACCATTTATATTTGTTTTTTCTTTTTTTATATTAATTTTTTATTTTTTAAATAATTAAAAATTAAAAAGCACAAAAATCTAACTTCAAACAGCAACTCTCGTTTTTTAGGGTGGAACTTCGTTTCATACACATCTCGGACACCGGTGACCTAATTCCATCACCATCGAACACACCTAACTTCATCTCCCATACTCTATCGTTTTCCCTTCTTCCCTTCACCTCCGGCAGCAAACTGCACCACTAGTAGCCACCATCCGCCTACTCCGCTCCGGTTCGCCCACCCACCTCCGCCACCTTTTCTAACCCTAGCGTCGCCACATCTCCATCTCCAACTTCACCATCTCAGATCAGAAACAGAAAGGCGATGGCTCCGTCAGGAAACCTAGCCGCCGTTAAATCGAGTATATATTTGTTCTATTTTTTTTTATAACGGAGGAACCCAACTAACCCATCCTTTGGATGACCCAGCTGAGCCAACCTTCGGGGTGTACTGAACCCCCCGGTAGTGCCCGTGCTCCCTTTTAAAGCATCCCCATTGGGGAGACCGGTGGCTATCCCTGATTGAAACCTGTGGGAATCGAACCCTGGACCTCCTCTATGAGGGGCAAGAGCCGTAACCACTAGGCCATCAGGAGATGGTTTGTTCTTACAGATAGCTTGAGGTGGAGATCTGGACATCGTCGGTTGTTCAAAGAGATGAACGATGCCAATTCAAGGAGGCGGACGAGGATAGACTACCCTCCAAACCGTTTATTCTCGATCTAAACAAACTGATTTTGCAGCCAGGGTTCACCGGAGATGATGCACCACATGTTGTCATTGAGCAGGTGGCTCCGACAAGTGTGACAGCGGCGGAGGGCGCAGGCGGTAGGTGAAACAAAAAGAAAGGAAATAGAACTTGATTAGCTTTCTCCTTCTTGGAAACCCCACCGGAAACCACCACCCCTCCACCCCCACCACGACCTTTTATTGATGTCTGAATTGATTCACCAGGATCTCAGATCAAAATCGAACCCATATCTCGAATCTGTTATCAAAGCATCGCTGAATGTTGAATCTACAGATAGAGGAAGAATCGTTGCCCATATCTCGTCTGGTATCTAATAATTGTTTGGTGAAATTGGAATTCTTAATTGTTGCCCTAAATTAGAACGTGGAGGCGGAGAGGTATGGGGAGGGGTGGTGGGATTTTTTGAGTTTATTTTAATTAAAATAATAATAATGATAATTAAAAAAGATTTATTTAAGGGTATATTAGTCATTTTAGGTTGGGTGTTGACCAAAACCACAAAAACATATCAACCATAGAGACTAAAATTACAAATAATATACGAAATTGGATCAATAGTGCATCACTAATTTTTTTTGGACTAAAACCACATGAAAATGATAAACACAGGGACCATTTTTGCAATTTTGTCATAAGATAATAATAAAAAGAAAATATTAAAGTCAAAATAGATTTTTTACGTCAGAGAGGGATTAAGCGTGCAACAAAACCAAAATATAAGGGCCGTACGAGTTAAAAAAATTAAGGATCAAACGTGCAAGTTACCCCAACGGAGACCATTCATGTAATTTTCTCAAACATTTATATTACCGATTTCAGAAAAGAAGGGTTTGTACCATGTCAGAAAATATTCATAGTCTCATAGCTCTCATTTGAATGACAAAAGGAGTCGGAAACTGAACATAAAGGTACAAACACGACTTATATTTTCTATGGTATATTTACATTTAGAGTAAATTACACGAATGGTCCCTGTGGTTTGAGGTGATTTGCGCGTATGGTCCCTAACTTATTTTTTTAACTCGGACCATCCCTATTATTTATTTTTGTTGCGCGCTTGGTCCCTGACATATATAAAAAGACTATATTAGCCTTATGTATTTCTTTTTGGTTTTCTTTATTACTTATTACTTATTTGTAAT
Organism: Cichorium intybus; assembly: GCA_023525715.1. NCBI lineage: Eukaryota > Viridiplantae > Streptophyta > Magnoliopsida > Asterales > Asteraceae > Cichorium > Cichorium intybus. Next base: position 24,268,507 of record CM042011.1, read on the forward strand.
TTTAAAAAGAAAAATAGAAAATAAATGTAACCCTCTCGTTGTATGCTTCACTTCCGGTTCCCTCACATATGTTCGGCGACCACGCTAGTTCAATTCCGACGGCCACCAATACTTCACCTTCGGCGACTAAGACATCCACCGAAATTGAGGTTTGGAACCACCTTCTGAAACCATCGATTTCTCACAAACCCCCACCCCGGATCCACTCCTTCTTTGATTCATAATCGGGAAATTTTTTAATTTCATTCTAATTTCACTTGTTTTTGTTCAAAGATCCAGCAACCACTACAATCATCACCATCGTTCATTTACGTCAACTACCACCACTCACCACCTCAAAATTATATACCAAATAGATGTCAATCCTTAAACCTAAAATCAGATTCATATCTAAAATCTGAAATCAAAACCACAAATGAAATCAAACGTCAAAAAGCATATGTGAAACCAATCATCGGATTCAAAACCTTGATAAACATGAAAATCCAACTAGTACACACCTCAGATATTCAAATCCACACGTGAACCCCCTATTAAAATTGAATCAGAGGGAGAGATATTCAGCGTGATCGGGCACAAGCTGGCGGGGAGCTGTCGTCGAATGTGTGGTGAATGCTTGGTACGCCTGAGAAGACCCAACGGCGCCGACAAAGATCGATGATTTGTGTGAGGGGTTATACAGGTCCGGTAGTGGAGGCGGTACATTGGGGGAGTATACGAGAGGATCACCGGCTGAGGGAAAGTAGATTGTAAGCAGCTAGGGTTCGGTTGATTTGAAAGCGGTGGTTTCAGGGAAGATGGCGTCGTCGATTTCAGTAGGCTTCACGATGGGTTGGTGTGCCGCTTGTTTCAGGGAAGATGGTGTTGTCGTCGATTTCAGATCGCTGGAACTAAAAACCACACGTCCAACTTGTTTTGCAACTTCTTATTAAACCCACGATTAGGTGTGCAATGTGCTCCTCGATTGGTTGTACTCAAGGTTAGATCTAGAGGGTACGATTGTTATGAAACAGAAGGAGATCGATAATGGTCTCCGGTGAGCAGCAAATGAGGAAGGGGAGATAGTTGTTGTCTGGGCGATGATAGATGGAGTAAACCTCTCTTTAAACCTTGAAATACATCGATGCTTGGAGAACCGGTGAACCTCTGTTGTGTTTTCCGGTGAGAGAGAGGGCAATGGGCGGGAAGAGGGCAATGGTTGGAGAGCCGGTGAAGAGTTCCTGATGTAGTGATGGTCCGATGGTTTAGGGTTGGGTTTAGTGCTGAAGTGAAAGGGGTTGGGGTAATTAGATTTTTTTTTAATTTTAAAATTAGTAAATACATAAAGAAAAAATAGAAAACAATTTGTTAAGGGCAAAATAGACTTTTTATGTCTAGGAGGGACCAAGCGCGTAACAAAACCAAAAGACAGGGACGGTCCGAGTTAAAAAAAAAAGTTAGGGACCAAACGTGCAAGTTACCACATACCACAGGGACCATTCGTGTAATTTACTCTTACATTTACTATGCATATCGAATTAGAAAAATACATTATCAATTCAACCAATTTCAAAAATCATGGCTTATGAAAACATGCTTCAATGAACATACATGACTAACAAAATTCCCACAAATATCTAAAAAAACCAAATAAAGGCCGTCTCTGGTGAAAACGTTCTTCGACAACATATTTGACTATAAAATTCCAAACAACCATATTAATATCCAACCAATTATAAATTTAACATTTACGATGTTGTTTGTTAACTGTTCTTAACTAGGGGCTAAACCCCCGCACGTTGCGGCATGAATACTAAAAACGATTAAATGTAAAATATAATATGTTGTAGCAAATTTGTTATAAACAATAAAATTTCTTTATATGAACTAAAACTGTAATTAATGTTAAAAATTACAGGGGTCAAATTTGTAGTTATAGCAATTTAAAGTAAATGAGACAAAAACTATAATTAAAGTAAATTAAAAAATATTGGAACCAAAACTGTAATTATCCTAAAATAAAAATTGTAGGAACCAAATAATTAATACAAATTAAAAATAATAGGGACCAAAACTGTAATTATTGCAAATTAAAAAGTATAAGGACCGGAAATGTAACCAATCTAAAAAGATTGATAATTAAAAGTTGAAGGACCGAAATAGTAATTATATAAAAATAGAAGGACTAAATATGCAAATAATCTTTAATCTAGATTGATGATTAAAAGTCCAAGGATCGAAACTGTAACTATATAAAGTAAAGGACTAAATATGAAAATAACCAAAAGTTTTAATTATATAAAGAACAAATTGCTGAAATCCTCCATGTGGTTTTAATAAAATTACGCGTTTGGTCCCTAACTTTTATTTTGCACTTGGACCGTCCTTATGGTATGATTTTGTTGCGTTTCTCGTCCCCGATGGATATGCAAAGACTATTTTACCCTTAATATTATTTTTATCCATTTTAATTATTTTTTTGTTATTTTCCATTTAAAAAATCCAAGTGGTCTCACACTATCACCACCCCACTACTAACCATTCTCTTCTGTAGTGGGGGGGGGGGGGGGAAGAATAACACCGATATTTAATCAATCTTAAACCCTCTTGCCACACTCTTCTCCGACGAGAAACCACCAAAACCCACCATCTTGTCCATACACAACGCAACTGGGGAGTCAACAGGTAAAAAAATACCCTAATGTTGATAAATCAACTTGAAGAGGGGAGTCGAATTTATTTTTCACGACATAAAATTCCCAACAATGGTGGGTAAATTGATCGATTTTGGTTTTCATAGATACTTATCGGCCAGTGTTTCAATATGTTTCTGATTTTGGTAAATTGATTGATTTTTTGTTTGCATTTGAGTTTCAGGTTTTGATTTTAGCTTCAGATTTCAAATTGCAGGTTAGGTTGAGTTTCATGATTTGATTTTGATTTGAGGTTAGGATTTGATTTCAGTTCCAGGTTTCGATTTCTATTGCAAGCAATCGTTACGAGAGAGAGAGAGAAACATCGAGGTGTGAGAGGGTTCGAGAGAGAATATGAAGAATGGGAATGAATTGCAACACAGGCGGGGCAATGATTCCTCTTTGTAAGCGCTAGAGGTTCCATAGATGATATGAAGAATGGGAATGATTTTGATTTGAGGTTAGGATTTGATTTCAATTCCAGAGGTGGTGATGGGTGTTTTGTTCAATGATAGTGGTGGTAGTAATTAATGGTAGTTGTGACAACTCTCAAAATTGGTCAACAAAAGTCAACTTAAGTCAACCGAAGCATACATTAGGTCAAAACGTTGAAATGTAATTTTCATAACCTTACATTGTATTATTGGATATTATAATACTACTTACGTTAATCGAAATCAATTATCGGGTAAACGCTGTAAATACGGATAATAAATTACAGTAGCGTAAAAATTCGATAATCACACAAATATTAGTTTGGTAATAATAATATTCACAACACGATGTATTCGTGCTCACGAATCTGTAGACGTATAGAACGTCAAAAACGGAGTTCGCATGTAAAAGTTACAACAGTTAAATCGCTGTGACAATAAACGTACACAGGATTTGGACACTAAAATACATTATGTGGTGCCTTAAACATACAAAGGCGTTTTCAATACATTTACAAGAAATGTTTTACATTATAATTACCATGGGTATATTTTGATAATTACAAATACAAAGGCGTTTTCAATACATTTACAAGAAATGTTTTACACTATAATTATCATGGGTGTATTTTGATAATTATCATGGGTGTATTTTGATAATTACAAATACAAAGGCGTTTTCAATACATTTACAAGAAATGTTTTACACTATAATTATCATGGGTGTATTTTGATAATTACAAATACAAAGGCGTTTTCAATACATTTACAATTAATGTTTTACACTATAATTATCATGCATATATTTTGATAATTACAAATACAAAAGGGATTTCATTTCAGTACGAACTAGGATAAAAGACCACGTTGGGTAGTTATGTGAGACATTTATTCACAGTGATAAAAGAAGTACACATTAAGTCCTGGATTATAACCCTAATCATTCATGAGCGAGATACTTGTGTATAGATCTATACAGGATTGACAATCTCGCACCTAAGTTGCTAGCTACAACTAGACCGGAATGTCTGGGGTGACAAATGTCTTAACACTACGACGCTTGAAGAATATCGTGTCAGGCCACTAGGTCATAGCAAGGTTATAATAACTCACATGAACAACAATCAATATCCTTGGTTTCGGGAAAAACATCTTCAAATGGTTTTATATAAATATAAAACTACATGTTGCTTTATACAAAATATAAGTATGGTTTTACTTATACATACGAGTTTTATGGAATTTAAAACTATATTTCATCAAGATACAAATATAAGTACGATTTTACTTATACATACGAGTTTTATGATATTAAAACTATATTTTATCAAGGTACAAATATAAGTACGGTTCTACTTATACATACGAGTTTTATGATATTAAAACTACATTTTATCAAGGTACAAATATAAGTACGGTTTTACTTATACAAACGGGTTTTATAGAATTAAAACTACATTTAGCTTACAATGAAACATGTATTTACATGGTTTCATACAAGAATAAAACTATGTAATACTATTTTCAAGTATAAAAATACTTATACATTTTCGGTCTTTGGGTTTTTAAGACTACAACTCATTTATAAGAAAATATTAGATTTTTTGGTTTTAAACACTGTCTTTTTACAAGGAAAAAGGATTATGGACTTTCTCATACAAAAATATTATAAACTCACCAACGTAATGTTAACACTTGCAAAATTACTTGTATTCTCAGGTAACAATTAGTCAGGTACGACTAATCTTTTGGGATGGGACGCGAAGACGTCTCTTTTGTTTATTTTAGTATCATACCGTAATTGGGTTGGAAACTATAACGTTTGAACAATGTAACTTTCCAATTATAATGTATGATGTTTGTTAATATACTTATGTTTCAATTTATGCGAACTAAGTATATTCTTCCATGTAAAAAATACAACTATAGATACAGGGACTTATATCTCTGGTTAAATATTACAACATATAATGATACTTTTAGAATATAATAATATCCATATGAAAGTATACGCATACAAAAAAAGATAGTTTCACAATGAAACAATCCAAGAACATTAGAATATTAGAGTTTAAGTTGAATATTATGATTAGACTTAGTATAATATGTTATCAAATCATGTGAAAACGCAGCCTGATCAACTACGTTTGACTAGGGTTTGACCGACATATAACTGAGTGTGAGCATAATTCGCAACAGTGTAAAAACTCAAGAATCTTACAACACTTAGTAACCACGTCAACGCTTACATAAATACTTTGATAGTATTAGTTATTATTAAGAGCCACTATTGACAATCCTAAGACGACACTAATATCAATATTATCTCGATACTTCTTTATCGTCTACGTACCTGAGTTACGACTAAGAAAACGGTTCTAATGCCGACAAGGGCGACAACAGGAGCTTCACGTTAAGGGACAGTTGAGTCGCCATGAATAGTCACGACTTGAAAACCATTAGTGAGTATTCCCGATATGAATCACGAGGAGACACAGAAGTTTAACCCATAGTTGACCGATATGTGAGACTTTCCTTTTGTGCTACGACTGTAGCCTTAGGATTGTTTCCATCTTGAGCTTAAGACTTAAGCTAGGATATCTCTTGATTCTAGACCTTCTCTTTTGGGGATGCTTACCTGACCACCTTTACTTTGTATATCGTAATTCAATGCACAAACCGCTTCCCCTCATGTCAAAATTTCTAAGTTTTGGTTCAAGACACTCAGAAATACGAGTGATATCCTCAAGTGTACCATCATATTACACTTTCCAAATTATTCACATGCTTCTGGAACAATCTTCGACCCTGCGCTTTTCATTCCCGGTTTAGCTTCGCACTTCGTCGACACACAGAAATTTCCTATAACTTTGAGTTCTCCTTCGACCCATATCGTTTCATACATTCGTTTGAGCCCTTCTGGCATTATTGTCATTCTTATTGTTATCAAGGATTACATCCCGTACGCCACATGTCAAACCTATAGCTTAACCGCTGACTCTATAGAAGGTACGGAAATACATTCACACCATGAAACGTTGTACAAACAATTTGCCAGGTCCCCTATTTTGAGGAAAGAAAAGTTCTAAATGTTATGATTCTCTATTCTCCAAAGGATTGTTTCCTAGAATCACTAAGTTGAGAATGTACTTATTCTCGATTATCAATATTTTTACGCCTTCCTTCAAGGTAGCATTCTACCTTTTCAATTTCAAATGAGTTCCTAACTCCTAAACTCATTTTTTTATAAATGTTCGGACTCCTTGCAGTTTGCAATTGGCTTGACTTAAATAGTGGGATACTTTATCAAAATAGTAACCAAAATAGTTCTATATGGGTTCCCTCATTAACGATTTATCATAATGAACTTCTTCATTCTACTACTACTTCGCTTGGTTACCACACGAGTATATTCATTCACTTGGAGTTATGAAACATTTTGTTAACAGTGAAGTTACTTATCATTCTAAACCCTTCTGACATCACCTAGATCATGTGGTTTAATTTATCATGAACTTTCACCACCTTCACTAGAGACAATGACTCCCTAAACATATTCTTCGAATATGGTTCTATTGTGGTGAGAGTACCTGCAACAGTAATTGTAGCTCCAGAAATCCTTGATCATTTTATAATTTGTTTTGTAGACGGCACTTGAATAGTCTTTACATTTGAGACATACCAAAACTTTGCTGCCTATCCTTAATGCGTACCTTTAGGAAATTAACCGAAACAGTATTTCAGGAACCTCCCAAAGTGCGACAAATGCCGTTATTATTATACTAGTGCCTGTAGAGAGATGTCATGTTATAACTGCAAGCAAAAAGAGACATACAACCCGTTTCTGTAAGATTCCGGCACGTGAAACCAATCAAGCGTCCAACTCGGGTATGAGTCGCAGTTGTTTTGGGTGTGGTGAAACAGGGCACTTCAAGAGAATTTCCTGAAAGCAAAGAGTCCAGGCAGAGGCGGTCAAGAAAGGATTATGGCCTTAGGAACAAGAGAAGCAATTCAGGATCCGACCATGGCAACCATTGGCATGGGTTGGTTATACCCTCACCACGCCGATATCATGTGCCATGAGAAAGTGATACAACTCAACTTACCGAATAACGAAACCCTCATTGTGTACGGTGACAAACCGGTCAAAAACCTCTTAATCGTCTCGTGTACGAGTGCTATCAAAGTTGTATACAGTAGGAAACGGAATAGTTTGAAAATGATCGATTTGACCTTATTGCATGTTCATTGTTTGGTTGTTGCCTTAGGGTAGGATCTCATATTCGAATGCCTATATAATTCTACACTGTATATGGCTGTGCATTTGCGAGGCGACTCGTCAGCGCTGTAGGAAATTCCGTCATAGTAGAGTAGTAGGATGAGATTCCTATACTTTGTTATTCCACGTCATTGATAAGAAGAAGGAAGTGAAGGACATAAGAGACATACTAGAAGTCCGCGACTTTCCTGATGTGTTTCTAGAAGATCTTCTGTGGATACCACCAACACGACAGGTCGAGTTCAGAATTGACTTGGTCCCGGGAGCGGCCCTGTAGCAAAGTCTCCATACAGACTGGCCCAGTGGAGATTCAGGAGCTGTCTAGTCAACTACACGAACTACTAAAAAATGGATTCATTGGACCGATCTTCACGCCTTGAGGAGCACCGGTTTTATTCATGAAAAAGAAGGATGGATCCTTTAGAATGTGTATTGACTATAGAGAACTCAACATGAGGCAACGAAGATGGGGCGAATCGTTGAATGATTACGAATGTGATATTCGTTACCACACTGGCAAGGCAAATGTGGTAGCAGATGCCTTGAGCCGAAAAAAGAATGCTCGGGGCATCGAGTAAAATCGTTAACAATGACCATACACTGATACCTTCCCGCTCAAATTAGGGATGCTCAACTGGAGGCCCTAAAACCGGAAAACATCATGAGCGAAGCTCTACGGGGAATAGACAAAAAGTTCGAACTCAGAAAGGACGGGACATGATGCTTCATGGACCGAATCTGGACACCAAAGTTCGGTGGCTTCAGAGAGCTGGTTCTGGAAGAGGCTCACAGGACAATGTATTCCGTTCATCATTGGGTCAGAAAAGATGTACTTAGACTTGAAAAAGCTATACTGGCGGCCAAACATGAAAGCCGAAATTGCCACCTTCGTAAGCAAGTGCTTGACCTGTGCAAAGGTCAAGGTAGAGTACCCGAAGCCCTCGGGTTCGTTGCAACAACCAGAGATACCTGTGTGGAAGTGGGAGCGGATCACCATGGTTTTTATAACAAAATTACCCAAGACTGTTGGTGGGCTCGACATCATTTGAGTAATTATAGACAGACTAAATAAATCCGCACACTTCCTACCAATCAAGGAGACCGGTAAAAGGAGAAAGCTTAACCCAAGGTATATCAGACCTTTCAAGATTCTAGCTAGAATTGGTCCCGTAGCCTACAAGCTTCAGTTAGCCCAGGGGTTAAGTAAAGTACACAACACCTTTCACGTGTCAAATATCAAGAAGTTTCTATCCAATGAAACCCTGGCTATTCCTCTAGACGAAAACGAAGTCAACGAAAGCTTGCACTTTATAGAGGAACCAGTGGAGATCATGGATAGGGAGGTCAAGAACAAAACAAAGTCGCATTTCAATAATGAAGGTCAGCTGGAACGCTAAGCGGGACCAGAATTTACCTAGGAACGTGAGGACCAGATTAAACAGAAATACCCACATCTTTTTCCAAACTCTTGAGAACCTACTCAAAGTGCTAATTTCGGGACGAAATTCCTTCTAACGAGTAGATGATGTGACAACTGTCAAAATTGGTCAACAAAAGTCAAGTTAAGTCAACCGAAGCATACATTAGGTCAAAACTTTGAAATGTAATTTTCATAACCTTACGTTGTATTATTGGATATTATAATACTACGTACGCTAATCGAAATCAATTATCGGGTAAACGCTGTAAATACGGATAATAAAATACAGTAGCGTAAACATTCGATAATCACACAAATATTATTTTGGTATTAATAATATTCACAACACGATTTATTCGTGCTCATGAATCTGTAGACGTATAGAACGTCGAAAACGGAGTTCGCATGTAAAAGTTATAACAGTCAAATCACTGTGACAATAAACGTACACATGATTTGGACACTAAAATACATTACGTGGTGCCTTAAACATCAAAAATGAAATAACGGAACACATATTATGAAGCGTAATATTGTCTAATATTTAATTTCATAACCCGATTTATTTTCCGGTAAAATGTCAAATATCGCGTATTCGGAAGAATACCGCGCTTAAACGCATATATCTTCGCCTAACGAATTACGAATCAATCTAAATAGATTTTTACTAATTTTTTATGCATAATATTGATTTACATATTTATTAGTTGTTATATCTCCGAAAACTTATAAAAATACGCAAAATGTTTTACCGCGTTTTATAAAAAACACCCACATTTATATAGTTTAGTGTATAAATTATAAAAGACAAACACACCCCACCCCCCCCCCCCCCCCCCCAACCGTCGGCCATCATCATCATCCTCTCCCCTCATCACCATCATCCTAGAAACTAGAAGTATGATGTTTAAATATATAATAAACAATTAATAAACACATACCCTCCATATCATATAAAGAAGATGCATCATGCCTTGTTAGATCTTGAAACTCTCCCACACTCCCTCCTTTCTCTCTTGTAATCGGCCCAAATCACCTCCCACACTGGTCACCGTCCACTACCACCGGCCACCGTCCTGCCGCCGCTTCGCCGCCGTCGACCACCGTTTGCCGCTTAAAAACCTCATTATTTCGGAGCGTTAGTTCAAGTCCAAACCCAAGTCGGAGCTTGTTTGTGATAAATCACGCTTCAAGGGTGAGTTCATACCCCTCTTTTCTACTCTTTTTAAGTGTTTTTATGGGGGAGAATGTAACACCCCATCTTTCATACACCTTAATTTGTGTAATAATTTATAAAACACTGTGGATAAAAATTAAGATCTTTCAAAAACTTTTCTTTTAAACATTAAAGCATTATTTAAACTTTTGGTCCCAAATAAAACAATTGTATTAGAAATAATTGAATAACTTTGGGGGTTACAAACTTAGATCAAACCAATCATAGTAAAGCTTTTAAACAGCTTAAAGCTATGTCCCGTATTAAACCAACATTTCTACCGAAAATTCGACATGACCTTTGGGCAATATGGTCAAATCCATACAATAAAACAACCCAAAAACAATACGGGACATAACCAAACTTTATACTACAAGGGTATTTCTAAACCATAAACATATTGTCTCTCAATTACATAATAAACTATACCGCACTTGGATTAATTCTATCTTCTTAATCACCTTCTCTATCTACCATCCACATAAAAGCTTCTAAGTTCTTCACTCCTTTAATCCAATGCTAGACATCATGTTCCTAAGTACATAGCATTTTAATACAAACATACATAAGACAAAAGTCTCGTGAGATACATGGGTTTTAGACCCAACAAGTTTAAATCAATTTGAATATATTAACTATAATAAAACCAAGAGAACTTTCCTTTCTTTTGATAACCTGCAAAATCCACTTTATTGTTAAAACATCTAATTACAGATCAATACTTCATCATAAAATCTCAAAATCATTGTTTGATCATCAAAAACATAAAATCATTACTTGTCATCAAAACAAAAGTTCATTGCTATAACAATAAAAAATAAGTCATTACTTCATCATAAAAACATTAGGTTTTTCACTTTATCATGAGAAAACATAAAATAAACCCTTTCTTATCAAAACATAGACCAATTGTAATTCATGTTTCATTCATTATTATTTGGTTCATACGGGTTTCCCCGTATCTTCCCTCCCCGGAATAGAACGAATCTATCCGTGAGCGCGTGCTAGTTTTCTTCCCTTCATGGAATAGAACAAATCTATCCATAAGGGCGTGCTGAGACAACTACTTCGCGACGGGAGGTACCATCCCAGTAGTGTCTTTTGACCTCCCCTCATTAGGGTGAGATCCTTGTCCGGACGTCTTTCACATTTCTTACATTTAGTTCATATTTCATTTATCATTTCATTACATGTTGGTCTCAATCATAAACATCATTCAATCATATAGAAATCATCATAACTTTTACATAAAACAACCTTTAAAACTTTAAACTTTAGAATCATTTGCAAACCATTTCAATCGGTCAACATAACTCAATACTTGGTAATTCAAGCTTTAAAAACCACTTCAAAAACCATTATTCATAAAACATTTAACATAAATTTTGAAAATCATTTATCAAATTATTAATCATAAAATAATTTGCATAAAAAAACAAAATTTGTTGCTATGTACCCAGAAAAGTCCCCATGTACTCACCTCAGTAGCTAGGTATGTCTAGCTACACTAATCCACTAGCACTTGACTCTACTTGCCTCCAATTGTCGATCAACCTCTATTGATTTAATAAGAGGTTAGAACATCATAAACTAATACAACTAAACACATAATATGTGTTAAATCACACATGAACTCTTTTAACATCATCTAATTTCATTTCAAAGATTAAGTGTAATACTTAAACTATAATAATTATTCTGGACACTTTTACCCTTTATGTCCCAATTTGACAAATTGTATATTTCTTGGGTTTAATATGTGAATCAATAAGTTTATAAGTCTAACATTTCACAATGTCATTCAAATTTACTTTTATGTTCTTTTACACACTATTTTTACATATATTAGATTTGTCCCCTTCAAGGTGGGAATTAACCATTCCATTCCAAATTTACCAAAGGTTGTCCCATATCTATATCTTTAAATACTTGTAAATAACTTCATTATTTTCCTTATTAACATTGGAATTATCAATTACATTCCAACCATAACAATTGTTAGGAAAAACTCAAGTCTTTTACCACTTATTAAACATATATAAAATTCGTATTCAATAACACTAATACGTACTTATTCACCTTAGATTATGCAAGAAATGTCTAAGTGTTAAATTCCTTTTCATTTTCCTTGTTTCTCTATTGTTTGATCCGCACTTATACACTTTGTTTGGGTCATGATATGAACTTATATTTTCATGTTTTCATACCATATTAAACTTATACTAATGATTGGGGGATCAAACTACTCGATTAAGGTCATAATAGAAGTGAATTATAACTGTCAAAGTCATTCGGGTCGTGTAGGAATCATATGGAACTATGCAAAACTTCCAAATTTTCTACAGACACTGACACGGGCCGTGTTAGGGGAAACACGGGTCGTGTTCCACCTTCTGATCACCTTCTGTTTACCTGCAGAGAAAACACGGGCCGTGTCAGGGGAAACACGGGCCGTGTTTCGCCTACAGACCCTTTTATTTTTTCTGCACAACTTTTAGTCCTTAGTCTGCGTGGTTTCAGCTCAAATCCGGTTCAATAGAGGGTCAAAACCTTATATTTAGAGTATTTCTAAGCTTCCTAAACAATACTTACTACCCCATTACCACTAGAATCAAATCAATCTTCGTAAACCCAAATTCTAGGGGTTTTGAACAAAATTCTCAGTTCCTTTTTGCTTCTAATTGTTTCCAAAGGTGGAATTGAATTCCAATGATGTTTAGAACGTGATTCAAGGGTTAGAAACTCAAAACAAACCTCATGCAACTTCTGAATTTCGTTTTCATCCATTCAAATTAACCCAAAGTGGATTAGATAGCTTACAAAGATGAAATTCTTACCTTTGATGACTTGGAAATCACAATCTTCAAGCTCGATTCTTCAATTCCTGCTCCAATTCTCCAGAACTTTCAAGGTCTCGCTCTCTCCTTCTCTTGCTGAAGATATTTCACGAATCAAATGGAGAGAACCAGAAGTTTCTCTCTATTTATACTTCCATACTTTACCCAAATGACCATTTTGGTCCCTCTAGTTCCATTCCTTTTCACTTTTGGTCCAAAACTCCTAACTTCCTCTTAAAGGTTTTATTTCTTACACTCTTGGCACAAATATACAATATTATTACACAAAAGGTCGTTTATAGGGTCAAAAGACCAAATTACCATTTTTTACAACATTTTGCCATTCTACATACATTTAACTTGTTTAGACATCAAACCTCTTAGCATCAAGATACTTGACTTAAAGTCCTTATTTCATATATAAAAATTTAGGTTGTCACAGAGAATACAAGTCTTAAGATATATATTTTATTCTTGAAACATGATGTGTTCATATGTTTTGTTCTTGAAATATGACTTGTTCATGTGTTTGGTCATCTTACTATAAAAGTGTTTGGCACAAAAATGGGTTATAATAAACTAAAATACATACTTAGTTTAAGAAAATAAAATACAAGACTTTTACACACCTTTGTCACCAACAAAACTTCATATTTTACTTTGTTGGTGAAATGGTCATAAATATGGTACACTATATGATCTTTTGACAAAAGACATGAAAATACATTTTTTACTAAAATAGTCATAAAACATTTTTGTCATATGATATTGTATAACAAACAAATGTAAATATATACGTAACTAAAATGGTCTAAATAAATATGTCGTTATTATCTTGACATCAAAACTAGTTATTCATAAAAAGAACGTCATTTTGACGTAATAACGACTATTTAAACTTATAACGTCATAATAAACTTAGGAAATGACATTTTACAAGAAAGTTGGTATTTTAAACAAAAATAACCGTTTTGAAAGATTACCATTATTTTGACAAAATGAAAAGATTTAAAATGTTGTCACACTTATGTAAGATGGTTAAAACAATTTTTTTGCAATGACATGTTGATAAACTTTAAATCTATCTTATTAGTATATTTAGTGCCTTAGATGTAAGAAATTATACATTTCAACTCATTGACATCTTTTAGGATTAAATACGTTAACACAACGATAACATTTATATAAATTATAATATGTATAATTTATGGAACGAACGACAAAGATACGACAGACACAGAAATACTAAAGATAATTATATAATTATATAATTATTACATACTATAATTATCATGGGTATATTTTAATAATTACAAATACGAAGGCGTTTTCAATACATTTACAAGAAACGTTATAATTATCATGGATATATTTTGATAACTACAAATACAAATGCGTTTTCAATACATTTAGAAGAAAGGTTTTAAACTATAATTATCATGGGTATATTTTGATAATTAAAAATACAAAGGCGTTTTCAATATATTTACAAGAAAAGTTTTACACTATAATTATCATGGATATATTTTGATAATTACAAAGACAAAGGCGTTTTCAATACGTTTACAATTAATGTTTTACACTATAATTATCATGCATATATTTTGATAATTACAAATACAAAAGGGATTTCATTTCAGTACGTACTAGGATAAAAGACCACGTTGGGTAGTTATGTGAGACATTTATTCACAGTACTAAAAGAAGTACACATTAAGTCCTGGATTATAACACTAATCATTCATGAGCAAGATACTTGTGTATAGATCTAAACGGGATCGATAATCCCGCACCTAAGTTTCTAGCTACAGCTAGACCGGCATGTCTGGGGTGACAAATGTCTTAACACTACGACGCCTGAAGAATATCGTGTCAGGCCACTGTTGAAAATACGATAACTGATCTCCACGAATAAGGTTTTTAAGCCGATTACTGTGTGACAGATATGTATTTTATCTATAATATGCGGAATAAATAAGAGTTACGGAATAAATATAAACAAAAATTAAGTTACTGAAAGCTATAAATAAGTAAAATAAAGCGGTAAATTTAAACTAGACAGTATTTAAATAGACAGAAAGCGATAATAAAATAAATGTTAGAAGTTAGAGGTTAGATGTAATAAACGCCATTATCAACGATAAAGTGTTTTTACAATAAATAAAAGGTTAGAAGTTAGAAGTTAGAAGTTAAATGTCTCGGTTAAATACAGTCCACATATGTTGTTGTTGTCACGGTTCAATTTGTATGTCTTGGAATTTGTTGAAAAATATATTTTTGTATGTGACAATCACTAAAATAAGATGAACTGTTTTTATCTAACAAATATTATCAGTTTATTTCAGATTGCATGAATTCAAGATCAAAAACAAAGTTGAATCAAGACCCGAGAAACTTTGAGAAAACAACCAAACCTGAGGAAGTAATGCTACGAACCAAAGAGCAAAATACAAAATATCACACTGCTACAGCAATCACGACGCGACAGGAACAGGTGTCGCGACGTGAAGAAGAGCAAAGACAGAAGTCCAAATCGCTACAGCGATCGCGACGCGACGGAGGACTTGGTCGCGACGCGAAGAGCCAAACGCGACTATACCAACCTCTTGATCGCGAGATGACCAAAAACGACACTTTCAGCGACGAGTCTTCGCGACGCGACCAAAAGCAAAGCGACCAAAAGGAACGCGATGGAAAGCTCGACATACCAGCGAAGACGCACTGACCCGACAAAAGGCGCACCGACCTCCAGCCAAGCACCCTCGCGACGCGACGGCCACATGGTCGCGACGCGAAGCCAGTATTTCAGCAACTATAAATAAGAAGCTCACCTCTTGCCATTCTTGTGCAAAAAACCTTACACCACACAATACCCATTCAAGCACCAATATATCAAGATTACCCCACGTCCAAAGAGCAAAAAACCTGCCAAAACTCTCTAGAAAACCCTTTTCAACCAAAGAAAATCCACGTCCAAACAAACACCAAACAAAACCGCTACACCCATACTCTACCCGACACCAAACAAAACCTCTACCCAACACCATACAAAACCTCTACCCGACACCAAACAAAACCTCTACCCGACACCAAACTTCAAACCTCTAAACAACCTCAACCCGAATACCAAACTACAAAACCTACACACCCTCTACCAAATACATACACCACGAAAACTAAACCACAAAAACCCCGTGCATCTCAATTAAACCGACACCAAAAACCCATTTCACCAAACACCAAAAACTACCAAACCTCATCCTACCGTAAAGAACAAGAATCGACGCTTCAAAGAAAACACCTTCTTCCTCAGCTATCGATAAGTTCTTTTGAAATTATCTGTGTCGTTATTGATTTATTTAAACTGTTATAAATCAACTGTACCAAATATCCAATACATCCGAATTGAACCTTGACAACGAAAACATATGTGGACTGTATTTAACCGAGACATCTAACTTCTAACTTCTAACTTCTAACCATTTTATTTATTGTAAAAACACTTTATCGTTGATAATGGCGTTTATTACATCTAACTTCTAACATTTACTTTATTTACCGCTTTCTGTCCATTTAAATACTGTCTAGATTAAATTTACCGCTTTATTTTATTTATTTACAGCTTTCAGTAACTTAGTTATTGTTTATATTTATTCCGCAACTCTTATTTATTCCGCATATTATAGATAAAATACATATTTGTCACACAGTAATCGGCTTAAAAACCTTATTCGTGGAGATCAGTTATCGTATATTTTCAACAATTGGTATCAGAGCTCGTGTGATTTAGTCTGAAATTTTTGTCGAAAACTTTATTTGTGTAGCGTTTTTATAACCAACCAATAAGTTTTCCTTAAAAATTTCATTTTAATATCACTTGTTCAAAATCCTTTCAAAACAAAAAATTAAAAAAAAAACTAAAAAAAAAAATTAAAATCTTAAAATTTTCAAAAAAAAAAAAATAACCCAAAAATGTTTTCCACAACCTACTCAAGAGCTCCATATGTCATCGATCAGGTATGGTCTATGATCTCAGAAATCGGTCTTTCAAAAACACCATTTGAGTCCCACATGACTAAGATTGAGAACAGTTTGAAAGCTGATCTCAAACTATATCATGACACAATAGTCAAATCTGATATCTGCAAATCTGAATTACAAACCTTGCAACTCAGATTTGGAGAATCAACAATGACTAGAGACAAACTTGAAAGAGACGTCAAACGAAAATCAGAAGAATATAATCACGTCTTAGATCAATTAAATGAAGCTCTAAAACAAAAAAGGGACTTAGAAATAAAAAATCAATCTGTTTTTCCATCTAAAATAAAAGATGCCTTAGAAATAAAAGTCCTTCAGTTAAAACTAAAAATTCAAGATTTAACTGACAAAAACACTAGTTTGATTCTAAAACTAGATGATTTTTCAAAACAAATCAAACTTCTTGAATCCGAGAATCAAAGATTTCAAGGAAAACTGGATTCTATCAATCTTGCTAGAAAGCTAAGTGATGATATTTTCATCAAAGCAACATCCTTAGGATCTGGCAAAATCGATACAAATTACAGACCTGGATTAGGAAGAGAATCCTTCGAAATCGAACAAGCCAAACAAGAAACCAGGACTAACAGTGAAAACTCTGAATCAACTATAACAGATCTATCCACATCTGTTAATGAGGAAAATTCAGACGACGAAACAGTTATCAACTGTAACCCAGCTGATACTGATTTCACTGTTTCCAAAAGATCTTTCACTAATAGGTCTTCAACCCACCAAATCCAAATTACCAACCAAAACTCCAAACTTAAAGACTTTTTTAGAGCAAACTCCTTTTACAAGAAAGGCAGTACCTCTAAACCAATTGCTCTTCAAAAGGAACAAGGCAAGCCCAAAGTTTTCAAACAAACCCAAAAGAAACCATTGAAACCAGCCTCCTTGCCACAAAAGAAACCTTTAATACAAAACAAAATCCTTTTCAAAAACCAATTCAAAATCGCTTTTAAGAGATAAACTTTAATCTCTCAGGGAACTTTCAGAAACCATCATTTCACCAAAATCCATTCCATCATCATAATGTTTTTCAAAATCATCAAAATCCCAGATACAAAGAAAGGTTATCAAACAGAACTTCACATATAGGATACTTTTCACACAATCAGAAATCTTTCCAAATGACAGGTTTTCAAAAACAAATCTTAAATTGGGAAAATCTGATAAGTCAAATCAAGCCTCAACCACTTCGTCCAATTAACAGAAACCATAATGATTTCAGATTATCAAAAACCATTAACAAATCAGGACCCACCATGGTTTGGGTACCTAAACTTTCTGTCTAATTGCAGGCACTTTGTGCTGGAGAGCCCAAGGATGATACGTGGTATATCGATAGTGGCCGTTCCAAGCATATGACAGGAAACCAAAGCTTTCTACAAGACTTCAAACCCACACTACCTCCGATGCAGAAACTTCACAATCAAACCAAAATGATGCGGATCCATTCAAGGGGGAACCACCAAAACCAGAACCCTCCTAAAACACCCCAATCCACCTGTCCAAATGATCCCAATGCATCATTTATGGGAGAACCACCAAAACCAAATTCCTCTTTAAACAATCCCAATCTACCTATCCAAAATGATCCCAGTGCATCATTTATGGGGGAACTCTCGTTACCCCATTCTCACCCCCAAACCAAATTTTTCCAAAAAAAAAAAAACATTCAAATAACCAAAACTTTCCAAAAACATACACATAATCAAAAATCACAAAAAAATTAGGATAAAGTTTTACCTTTTAAAAGTTTTTATAAAACCATGTGATTAACATCTTCTTGACTAAATTTTCAGATACTTATGCTCGATGAATGTTCTCAGTCATATTGATTCTTAAATTAAAGTGAAGGTTTAAATCTCAAAATCTTCGTTATGTACATTCTCCTATTCCCTTTGAATTTATTTCAATTATAACGATTTTATCTATTAAGGGACATAAGATCAGGAGATTCAGATGAAAACCAAACCCATGTGAGAATTTGTGCCTCGTCTTCAACTACTAAGTGGAATTCATTTCTGTGAGCAAAGGTGTTTTCATTATGACTTATAGGATTTATACTCTTATACCGTGATGCTAGTCTCATTTTTGCTTAGATATCAAAATGATCAGGGACGATACATTCATTTTCTTATATATTAGACAAATTGTCTTTTATATTACATATCCATATCCTCAATCAAGCCACATCAAGAAAAGATTTATCATCTTGCATAGCAAGTCTGACAAATTGAAGAAACGACAAAGTCATATCCAAGAAAACCAGAAGAAAACTCAAAATCTCAAAACGCAAAGTCATATCCAACAAATGATGTCAACAAATCACAACCGGTAACCACATCAGATATCTTTTACACAATGTGTATTCACACAAATCAAGAAAAGATAAAGACAAAGGTGAACACTTCACCAAAGAAAAGGAAGATTTACAACAACAATCCATCAAGACAGACATCTCTCAAATTTTTCCAAACAAACAGATTCTCAAATGCTTTATCAAATTCAACTATTAAAACCAAAGATTTACCGGGATACTGTAGCCTTCATAATTGAATATTCTTAGTTGCAAACTGCACTATGAATATTTCTAAACCCCTCTACATGTATTTCCCGACGGATAGAGAGTGAACATCAATGGCATGAATGAAGAAACCCTCTGAGTAATGCCGAAACTAGTCTTATGTGATTGATTATCTAATATGAAGACCAAGTGACTAAAGTATATAGGTATAAATCCATATTGAGCATAAGTCAACACCTTCAAATTGAGAGATATCACCCATCTTTAGTGATCATACACCAGTTCTGCACCCAGAACAACCAAAACACCTCAGTCAAGTGTGAGCTATACCTATGAGAGTTCATCTGAATCGACCTATTAAGATCACTTGTCGTCTTTATAATTGTTATAAAATCTTAAGGAATATTATGAAAGCACATATACAAAAACCCTTTGATAAATGAACATGAAATCTTGATTCAGAAACAAATATTCTTGACAAACATTTTTCAAAACATAAGTAAAATCTAGTCACACTTTTTCAAAACACGTGATATGGTTTTATAAATGTTTTATCCAAATTTTCAACCTTACCTTTTAATCTGTTCTTATTTCAGTAATGATCACATAGGGGGAAATTGTTGAAAAATATATTTTTGTATGTGACAATCACTGAAATAAGATGAACTGTTTTTATCTAACAAATATTATCAGTTTATTTCAGATTGCATGAATTCAAGATCAAAAACAAAGTTGAATCAAGACCCGAGAAACTTTGAGAAAACAACCAAACCTGAGGAAGTAATGCTACGAACCAAAGAGCAAAATACAAAATATCACACTGCTACAGCAATCACGACGCGACAGGAACAGGTGTCGCGACGTGAAGAAGAGCAAAGACAGAAGTCCAAATCGCTACAGCGATCGCGACGCGACGGAGGACTTGGTCGCGACGCGAAGAGCCAAACGCGACTATACCAACCTCTTGATCGCGAGATGACCAAAAACGACACTTTCAGCGACGAGTCTTCGCAACGCGACCAAAAGCAACGCGACCAAAAGGAACGCGATGGAAAGCTCGACATACCAGCGAAGACGCACTGACCCGACAAAAGGCGCACCGACCTCCAGCCAAGCACCCTCGCGACGCGACGGCCACATGGTCGCGACGCGAAGCCAGTATTTCAGCAACTATAAATAAGAAGCTCACCTCTTGCCATTCTTGTGCAAAAAACCTTACACCACACAATACCCATTCAAGCACCAATATATCAAGATTACCCCACGCCCAAAGAGCAAAAAACCTGCCAAAACTCTCTAGAAAACCCTTTTCAACCAAAGAAAATCCACGTCCAAACAAACACCAAACAAAACCGCTACACCCATACTCTACCCGACACCAAACAAAACCTCTACCCAACACCATACAAAACCTCTACCCGACACCAAACAAAACCTCTACCCGACACCAAACTTCAAACCTCTAAACAACCTCAACCCGAATACCAAACTACAAAACCTACACACCCTCTACCAAATACATACACCACGAAAACTAAACCACAAAAACCCCGTGCATCTCAATTAAACCGACACCAAAAACCCATTTCACCAAACACCAAAAACTACCAAACCTCATCCTACCGTAAAGAACAAGAATCGACGCTTCAAAGAAAACACCTTCTTCCTCAGCTATCGATAAGTTCTTTTGAAATTATCTGTGTCGTTATTGATTTATTTAAACTGTTATAAATCAACTGTACCAAATATCCAATACATCCGAATTGAACCTTGACAACGAAAACATATGTGGACTGTATTTAACCGAGACATCTAACTTCTAACTTCTAACTTCTAACCTTTTTATTTATTGTAAAAACACTTTATCGTTGATAATGGCGTTTATTACATCTAACCTCTAACTTCTAACATTTACTTTATTTACCGCTTTCTGTCCATTTAAATACTGTCTAGATTAAATTTACCGCTTTATTTTATTTATTTACAGCTTTCAATAACTTAGTTATTGTTTATATTTATTCCGCAACTCTTATTTATTCCGCATATTATAGATAAAATACATATCTGTCACACAGTAATTGGCTTAAAAACCTTATTCGTGGAGATCGGTTATCGTATAATTTCAACAGAATTTAGTACAATTGATTTATAAAAGTTTAAATAAATCAATAATGGCACAAGTAAATTATTGGAACTATAATTTCAAAAGAACTTATCGATAGTAGATGAAGATGGTGATTTTCTTTGAAGCGTCGATTCTTGTTCTTTGCGGGAGGATGAGGTTTTGGTGATTTTTGGTGTTTGGGTAGAATGGATTTTCGAATCTTGAGGTTGTGCGGTTTGGTGTCGGGTAGAGGTTGTTTAGAGGTTTGAAGTTTGGTGTTGGGTGGAGGTTTTGTTTCTTGCGGTTATATGGTTTGGTTCTTGTTGAAGGATTCGGAAATTTGAGTGTCTTGAGGTGTTTGGTCGTGGGTTTCTTTGAGTGTGCATGAGTATAGTGTTTTTGCTAGAATGGTGTTGTTTTTTTTGGTGTAAGAATGACAAGAGGTGAGCTTCTTATTTATAGTTGCTGAAATACAGGCTTCGCGTCGCGACCATCTAGCCGTCGCGTCGCGAGGGTGCGTTTGTCGTGTTGCTTTTGGTCGGCCACTGGTTAGTGCGTTGTGTTGGTAGCCTCGCGATTGAAAAGTTGGTGGTGTCACGTTGAAGGCTTCGCGTCGCGACCAGGACCTCCGTCGTGTCGCGATTGCTGTAGCATTCTGGACTCTTATGTTTTGCTCCTCTTCACGTCGCGACCATGGTGTCCGTCGCGTCGTGATTGCTGTAGCTTGGTGACATTTTTGCATTTTGCTCTTTGGTTCATAGCATCACTTCCTCAGGTTTGGTTGTTTTCTCAAGGTTTCTTGGGTCTTGATTCATTCTTGTTTTTTATCTCGAGTCCATGCAACCTTAAATAAACTGATAATATTTGTCAGATAAAATAAAACAGTTCATCTTATTTCAGTGATGGTCACATACAAAAATATTATTTCAACAATTTCCCCCTATGTGATCATTACTGTAATAAGGACAGATTAAAAGGTAAGATTGAAAATTCTTGAAATTTGGATAAAACATTTATAAAACCATATCACTTGTTTTGAAAAAGGTGTGACTAGATTTTACTTATGTTTTGAAAATGTTTGTCAAGAATATTTGTTTCTGAATCAAGGTTTCATGTTCAATTATCAAAGGGTTTTTTGTATATGTACTTTCATAATATTCCTTAAGATTTTATAACATTTATAAAGACGACAAGTGATCTTAATAGGTCGATTCAGATGAAGTCTCATAGGTATAGCTCACACTTGACTGAGGTGTTTTTGTTGTTCTGGGTGCAGAACTGGTGTATAATCACTAAAGATGAGTGATATCTTTTAGTTTGAAGGTGTTGACTTATGCTTAATGTGGATTTATACCTATATACTTTAGTCACTTGGTCTTCATATTAGATAATCAATCACATAAGACTGGTTTTGGCATTGAGGGTTTCTTCATTCATGCCATTGATGTTCACTCTCTCTCCGTCGGAAAATACATGTAGAGGGGTTTAGAAATATTCATAGTGTAGTTTGCAACTAAGAATATTCAATTATGAAGGCTACAGTATCCCGGTAAATCTTCGGTTTTGACAGCTATATTTGATAAAGCATTTGAGAATCCGTTGCTTGGAAAATTTTGAGAGATGTCTGTCTTGATGGATTGTTGTTGTAAATCTTCTTTTTCTTTGGTGAAGTGTTCACCTTTGTCTTTATCTTTTCTTGATTTGTGTGAATACACATTGTGTAAAAGATATCTGATGTGATTACCAATTGTGATTTGTTGACAGCATTTGTTGGATATGACTTTGCGTTTTGAGATTTTGAGTATTCTTCTGGTTTTCTTGGATATGACTTTGTCGTTTCTTCAATTGTCAGATTCGTTATGCAAGATGATAAATCTTTTCTTGATGTAGTTTGATGAGGATAGGGATTAGGTGATATAAAAGACAGTTTGTCTAATATATAAGAAAATGATTGTATCGTCCCTGGTCATTTTGATATCTAAGAAAAAATGAGACTAGCATCACGGTATAAGAGTATAAATCTTATAAGTCATAATGAAAACACCTTTGCTCACAGAAATGAATTTCACTTAGCAGTTGAAGATGAGGCACAAATTCTCACATGGGTTTGGTTTTCATCTGAATCTCCTGATCTTATGTCCCTTAATAGATAAAATCGTTATAATTGAAATAAATTCAAAGGGAATAGGAGAATGTACATAACGAAAATTTTGATATTTGAACCTTCATTTTAATTTAAGAATCAATATGACTGAGAACATTCATCGAGCATAAGTATCTGAAAATTTAGTCAAGAAGATGTTAATCACATGGTTTTATAAAGACTTTAAAAGATAAAACTTTATCCTAATTTTTTGTGATTTTTGATTATGTGGATGTTTTTGGAAAATTTTGGTTATTTGAATGTTTTTGGTAAATTTTTGAATTTTCTATTTGAATGAAAGTAAACACTCTTTTGTACAAACAAAAAGTAAGAGATTAGGGATGGATGTTATCTGGATTTAACATTCCTAGACGGCCTAGGAAGTATTGAAACTTGGTTTCGTCTAGAGCCTTAGTAAAGACATCGGCAATTTGATCTTCGGTGTTGATGAAGTGCAATTCGATATGACCCTTTTGAATGTTGTCTTTGAGGAAATGATATCGAATGTCGATGTGCTTTGTCATGGAATGGTGCACGGGATTGTGAGAAATGGCAATAGCGCTGGTTGAGTCACAAAATATGGGAATTTGTGAGACTTTGTAGCCATAGTCACGTAATTGAGTTTGCATCCACATGACTTGTGAACAGCAACTTGCGGCGGCTACATATTCAGCTTCTGCGGTTGAAGTGGACACGCATGATTGTTTCTTTGAAGTCCAACTTACCAGTCTGCCTCCTAGAAATTGGCAAGAACCAGATGTGCTTTTCCTGTCTAGTCTGCATCCTCCATAGTCGGAGTCGGTGAAGGCGTTAAGCTGAAAATCAGAGTTAGCTGGATACCAAAGGCCAAGAGATGGAGTTCCTTTAAGATATTTGAAAATTCTTTTCACAGCTATAGCATGAGATTCCATAGGATTGGCTTGGTATCTGGCACAGACACATGTAGAAAACATGATGTCGGGTCTGCTGGCTGTGAGGTATAGGAGTGATCCTATCATTCCTCGATATTTCTTTTGATCAACAGGCTTGCCATTTAAGTCTGCATCTAATTTGTAACCAAGGGCCATTGGGGTTTTTGCTGTATTGGATTTGTCAAGAGAAAAACGTGTTAGAAGATTTTTGACATAATTTTCTTGATTGATGAAAATTCCATCTGATGATTGTTTGACTTGAAGTCCAAGAAAAGTAGTCATTTCTCCTATCATGCTCATCTCAAATTTGCTCTTCATTAAATCTGCAAACTTGATACTCAAAGATTCATCAGTAGAACCGAAAATAATGTCATCGACATATATTTGAACGATTAACAGATGTTTATTAAAGATTTTACGAAAGAGAGTTTGATCAATTGAACCTCTTTTGAATCCTGATTCTTCTAGAAATGTTGACAATGTTGAATACCAGGCTCGAGGTGCTTGTCTTAAGCCATAAACTGCTTTTTGTAACTTAAAACTGTGATTTGGGAACTGTGGATCTTCAAAACCTGGAGGTTGTTGAATATACACATCGCGACCAATCTCTCCATGTAAAAATGCACATTTTACATCCATTTGGAATACTTTGAAGTTCTTGTGTGCTGCATATGCTAGAAAGATACGAATGGCTTCGAGTCTTGCAACTGGAGCATAAGTTTCATCGTAGTCGATTCCTTCTTGTTGTGAATAGCCCTTGACGACAAGTCTTGCTTTGTTTCGACAAACTATGCCTTGATCATCAGTTTTGTTTCTGAAAACCCATCTTGAACCTACTACAGTAACATCGGGAGGAGTAGGAACAAGATCCCATACTTGGTTTCTTTCAAATTCAGCTAGTTCTTCTTGCATGGCTTTGACCCAGTCTGGATCTTTGAGAGCTGAATGGATGGTTTTGGGTTCAGTCATGGATAAGAATGCTCCGTATAAACATTCATTTGAGGTAGCGGCTCTTGTTTGAATACCAGAATTGGGATCTCCTATGATTTGTTCTGCAGGATGATTCCTGGTCCATTTGTTTAGGCGAGTTTTTTTCAGGTATTTCGATTGGTGTTTCTATGTCCCATTGTTCTTCTTGGTCAGGTGATTCTGTTGGGAATAGATTTTGGTTGTTGTCAGATATGTCTTTTTGGATTATAGGGTGAGAATGAGGTAATGAAGGTTCCCCCATAGATGATGCACTAGGATCATTTTGGACAGGTGGATTGGGAGTGTTCAAAGAGGGATTTAGTGTTGGTAGTTCCCCCTCAACTTGATCTGCATTTTCTTGGTTTGATTGTGAAGTTTCTGCATCGGAGTTTCCTATAGGAATAGTAGAAGATGTTAGAAATTCAGAATTATAAGCGATTTTGGGTTGTTCAAAAAGTAAATCAAGATCGATTTCTATGTCTGTAGAAGGCAATTGTTGAATTGGATTTTGAAAAATATTATCAATCATTTTAGAACCAAAATGTTTACGATCCAATTTCCTGACATAAAATTCATCGAAATGAACATCGGTACTTTCTTCAATTACTCTAGTACGTTTGTTCAGTACTCGATAAGCAGCTGAGGTAAAAGAGTAACCAAGGAAAATTCCTTCGTCTGATCTTGATTCAAATTTTGAAAGGTGATCTTTGTTATTCTTTATGAAGCATCGACAACCAAAAATATGAAAGAATTTGATATTTGGTTTTCGGTTGTTAATGACTTCATATGGTGTTTTATGAAGATGTTTATGGATTAAAGAACGATTTTGAGTGTAGCAAGCTGTGGCTATTGCTTCTGCCCAGAAGTATTGTGGTAGATCAGCAAAGATAAGCATTAATCTTGCAGCTTCACACAGAGTTCTGTTCCTTCTTTCAACAACTCCGTTCTGTTGTGGAGTGTATGGAGCTGACAGGTTGTGTTCAATTCCCTTGTTTCTGAGAAACGAATCTAGAGTTATGTTTTTAAACTCAGATCCATTATCACTTCGGATTCTACGAACAGGTCGTTTGAGCTTTAATTCAATCTGTTTGATGAAGTTGATCATTTCTTCAGGTGCTTCTGACTTTAGCCTTAAAAAGAAAACCCAAGTATAGCGTGAGTATCCATCAATAATAACAAGGATGTATTTCTTCCCTTTTATGCTTTGGGTTTTTGCAGGGCCACAATGATCAATGTGCAGTAATTCTAGTGGTTCGGATACACTAGATTCAGGAATGCTTTTATGAGAGGATTTGGACAGTTTTTCTCCTTCACAAGCTGCACAAAGAGTTTCATTATCAAGTTTCAGAAGTGGCAGTCCGCGAACAAGATCATTTGCAATCAATTTGTTGATGTAGCCGAAATTGAGATGGGAAAGACGATGATGCCATAACCAACTAATATCAGCAGAAGCTTTGGATAAGAGACAGATGTATGGTTTTCCATAGATAAGGTCCATATCTAGTGGATACATGTTGCCTAGACGATCAGAATTAAATAGAATGGCTTTGGTCTTGGCATCCATGATTATGCTTCGTTGTTTGGTGAAAAGAACTTCATGATTGTTGTCACAGAGTTGTGATACGCTGATTAGGTTGTGTTTCAGGCCGTCAACGTAGGCTACTTTCTTGATGGTGAAGTGACCATTTGTTATGTTTCCATAACCTTTGATTCTTGCAGTCATGTTATTTCCAAAAGTAACATCTTGTTTGGATTCTGTGGGTTTGAAGTCTCGTAGAAAGCTCTGGTTTCCTGTCATATGCTTGGAGCAGCCACTATCGATATACCATGTGCCATCCTTGGGCTTTCCAGCACAAAGTGCCTGCAATTAGACAGAAAGTTTAGGTACCCAAACCATGGTGGGTCCTAATTTGTTAATGGTTTTTGATAATTTGGAATCATTGTAATATTTGTTGATTGGACGGAATGGTTGAGGTTTAAGTTGATTTATTAGATTTTCCCAAAGTGAGATTTGTTTTTGAAAACCTGTCATTTGAAACGATTTCTGATTTTGTGAAAAGTATCCTATATGCGAAGTTCTGTTTGATAACCTTTCTTTGTATCTGGGATTTTGATGATTTTGAAAAACATTATGATGATGGAATGGAATTTGGTGAAATGATGGTTTCTGAAAGTTCCCTGAGAGATTGAAGTTTATCTCTTGAAATCGATTTTGAATTGGTTTTTGAAAAGGTTTTTGTTTTGGATTAAAGGTTTGTTTTTGTGGCACAGAGACCGGTTTCAATGGTTTCTTTTGGGTTTCTTTGAAAACTTTGGGCTTGCTTTGTTCTTTTGGTTTAAAGACAGCTTGAATGGGTTGTTTATTTGTCTGTTGTTTCTTTGAATACTTTTGTCCCAGACTGTTCTTTCCAATAAAAGTTGAGTTTAAAGAGGGAAAGACCGTTGGAACAGAAATACTACCATTTTGATGATCAGAATTTTCTCCATTTAAGAAATTTTCAATTTTGATTGTGCCATCATTCCTTGTTAGTTTAGTAGATCTCAATTGATGAGTTACTGAACTAGCAGAGTCTGATTCAGATTTTACAACTCTTTTAAATGACTTGTTGAAAAAAATATCATCTGGGCTGCAGTTGATAACTGTTTCATCATCTGAATCGTCCTCATTAGCAGATAA
Source organism: Cichorium intybus (assembly GCA_023525715.1). Taxonomy (NCBI): domain Eukaryota; kingdom Viridiplantae; phylum Streptophyta; class Magnoliopsida; order Asterales; family Asteraceae; genus Cichorium; species Cichorium intybus. The sequence continues at coordinate 24,296,743 of CM042011.1, forward strand.
GAAAAAATCTGGTAGAGGCGATTTAGAGTTTTCACAAATTTTCCCATTTTTCTTTTCAGTCTTTTCATTTTCAAAGGATTCTCTTCCAATTCCTGGTTTATAATTCGTATCAATTTTGCCAGTTCCTAAGTTGTTTGCTTTAGTGAAAACATCATCACTCAATTTTCTGGCAATATTGATAGAATCCAGTTTTCCTTGAAATCTTTGATTTTCGGATTCAAGAAATATGATTTGTTTTGAAGAATCATCTAGTTTTAGAATTAAACTAGTGTTTTTGTCAGTTAAATCTTGAATTTTTTGTTTTAACTGAAGGACTTCCTTTTCTAAGGTATCTTTTATTTCAGATGAAATAACAGATTGATTTTTTATTTCTAAGTCCCTTTTTTGTTTTAGAGCTTCATTTAATTGTTCTAGGACGTGATTATTTTCTTCAGATTTTCGTTCAATGTCTCTTTCAAGTTTGTCTCTAGTCCTTGTAGATTCTCCAAATCTGAGTTGCAAGGTTTGTAATTCAGATTTGTAGATATCAGATTTGACTATTGTGTCATGATACAGTCTGAGATCAGCTTTTAGACTGTTCTCAATCTTAGTCATGTGGGACTCAAATGGTGTTCTTGAAAGATCGAGTTCTGAGATCATAGACCATACCTGATCGATGACATATGGAGCTCTTGTGGTTGGTTCATTGTCAGCCATGAAGCAGAAGTTTGACTGAGCTGGTTCAGTATCTGTTTCATCATCAGAAGTTGGCCAGTGTTCCACGCTAGGTTCGTGGAATGCCATCAAAGCTTTTTTGCTTTGCTTTGTTTTCTTGTTTCTTCAGCTCTTCGGCTTTTTGAGCATAGTAAGCTGAGTCTTTGACCTTGACTTTGGCTCGACAATCTGGGGCATAATGATTTAGTCCTTTGCATTTGTGACAAATGATTACGTCATCATCATCATCATCGTTATTGTCAGCCTTTTGGCTCTTAACGGATGGTCTTTCAGATGCTTGAGTTTGTTTCTGTTGAGATGGTTTTGAATGATTTTGTTGAAATCCAGGACTTTGGTTATTATAAGAGTTGTGATTATTTTGAAAACCGCGATTCTGAAAGTTTTGTCCAAAAGTGGATCTTTGTTGAAAATTTGGTCTGAAGTTTGATTGATTATGATGTGGCAAAAATCATTCGAGATTAGTGTTTGCTACCAAAGCACACAATTGTTGGTAATCAGCTTCATTATTTGGATCAGACAAGTCACAAGAATTACTTAAAAAAGCTTGGTTTTGATTTAAATCAATTTGACTTTGATCAAGAAAATGTGTTTGATTTTGAGAAGATGTTGACAACAGAGCAAGTGGTCCTCCAAAAGAAGTAGACGTTGGTGGGTCAATCGAGGATTCATACGATTGTAATTCTCCGTACAGATTGTACAAAGATTCAGTATGAATTGCTGGATTTCCCTGAATGATTAGTTTTACCATTTTCCAGCTTTCATAAAGGTTGTTTAAAAATTTGAGGTTTATCTCATGCTATGACTTTTTGATGCCCAAATTATTCATTTTGATGGTAATGAGATTGAACCTGTCATGAGCATCATGGATGGTCTCATGTGAAAACATTTTAAAGTTGTCAAATTCGTTTAAAACAGATGTTTTCTTGTTTCCAATGATTCTCTCATTTCCTTCAAAACGATTTTTCAAAGTTTGCCAAATTTGGTTTGCAGTTAAAAGGATTATATCATTCATTTGGCTTAGAATACCGTGGGGTATTCCAGACACAAGTTCATTTTTGGCTTGAAGTTCAAGTTTCTTCCTTTCATTCAGTATATCCAAGTTACTCGTAAGAGAGGTCATGTTATCTGGTAGAGATCCGTCTACACATTTCCACACATCTTCACTTATAAAGTTGAGATGAAGATTCATACGACCTACCCATGATTTATATTCTTCAGGAATAAGAATGGGTGCTCGAGTACCTGAACCTATACTGTTAGCAATAGATACAGAATTTATGTTTGAGTAGTTTACGGAAGACATTTTTGGTTTTTTTTTTTGTTAACGAAAATGTGATGTTAAAATGAAATTTTTAAAGAAAACTTATTGGTGGTTTATAAAAACGCTACACAAAAGTTTTCGACAAAAATTTTCAAAATAAATCACACAAGTAATTTTTAAATGTTTTTTTTTTGTTTTTTTGTTTTTTTTTGAACAAGTGATATTAAGATGAAATTTTTAAAGAAAACTTATTGGTGGTTTATAAAAACGCTACACAAAAGTTTTCGACAAAAATTTCAGACTAAATCACACGAGCTCTGATACCAATTGATGAAAATACGATAACTGATCTCCACGAATAAGGTTTTTAAGCCAATTACTGTGTGACAGATATGTATTTTATCTATAATATGCGGAATAAATAAGAGTTGCGGAATAAATATAAACAAAAATTAAGTTACTGAAAGCTATAAATAAGTAAAATAAAGCGGTAAATTTAAACTAGACAGTATTTAAATAGACAGAAAGCGATAATAAAATAAATGTTAGAAGTTAGAGGTTAGATGTAATAAACGTCATTATCAACGATAAAGTGTTTTTACAATAAATAAAAGGTTAGAAGTTAGAAGTTAGAAGTTAGATGTCTCGGTTAAATACAGTCCACATATGTTGTTGTTGTCACGGTTCAATTTGTATGTCTTGGAATTTAGTACAATTGATTTATAAAAGTTTAAATAAATCAATAATGGCACAGGTAAATTATTGGAACTATAATTTCAAAAGAACTTATCGATAGCAGATGAAGATGGTGATTTTTTTTGAAGCGTCGATTCTTGTTCTTTGCGGTAGGATGAGGTTTTGGTGATTTTTGGTGTTTGGGTAGAATGGATTTTCGAATCTTGAGGTTGTGCGGTTTGGTGTCGGGTAGAGGTTGTTTAGAGGTTTGAAGTTTGGTGTCGGGTGGAGGTTTTGTTTCTTGCGGTTATATGGTTTGGTTCTTGTTGAAGGATTCAGAAATTTGAGTGTCTTGAGGTGTTTGGTCGTGGGTTTCTTTGAGTGTGTATGAGTATAGTGTTTTTACTAGAATGGTGTTGTTTTTTTGGTGTAAGAATGGCAAGAGGTGAGCTTCTTATTTATAGTTGCTGAAATACAGGCTTCGCGTCGCGACCATCTAGCCGTCGCGTCGCGAGGGTGCGTTTGTCGTGTTGCTTTTGGTCGGCCACTGGTTAGTGCGTTGTGTTGGTAGCCTCGCGATTGAAAACTTGGCGGTGTCGCGTTGAAGGCTTCGCATCGCGACCAGGACCTCCGTCGCGTCGCGATTGCTGTAGCATTCTGGACTCTTATGTTTTGCTCCTCTTCACGTCGCGACCATGGTGTCCGTCACGTCGTGATTGCTGTAGCTGGGTGACATTTTTGCATTTTGCTCTTTGGTTCATAGCATCACTTCCTCAGGTTTGGTTGTTTTCTCAAGGTTTCTTGGGTCTTGATTCATTCTTGTTTTTGATCTCGAGTCCATGCAACCTGAAATAAACTGATAATATTTGTCAGATAAAATAAAACAGTTCATCTTATTTCAGTGATGGTCACATACAAAAATATTATTTCAACAGCCACTAGGTCATAGCAAGGTTATAATAACTTACATGAACAACAATCAATATCCTTGGTTTGGGGAAAAATATCTTCAAATGGTTTTATATAAATATAAAACTACATGTTGCTTTATACAAAATATAAGTATGATTTTACTTATACATACGAGTTTTATGGAATTTAAAACTACATTTCATCAAGATACAAATATAAGTACGGTTTTACTTATACATACGAGTTTTGTGATATTAAAACTACATTTTATCAAGGTACAAATATAAGTACGGTTCTACTTATACATACGAGTTTTATGATATTAAAACTACATTTTATCAAGGTACAAATATAAGTACGGTTTTACTTATACAAACGGGTTTTATGGAATTAAAACTACATTTAGCTTACAAGGAAACATGTATTTACATGGTTTCATACAAGAATAAAACTATGTAATACTATTTTCAAGTATAGAAATACTTATACATTTTCGGTCTTTGGGTTTTTAAGACTACAACTCATTTATAAGAAAATATTGGATTTTATGGTTTTAAACATTGTCTTTTTACAAGGAAAAAGGATTATGGACTTTCTCATACAAAAATATTATGAACTCACCAAGGTAATGATAACACTTGCAAAATTACTTGTATTCTCAGGTAACAATTAATCAGGCACTACTAATCTTTTGGGATGGGATGCGAAGACGTCTTTTTTGTTTATTTTATTATCATACTGTAATTGGGTTGGAAACTATAACGTTTGAACAATTTAACTTTCCAATTATAATGTATGATGGTTGTTTATCTACTTATGTTTCAATGTATGCAATGGTTGTGATACTGTATGACGTTCCACCCTCTGATGATTCTACCATCGTGGTTTGGGGTGTGATAGTAGTGGTGGTTGATGACAATGGTTGTAACACCCCGTTTTCCGATACGTTTTTGTTTTCCGCGAATTAATTATTTTAGTGCATAAATTATATAAATAAATATAATTAAAATAAAATTAATATTCATATTAATAACCTAGAAATTAAGATATGTTGAGGAGGGGGTATATTGTCGTTTTAGTAGACTCCTTTTGATGGAAATAATTATTTGAGGCTTTTAAAAATTAGTGTGCCAAAGTAGAAGGACCAAACATGACTTTTTCCTAAAAAGTTTGAATGAACAGTGTTTGTGCAATTATATGTGTGCGTCGGATGAGTCTTGGAGCTCACACTAGTGAATCACTCAAACCCTCACCCTCTCCATCGCTCTTTATTCCCGTTTTTGAAGACATAACCTTAGTGTTTGATGATTTCCTGGAGATTCAAATATTGGATCGCCACGAAATTTTAAATGAAGGTTCCCAAGATATAAGTGAAGGGCCTGATCGAAGGGTTTTCGATTTCAATGTCTAGAAGTGGAGTTATGAATTTCGCAACATGACCTAGGGTTTCTGGCAGATTCCTCTGGTGAGTCTCTCTTCTTGCGAAAATCATATCTGGAGTTCTAGAGGTCAAATAAGGTTAGTATCGGTGCACACGGTTCAAAAATTGAGTTGAGCAACTTTCTACAGTAGATTATTATCTGTTTTAAAGAACGGATGTATGGGGTAATTGCTCATCTTTACATACTGCTCTGATTCCGTTCAGATTAGCTATGCTGTTTTGTTTATTTTATAAAAGGAGTTTGGAGAAAGCTTTTTACATAATTCCGCCTCCTAGAATCATTGTATTTAAGTATATTTGACATCTGGAAAAGATGGATGTCTGATTCCATTCCCAAGTTTATGGTAATTGGGAAATATCACAGACCAGTGTTTTTCTCATCAGCACTATCGTTTCTGATTTGTTCTGTATTGTGAATTTTATATCTTGAGTTTGAAAACGTATTTTGAGTTGGTTCCAACTCTCAGACCTCTATTATGGAGTCTATTTTACTCATGATTTTTCCTAGGGTCCGGTTCCATACGAAAGTTGGGTGGAAGTTGCAATTTGCACCAGCAGGTCCAGGACTGTCGTGTACAGTGAATTATGTTTTTAGAAATTCATAAATAATTGTACAAAAATGTTTTGGGGGCAAGACCAGTGGTGAAAGTTCATGCTATGTGTCTAGTTTCTTCCTACAAAATACCAGAAGCTAGCTCTATGTCTAGTTTGTGTTATGGTTCTATCTTTAAAGAGTGGTTCAGTAGGTGGACTGATTGTATCAGTCACCTTTTGGGGATTTTTCGTTTATTCTTGAGAAATGAAAATGACATGAGGTCAGGGCCTGTAGTTTTGAATTAGGGTCATGTTTGTCCAATATTTTTCCCAGAATTTATTGATGATCATTTCCAGGTTTAAAGTGGCAATCTTTGCAATCTGGTCTGGATTTAACATATTTTGATACCCAATCTTGGTTAATTCATATAAAATAGAGGAAAAGTAGTTAATACATGTTCCTTACATCCCTGGAAAGGTAAAGAGATGGTCTAGGTAAATATATAAAAATATCCTTGATTTGTTGAGGTTACGATGAGCTTAAGTGGTCACAAACATACTTTCTGCTTTGAGGTTAAAAGCTGAAAGATAAATATAATAAGTGTTTTAATTCTAAAAGTATATAATTAAGGTACGGCTTAATTATTATGACATATAATAACTTAATCTACCTTATAGGAGTATAAGGTGTGCGGTTTTGAGCTTAGTTGGATTTGCGGAGTTGCCGCACGGATTTCTACATTGCCGACTTGAGGTGAGTACATGCAGTATTTTTACCCATTCTGGGGTACATGGCAAGTAAGTAATTTCAAGATTTCTTATAAAATTTCTATATGTGAAAGTATAATGCTATATTTGAAGTTATGTTTCGTACTACAAGTTAAGATTAAGTGAAAGTATGTTGGTCTATAAACCAATTAAGTGAAAGTATGTTGGTCTATGAACCAATTAGGTGAAAGTATATTGGTCTATGAACCAATTAGGTGAAAGTATATTTTGATTACAAGTTATATATGTTTTCAAGTATGAATGACATATAGCCACAAGATGTTTAAGGAATATGTTTTAGTTATAAACTGTATATGTTTTCAAGTATGGATGGCATATAGCCATAAGATGTTGAAAAGTATGATTTGGCATAGAGCCTAGAATGTTATAAAAACATGTTTTAAACGTATGATTATTATGTGAAGAAAGTTGTATATTTGGCATTTAGCCATAAAGACAGAAAATGATGAAGTTTGGCACTTAGCCACTATTTATATGTATGCGAGTAATGTTCAAGAAAGCAGAAAGTATTTTTGTATGACTGGTATTTGTAGCAAGCAGCGTTAGTAGGGGAACTATGTTCCACCTACCCGGGTTAGGTAAGGGGTCTATTGGGGAAAAATCCTCATCGCGAAGTAGATTGCCTAAGTACTTCTATGGTGAAGATTGATCCGTTCTTTCTAGCTGTAGAGACTTGGGGTATCACTAATAGTGATTAATGCCCTAAGTATAAAAATCCAGCAATGCTTTTAAATCCAGTCAAAGAAAGTAAGAATGATGTTATTTTTGCAAAGTATGCTACGAAATGATTTTTAGAAGTAAAGAATTATAGTATTTTGCTACTATAAAGTTTTGGACGATATTACTTCTGTAAAGTATGTTATATAATGATTTTGAAAAGTAAAGAGCTTTGATATGTTACAACTATAAAGCTTTGAAATATGTTTTAAGTTATAAGTTTTATAAAGAGGATGTAAAAAGAAGTTAAGTGTTGAGTCTAAAACTCATGTAACTCACGAGACATTATTGTCTTACGTATTCTATGTTTTGCCATGTATACCAGGTTATTATGATTTGCTATAAAGGAATGAAGTTTAGCCGGAGTGGAGCTCGAGTTAGCTCCTTATATGGACCCAAGGTTAAATCCTTTCTTGCTTACTATGGTTAGTTTTGATATAGATTTGTAACACCCACTGTTTTTAAATATGCAATTGATCAGTCTTGATAAACCGTATTTTTGTATTCATGTATTTATACGAAAAACCATAGTATTTGCAAACAGAAGAAATGGGGTGTCACAAGTTGGTATCAGAGCCATAGTTTAAGCGAATTAGGATTGGCTTGTTCCACTCCTAGGCTTAAACTCATGCTATATAAATGTTAGTATATGAAAGTATCCTATATGATGTCTTAAATGATTAAGACATTATGCATTATATAAAATATGTAGATATATAACACTAAGAAGTGTTCAGCTAACGTTTAGAGTGAGCAAAAATTGGGCCGTTAGGAAAATTATATGATATTTTCCGTAACCGTCTAAATTTGTTAAAGGCTATGTTTATAAAGTAGTAAGATTTCTAGTAATGATCACCATGTACTTTTAATGGTGTTATATGTTAAAAGAACCAGTGTCCCATGAGACCTTGTGGTCACAACAGAATCAATATGTATAGGTGATTATGGTAATATGGGCCCGTATTATCATAATCACAGGATATGTATTGAGACTGGTGGAATCGTAAAGGAATTATGGTAGTCTGGTGAGTAAGGATTGTGAAGAGAGTAATAAGAATAACATATGGATTATATGCCTATGTAATAAAAATAGGTAAGATTATAAGTATTAAAAGTTAATGCAGTGGGTATATACCACATAGTATGGTAAAGTAAAAGAAATAATGTGATAATTAATACTTTTTAGACAGATAGAAAGACAATAAAGTATATGCCTATCGAGGCGAGAGGAAGTATGAATAAGAATAATTTAAAGAAGAATTATGGGTATTGATTACATATATAAGAGTTGTAAGACTCTTACATGAAGAATGAAAAATTATAAGCGGAGTGTATTAATAGTACATAAATTTTGTAAAAGTAAAATAGCAGTAAGGAAGAGGTTAATACTAATAAGTGGTGTGCGTTGGGCATAATCATTCAAGTCAGAATCTTATTTGAAAGTCGTGCGAATAATAAATGCATAAGGGAAGCAGAAAAAAATCGTTGTGGAACGATAGGATCCAAATGATGAGAAGAGCTAAAGATAGAAGATGTCAATGCTAAAGGGGAGAGGAAGACTAACTTACAGATTGAACAAAGAAGATGTATGAAAATGTTCAAAGATTTAATAATTGATTAAGTTATAAGTACAGTGCTATAATGAGTAATAAAAAAAGTAAGATTACCCAAATGGGGAAAAGAATGATGAATGGTAAATTGTTAAAGATTATGATATTTTAAGTAAATTGCATTAAAGTAAGGTGATTAAATAAATATGAATCGAGAAATAAAGGTTGAATGCCTAAATAAATGTTAGGCAAGAAATTAAAGGTGAAACAAATGATGATGAGATAGTGGTTGTCAGGAAGTAAATTCTGCAACCAAATGAACGAAATAAAAAAAAAAGAAAAAGAAATACCAATAATGAAAGAGTATAATGATGAATGTTAATTGAAGAAAACCAAAAGCGTGTAAGAAAAATGACTAAAGGTCATAAACAATATGAAGTAAAGAGTAATGAATGGTAAACGTTGACTAAAGAAAGTGGAGACCACATCTATGTCAGTGGATCAGGTCGGGGTTTTGACCTAGGAGGATTTGTGACGCGGTTCCAGAGGTAGTATGTGCCTTAAGTTTTGGAGCAGACGATAGATAGCTTGTCTGGGATGACACGGAAATTCACAGAGATGATGTAAGTGATGGAGCGGTCATGTGCTGCAAGAGCGGTTAGGGCAGGGACAGAAAGGGCATGTGGTTGAGCTTTACATCTCATGATCAAGGAGATGTCGGGGACGGTTAGAGTGGGTAGCGGAAGATGAGCAGTATACGATGGTTGATGTAAATGTCTTTACATCGTCAAAATACGCGTGATGAGATGGTGTTTGGCTTCGATGTGAGTTGCTGGGTTGGTAAGTTAGGCTTACTTTTCATTCTTCAAAGAAGTTTAAGAAGTGGGAGGTGGTAGTAAAGTGTGCTTACTTAAGAGGTGTCGATGCTTCGAGGCAAGTGTTATGTTCAATCAAAGTGGGGGAGCCTGTCAAGTCGCCGAGTGCGACTACAAGAAATGAAATTAAGCTTTTGGCGCAACTGAAATTACTATAATGAAGACACGCAATGTGATTGAAAGTAAAAGAGCATGGAGCATTGTTGCAGGAGTAGGTGGCATGTCGCTGAAAGGATCAGGTAGGATCGGGTTTGAACCCAAGTGAGGGAGAATTGTTCATTTGAAGGGGAAGAGGTTGCTTAAACGACAATAGTGTGTTCAGACGTGTAATGACATGTTGTGAGCATGAATTGAGATTCTAGGGGTGTTAGGGGTGGTATCTTCCTCGTTAGGCTATTCATTTGGGTCACAGAAGGACTCGAACCTCAATATACCCCCCTCATATTTGGAGGGAAGAAGTGCATAACTCTATCTATAGAGGTTGTATGGGTGGTGTATGCTAGTATCATGTGCAAAGTTATGCAATCAAGTTGATTATAGCAGTGTCTGGGGCTGGTGGACTATTGCAAGTCTATAGCATTTGTATAGATGGTATGCCTTGCTATGTGCTACATCAGGGGTTGAATGTCGTGATTAACTAGTACAGTGAGGTAGTAGCTTATGCGTTAGTGTTTAGCTATTGTGGTTCCTAGTCGGAACGAAAGAAGAAAGTTAGAATAACCTATGTGATTCTAGGATGTGGACTATTTGTTGTTGTGACGCGCAAAGATCTAATTGAAGATCAGTGGTGGTCAGAGATAAAATGGGATATATTACGTTACGTTGAGATGTATCTTGGACTTTGGGGGAGGAGTAGCTAGGATGCATGTTTGCCTCCCTCTGTTTGTAATTCGCCTTCGCTGGCAACTGCCAGATATAGCATCGATATGTTCCGCCACAAGGTGTCGTACATGTGAGGGTGTTGGAACCCTATTCGTTGGGGTGAGAAGGAACTTATATAACATCTTGCAGCTGGAACTGAAAGGACACACGAAACTGAAAGGACACCTCACATTTTAGTGCCAAAAATTCAAACCAACTACAGTAGATGCGACTCTTCTCTATCCCGAGTGTCGTGTTATTTTCAAAATTCTCTACTTGACTCCGGTAATAACGGGATATTGAAGAGACTTTTAGGAATAAAGGTATATATAGTGGTGTCGTTTATTGATTATCGTGATGTATGAAAAAGCATGTGGACCTGTCGTTAGGGGTAAAGGGGAAAACCGTTTCAAATCTTCGAGTTGTATGGGGTTTTGTGGCATTTTGATCGAGAGGTGTTAGAGTTGAATTTCGAGGACGAAATTCTTGTAAGTGGGGGAGAGTTGTAACACCCCGTTTTCCGATATGTTTTTGTTTTCCGCGAATTAATTATTTTAGTGCATAAATTATATAAATAAATATAATTAAAATAAAAGTAATATTCATATTAATAACCTAGAAATTAAGATATGTTGAGGAGGGGGTATATTGTCGTTTTAGTAGACTCCTTTTGATGGAAATAATTATTTGAGGCTTTTAAAAATTAGTGTGCCAAAGTAGAAGGACCAAACATGACTTTTTCCTAAAAAGTTTGAATAAACAGTGTTTGTGCAATTATATGTGTGCGTCAGATGAGTCTTGGAGCTCACACTAGTGAATCACTCAAACCCTCACCCTCTCCATCGCTCTTTATTCCCGTTTTTGAAGACACAACCTTAGTGTTTGATGATTTCCCGGAGATTCAGATATTGGATCGCCACGAAATTTTAAATGAAGGTTCCCAATATATAAATGAAGGGCCTGATCGAAGGGTTTTCGATTTCAATGTCTAGAAGTGGAGTTATGAATTTCGCAACATGACCTAGGGTTTCTGGCAGATTCCTCTGGTGAGTCTCTCTTCTTGCGAAAATCATATCTGGAGTTCCAGAGGTCAAATAAGGTTAGTATCGGTGCACACGGTTCATAAATTGAGTTGAGCAACTTTCTACAGTAGATTATTATCTGTTTTAAAGAACGGATGTATGGGGTAATTGCTCATCTTTACATACTGCTCTGATTCCGTTCAGATTAGCTATGCTGTTTTGTTTATTTTATAAAAGGAGTTTGGAGAAAGCTTTTTACATAATTCCGCCTCCTAGAATCATTGTATTTAAGTATATTTGACATCTGGAAAAGATGGATGTCTGATTCCATTCCCAAGTTTATGGTAATTGGGAAATATCACAGACTAGTGTTTTTCTCATCAGCACTATCGTTTCTGATTTGTTCTGTATTGTGAATTTTATATCTTGAGTTCAAAAACGTATTTTGAGTTGGTTCCAACTCTCAGACCTCTATTATTGAGTCTATTTTACTCATGATTTTTCCTAGGGTCTGTTTCCATACGAAAGTTGGGTGGAAGTTACAATTTGCACCAGCAGGTCCATGACTGTCCTTTACAGTGAATTATGTTTTTAGAAATTCATAAATAATTGTACAAAAATGTTTTTAGAAATTCATAAATAAATAATTGTGTTATGGTTCTATCTTTAAAGAGTGGTTCAGTAGGTGGACTGATTGTATCAGTCACCTTTTGGGGATTTTTCGTTTATTCTTGAGAAATGAAAATGACATGAGGTCAAGGCCTGTAGTTTTGAATTAGGGTCATGTTTGTCCAATATTTTTCCTAGAATTTATTGATGATCATTTCCAGGTTTAAAGTGGCAATCTTTCCAATCTGGTCTGGATTTAACATATTTTGATACCCAATCTTGGTTAATTCATATAAAATAGAGGAAAAATAGTTAATACATGTTACTTACATCCCTGGAAAGGTAAAGAGATGGTCTAGGTAAATATCTAAAAATATCCTTGATTTGTTGAGGTTACGATGAGCTTAAGTGGTCACAAACATACTTTCTGCTTTGAGGTTAAAAGCTAAAAGATAAATATAATAAGTGTTTTAATTCTAAAAGTATATAATTAAGGTACGGCTTAATTATTATGACATATAATAACTTAATCTACCTTATAGGAGTATAAGGTGTGCGGTTTTGAGCTTAGTTAGATTTGCGGAGTTGCCGCACGGATTTCTACATTGCCGACTTGAGGTGAGTACATGCAGTATTTTTACCCATTCTGGGGTACATGGCAAGTAAGTAATTTCAAGATTTCTTATAAAATTTCTATATGTGAAAGTATAATGCTATATTTGAAGTTATGTTTCGTACTACAAGTTAAGATTAAGTGAAAGTATGTTGGTCCATGAACCAATTAAGTGAAAGTATGTTGGTCTATGAACCAATTAGGTGAAAGTATATTTTGATTACAAGTTATATATGTTTTCAAGTATGAATGACATATAGCCACAAGATGTTTAAGGAATATGTTTTAGTTATAAACTGTATATGTTTTCAAGTATGGATGACATATAGCCATAAGATGTTGAAAAGTATGATTTGGCATAGAGCCTAGAATGTTATAAAAACATGTTTTAAACGTATGATTATTATGTAAAGAAAGTTATATATTTGGCATTTAGCCATAAAGACAGAAAATGTATGCGAGTAATGTTCAAGAAAGCAGAAAGTATTTTTGTATGACTGGTATTTGTAGCAAGCAGCGTTAGTAAGGGAACTATGTTCCACCTACCCGGGTTAGGTAAGGGGTCTACTGGGGAAAAATCCCCATCGCGAAGTAGATTGCCTAAGCACTTCTATGGTGAAGATTGATCCGTTCTTTCTAGCTGTAGAGACTTGGGGTATCACTTATAGTGATTAATGCCCTAAGTATAAAAATCCAGCAATGCTTTTAAATCCAGTCAAAGAAAGTAAGAAAGATGTTATTTTTGCAAAGTATGCTACGAAATGATTTTTAGAAGTAAAGAATTATAGTATTTTGCTACTATAAAGTTTTGGACAATATTACTTCTGTAAAGTATGTTATATAATGATTTTGAAAAGTAAAGAGCTTTGATATGTTACAACTATAAAGCTTTGAAAGATGTTTTAAGTTATAAGTTTTATAAAGAGGATGTAAAAAGAAGTTAAGTGTTGAGTCTAAAACTCATGTAACTCACGAGACATTATTGTCTTACGTATTCTATGTTTTGCCATGTATTCCAGGTTATTATGATTTGCTATAAAGGCATGAAGTTTAGCCGGAGTGGAGCTCGAGTTAGCTCCTTATATGGACCCAAGGTTAAATCCTTTCTTGCTTACTATGGTTAGTTTTGGTATAGATGTGTAACACCCACTGTTTTTAAATATGCAATTGATCAGTCTTGATAAACCGTATTTTTGTATTCATGTATTTATACGAAAAACCATAGTATTTGCAAACAGAAGAAATGGGGTGTCACTAGGGTGATGGTCAATGGTTGTAGTGGTGGTCTAAGGTAGTAGTGGTGGTTGTGGGGTGATATATTTTATTAAACAATTTCTTTTAAAAGATTAGTTATAAATAAATAAATAAATAAATAAGGGTAATATAGTCTTTTATTGTATAGTAGGGATGATAAATACAACAAAATCATACCACAGGGATGGTCTGAGTGCAAAATAAAAGTTAGGAACCAAACACATATTTTTAATCAAACCACAGGGACGATTTCAATAATTTGTTCTTACATAAATGAATATTATATTTTTACACTGTTCTTTGAAAGGGCAGGATTCCTCACTGGCTACTAGTTACTACCATTCTTTCTTCCTTTTTAACCTTTTCCACGTATGCTTCTTCAATTACAGCCACCATAAAGAAACTTCAATAGACGTCGACTCATTGTCACCACAAACTCATCATCAGCGCACCTATGCACCACCACACCATCGTTACCACCATCGTAATGACAACCATGTACCTCCATCACCGTCACCACTATATATCACCCGCTTTGCCTACTCCTTCCGTTTCTCTTTCTTCGAAATCCTTAGTCATTCACCACCCACAAACGCTCAGCCTACTTTCGGCTTCAACCGCCCACACCATAAACGGGATCTTTCTGCTTCCACGGTAAATCATAACCCTTTATTTTTCTTTTTCTTCTATTTTTTATCATGAATATTGATAAAGTTTGAACTCTTAAAAACAGTTGAAAAGATTCTAGAAATAAGTTTGGTTACGATCCTAACTTAGGCCTCTTGCGGTTTTATATGTTTAAGGAATGTTTCAAATTGGACTTTTTTTCAAGTTTATAATAAGCCTATTTACACTTATTTAATGGGCTCACTCATCTCATTCCCTTCGCTTAAACTAAAAGCTTGTATTTGAATTCTCAAATTGAATATCGTCTGACAAACAAGCAATTGCTTTACTTCAATGGCAGCAAGTAGTTCAGCTTCTAATCCAGTTCTATATGCATCTTTCGATCAAGATAACAGGTATTGATTCTCAAACTAACTTGAGTTCTTTTTGTTTTTAGAATTTGTTTAAGTTTTGTTACCTCTGTGAACGAATTTAGTTTCTTTGTAATTGGGACAAAATATGGGTTCAAAATCTTCGATTCAAATACATGGAGATTGCTATATGAGCGAGGTATGTGATCTCATATGAAATATAGTGTTTCTTCTAATTATTTTATACATGGATGGTCTAAAGAATGTTAGATATTGGGTAGGGTTTGAGTGGAGATCTGGATACCCCTTGGATCGTGAGAACACTTTCCGAACTGATATTTCTATCCTATGCCCGGGTTACAAGAAATTCAGCCTAGGATAATCCAAGAGGACACTCACGAATCTAGGCATAGAAAACGTGAGCCAAATTGCTATGGAGATCTGAGAGAGTTTGATGAAAACGAGAGCTAAAAAAGGTGTATCTCTCCTTAATGAGGAGAGCCGTATTTATAATACATGAGTGGAAAAAGGGTTTCGTCTAGGGTTAGCCGTCATGGGCTTTAGGGTTGCCGTCATCGGTTCCTTTGGTAACAAGTCACGAATTTATGAAGGAATCAATGGTTTCCAAAACTACAAAATTAGCCAGTTTTACCATAATCACCCTCAAGAAATACGATTTTCCACTATGTACCCTCTTGGAAATTCCGAAGACCTTTTGGGGCGCTGCCCCTTTGGAAACCTCGAACCTAGGGGCGCTGTCCTCGGACCCCCCAACTTGTCGTCGAAGCGGCTATTTATTCAATCTTATACATGCGTGCACTTCGCACATACCCGAACATATATAAGAGTACAAACTAAATAGCCCTTAGCTCACATGTGAGTTCCAATTACAGAAAATGATCCGGTGACACTAAAATCACCAACAAAAGAACAATGTTGATCGCTTTCTCTTCTTTGAGTTTTCTATTTTCGATCTTCAACTATATGCAAGCATATTCTTCTTTCAGTTTCTATAGAATTGTATTTTCGACCTATAATTTATCTCCTTCAGATTTTGTTTGTTTGTGTTTACAATAACCAAATGAGGTATGAGGATCTGATTTTAATATAGAACTCATTCGATGTTTTTGTGTTCAATTTGTTGCTGGATGAAGTTGGAGCAAAAATTCGATGCTTTTGTGTTCAATTTGTTGTTGAAACTCTACGAGTTGTTGGAATAAGAAACATAGGACAGACACACGTGGTAAAACCTATAGGCAAACACTTGGCAACCATTTTTGGGTTGCATGGCCTTGGTGACAATGGTGTAAGGTAATACTAACATCATCTCAACATCTCTGTTTGTTTTGTATAATCTTTTTTATGAGGGTAATTGGAGTCAAATATTAGATTATGTTGGTTGTTAAATGGCTTTTATAAAGTAGACTTTTTGGAAATGTTATTTACTTCTTTACATCTTTTCCATCCAATTGTGCTTTTAAATTTTCTTATATAGAGAACTTTAAAAAGTGATCATACAACCTTAAATCACGTGAAATGTTTATTGTAGCATCGTACTTTCATTTCTTTCTATTACAACATTGAACTTTGAAAATTCTACTCCAATTATAGCAATTTTCATCCAAATACAAAGTCGTTTTCAATGTTATAATCAATAGATTTTTCAAAATACAATGACTTAATCAAGAAAAATATTGAAAGTACATGTAATAAAGTACACAAATAATCAGATCCATGTTCTTTTCCTGGTAGCTAGTCCCAACTCTTGGAAACCCTTCCTCTTCCAAATGTAAGGACAAATTTACTTTATAAAAATCTATATACAAAATTAATTTATCCCGGTTTATACACAAAATATAGCTTAATTTTATTGATAATACACATTTAAATAAATATGATGCAGATCAAATGGATATGCCCCACGTCTCCTTCTCAATCCTTATTATTTGGTGGCTTTCCTTCAAATGCATGTATGTTTTTACGTTCTCCAAAACTTTTATTTTATTTTTTTCAAACTCTTTGTTTTTACAAGTACTTAATATGCATAAAATTATCAAAAAATCGGTGTCATTGATTTTAGGGTTTGATGCAAGTGACCTTTCGTAAATATATAAGAGATTTCGCAGTAAAGGAAGTAACATCGCAGTATATATAAAAATATTGTTTTAATATTGTTGTATCGTGGGAACGATACAAAAAGCTAATTTTGCAATAGATGGTGCACATTGTGAAATTGGTGGATTTTTTGAGAAATAACAATAATTTTGGGCTATTATGGCAAACCATCAAGAAAAGTGGCTACACGCCTACACCAGTAATTTTCTCACTAATATTTTTTTTAACAAGGAGATATAAAATTTAACCCTCTTTAATTTAAAATTAACATTAACTTTGTAGCTAGACCATGAGCTGCCATGAGATCGTAAAAGGCATGCATTGACATTTCTCGTCCACCTTCAAAAATGTTATAATAACTAATATTCCTATAACTTATTTAGATCACTCGATACAAACTTTAACAAGTATGAAGCATTATTGATTAAAACATTGTAATATTAACATGTGCTACATCAAGAATTGTATCAGAATAAGATAGTAATGCGAATATTGTTTGGAAAGAAAATATGAGAGAGAGAGAGTACCGTTTGTTTGAAGGAGAAGGAATTGAATATGGTTGTGGCGGCTGTAGTAGATGATAAGGTAACGCTATATTATCTTAAACATTTTAAATAATATGACAAATTTCATATAATACACTAACTTTTCAAAAAAATTCAATTTTGATACCGTGTTATTTTTTTTCAATTAAGTCACTAAGTTTCAATTTTTTTCAATTAAGTCACTATGTTTTCAATTTTGTTTAAATTTTAACAATTTGACCGGTCAACCCGGTACCCAGCTGATGTGGCATGATGACGTGTCAGTCTTTGATGATGCGACGCTGACATGGCACCCGAGTGTCAAAATTGAAACAAATTGAAAACATAGTGACTTAATTGGAAAAAATTGAAAACTTAGTGTTTTAACTGAAAAAAATAACACAGTCTCAAAATCGAATTTTTTTGAAAAGTTAGTTCTTTTTTGGAACTTTTTCAACATTTTTTAAAAGTATAAATTCATATTTTGTAATATTGAGTAATCATATGTGATTTTTCAGTAATCATATGTGACTTTTTAAGGCAAGACTGTGTATAATCATATGTTATTTACGAATTTAAGTTGTAACTCATATGTGGTTTATTGTGAATCAAATTCAATTATTAAGTAGAGATAATTGTTGTAATTTTGAGTAATCATACGTGATTTTTTCAGTAATCATATATGATTTTTCTAAATTAAATATTTGTATGACATTTACATGTGATTAATCAGGTGAAGATTGTACTTCTTTTTATCAATCAAACTGTAGTACTATGTTGTCAACAAGTGGTGTAGTGTACAATAATAAGGTTCCACATAATGTCAAACTGGATGTTCCCGAAGAATTTAAACCGAATTCGTTAATGAGGTTCAAAACTGTTGATGCTGCAATTGAGATGTATAGAAGTTATGCGGAGAAGGCTGGTTTTGATGTTCGTTTGAATACACAAAGGAATGTTTGTGACATTGTAAAGCATAGATTTTTACTTTGCAGTAGGAGTGGAAAACTAGGACAGAAATCAGTTGATATCAAACGTAACACAACATACAAGCGTTCAGATTGTAAAGCAAAGATTGTTGTCAAACTTGTTAAGGGAACTAGTGATTACAAGTTTGATAAATTTGAGTAAATGCATAACCATGAGCTTGAAGATATACATCATTTAGGAAAAACAAGAGAATTTCCATTCTCGGACATGAAGTATATTGTTCGGTTTTCGACAGCAAAAATTGGTGCAACAAAGGCATACAAATTGAAGGCAACCTTGATGGGCGGCTTTAAGCATGTAAAGGATAAGGTTGGTGATTATAAAAATTTTAACAGAAAGATCGGTTGCATTATAGGGTACAAAGATGCTCAAATGATTGTTAATAAAATAATGGAGCGGAAAGACTCCTACCCGAATTATTCTTTTTATTATAGATGTGATAACAACAAGGTGTTGAATGCAATGTTTTGGGCCGATGAAACAGAAAAGGCTTATTACAGTGAATCTGGAGATGTGATGTCACTTGATGCTACATTTCGAACAAATAAGTAAGCTTTACTGTTTTTAATCATTTGTGATTTTGTATAATATGTTTTTGATTATATGTAATTATTTGTTTTTGTATGCAAAACAGGTATGGATTGGTTTTTGTTCCATTTACTGTGATTGATCATCATAAATCATCTGTTACTGTTGGAGCTAGTTTACTAAGTACAGAAACTGTTGATTCATATAAGTGGTTGCTTCAACAATTTATGAATGCTCATGGAAAGCAACCAGTAATGGTGTTAACGGATCAAGATGCAGCATTAAAGCAAGCAGTTAAATCTGTTTTTCCAAATCCAAAACACAGATTGTGTATGTAGCATATCATGAAGAAACTTCAATCAAAGGTATGTTATTATTTTTGTATAATCACATGTGATTGTAAACAAAATATTTTAATTTATCAAGTTATTTTTTTGTGCAATTACATGTAATTATATGATGTATAATCATATGTGATTGTGTATGTGGTTTTATAAATTGCAGCTATCTGTGGAATTTCTTAAAAACACAGGCTTTAAGAAGCGTTTTAAGAAACTTGTATGGGACTTGAATATGGAGCCTAATGTTTTTGAGACGAAATGGATTTGTTAATGAAAGAATTCAATCTTGAAGAAAAAATATGGTTCAAATATATTTTTAAAATACGGGATTCATGGATTCCTGTATATTTCAAGGACTTTCCGATGTGTGGATTGATGAAGACAACATCAAGGTCAGAGAGTATGAATTCTTTTTTTAACTAGTATTCACAAGGCGAAAATTTACTTGTAAATTTTATGATGAATTATGATAATGCTATTAAAAAACAACGAAATACGCAACGTGAACTTGATCATAAAATAAAACAAGCACATTATGGAATGAAGTCACCATCTGGTATAGAACGACAAGCATCAAAGATATATACCAGTGCTTTTTTTTATATTCAAAAGGAATTGTATAAAGGAGTGTGGTTTCGTGAAGATAAAGAGTCGATGGAGGGAGATGGTGTGGAATATTATACTGTGATTCTGAAGAACAAGAGAAGTGAATTTAAAGCAACGTTTCAGGTAATTATTCTTATTTTTCATATTTGATTTTTGGATTTTGAAAAGAAATTTTTGTCATATGTGATTTAATGATTAGTTATATACTAGTATAATCATAAGTGATTACGTTAGATAATTAGTCGTATTCATATGTGATTTCTGAAAAAGAATGTTCAATCATATGTAATTATTATTATTGTAACAGTTGAAATAAGAATGTTCAATCATATGTGATTATTATTATTGTAACAGGTTGAAATAAGAGCCGTTGAAAAGAAAATCAAATGCAGTTGTGGACTATTTACACAGTGTGGTATATTGTGCAGACATGCCTTCAAAATATTGATAAAAAAAGATTTTAAGGAGATACCTTCAGAATATATTTTAAGACGATAGACAAAGGATGTTATATATTCGAATCATAAGCTTATTAGAGATTGTTTTGATGAAAGGGATGCTGAGGTTACAAAACTTGTGAATGAAGCATTCTTTACTTTTCAATCATGTTTGGATATCGTTAGAGATGATAAAGAGAAGCTGGCATCTTTTGTTCAGAAAACTAAAGATATGTTGAATGACGTCAATAGTGATTCTACAAGTGAAGTATCAACAAACAATGTAGATTTAGTTGAAAAGCTTCTTGGAGTAGCTGTTCTAGGAGAGATTGGTGTTCAAGTTCCTGATGTTCAATTTAATAAAGGTTGTGGAAAGAAAAGGCTGGTTAGTGAATATGAGAAGTCTATGCTGAAATCACAGAAGAAGACTAGAATTTGCTCTAGATGTGGTAACAGAGAGCCGCACAATTTACGTACATGTCCGACAATAATTGCAAATGAGAAAAAAGAAACAACACATTCAGTTCTCAAAAATTAATCATATGTGATAGTTCTTTTTTAGATGATAATCAGATATGTTTTAGAAAAGTTTACATTGTTGAGAACTGATGATAATCACATGTGTTTTTGAGATATATATATATATATATATATATATATATATATATATATATATATATATATATATATATATATATATATATATATATATATATATATATATATATATGTATGTATATATATATATATATATATATATATATATATATATATATATATATATATATATATATATATATATATATATATGATTTTAGTCTATTTTCTTATATAATCACACATGATTTTAAATAGAACATTTATTTAGAAATCACACATGATTCAACCAATTATAATCATATATAATTGCAATCATATATGATTATAAGTTGTATATGATTATAAACATAAAAAATAAGATATATGATATCAAGGTTTTTTGTAATCACATGTGATTGTAAACAAAACCTTTTAATTTTCTGGTTATTTTTGTGCAATCACATGTGATTTCTGGTTATATATGATTATAAACTTAAAACATCAGACATGAAAATGTGATTATAATCACATATGATTGTAGTCATATATGATTATAATCACACATTATTCAACTATTTTGTATTATAAGAAAGTGTTAATCATTAAATGTGATTATAACCACATCGTTTTCTGGTTATAATACTAAGAGTCTACTCCTATTAAAAGTTGTATTATAAGAAAGTGTTAATCATTAAATGTGATTATAAGCACATCGTTTTCTGGGTTACAAGAAATTTTGGATTTAGATTTAGCATTTGAATATAGTGAACGTTTGAAAAAACCCAGGAAACAAGTCACAAAAAACTTTGAGTCAATCAGAAACAGGTAAAATTTATTGCTCTTTACATTTATAACCATATGTGATTAAAGCATATATGATTATATGTCTTTAAAAAATCATATATGATTTCCTATACATTTGTTTAACCATTTGTGATTAAACAATAGCAAAAAAAATACAAAACACTGAAGAAATCATATGTGATTGGTACATATGATGATCCCAAAACTTGTATTTTGCCACATCCAAAAGAAATTATAGTCATATATCACTACATACATAAAACATCATTAAAATTGAAATAGATATAGCATAAAACATCACAAATTGTTTATATTGTTTGAAAGTTAAGTAATTGTCTGAACACATATATTCTCCATAACATTTTCTTGATAACACCATCCCTTCAACACATCTCCACAACACCATCCCATCAATTCCATCCTTCAACCTTCACAACACCGTCCCATCCTTCAACACATTTTCTTCACAACACCATCCCATCCTTTAACACACATCCTTTAACCTCTGTGTGATTATTTGGCAGGCGTCTTGCAGATCTTCATTTCTCTTTGATTTACGCACCTTGGAGTATTCCCTAGCAAAGTGTGAGATATCTTTTTTGATCATGTTTATATCAGACATGATTAATCTGTGTGCGTATTTTGATCTAACTCTGTCCAACATAACGTCTTGTGCACCACCTTCTTTTGGAAAACCACAATTATATTTGCCATCGACTTGACCTTTATACGTTTCCATGTATCTTATGACAAATATATCACAGTCTATTTTATTTTCTTTTGTTTTCCATGCCATATCCAGTAATGTGATACTCAAATTTGGATCTGACATTTGTTTTGACTTTGGGTGGTCAATTTCATGCAAATATCTTCCAAAGAACTTTTTCTGTATTTAAAAAGAAAAGAAAATTTAATCATATATGAATACATTACTTTAAGTAGCAATATCAATCTATTAATCATATACAATTTATTTATTATTGTAATCATATATGAGTACGTTTCATTTTGTTTTATTTTTAACAATGTTATGAGATAGTACTTACAAGGTTTTTCAGAATAGGCTTGTATTTTCCTTCTATTGTAGCACATGATATGCTATTGTCAAGGATCACAACTCCTGGGTTCTTTAAGTTGAAAACAAAAGGAAATATGTGATCGCTTCGACATATAGGGAAAAACACCTGTATTTAAGTAACAAAAATGTATATGATTAGGTTTGATTTGTGATTTTATATATATATATATATATATATATATATATATATATATATATATATATATATATAGAGTATATAAAATGATTGTAACCAATCATATATGATTTAGAACGACAATCACATATGATTGATCATCATATATGAATATATCATTATAGTGATACTTACAAGATCAATGTATTTGAGCAGAATTTTATCTTGGTCGTTGTGCAACCAGTCGTGAAAATATTTTTTGAACAGTTGATATTGTTCCTCTTCTGCTTCCAAGGCCATTTTTCCAATGCTTTTTTGCTTTTTTTTATCTTTAACATGTTTTTCAATTTCCTTCTCTTCAATGTAGTTCGTCTAAGGGTTTATAATGTGTGTATTAGTATACAATATGAAAAATCACATATGATTAACAATGTATTATGAATAACTTACTGTGATTTGCATACTAAAAAACAGTCTGTATGGTGAATTGTTTTGATCCCTTTCAATCTCATAATGGTTTAAAACTTCAGCCCATGAATCAATGATTCCATATATTATATACTCTCCTAGGAAGAGAGTTTCCAACTGGTACCTGTGTCCAGTTCTTCCAACCACTGTGGATATCACTTCATCACTGTGAATAGAAAATAAATTTTAAATGTTTAAATTTAATAATTTTAGATTAAGAATCACATATGAATAACTTACAAGACGTCCCCTTTCAAGTTAAAAAGCCATTCACTTATCATTTATTCCTCTGCAGTGTTGGTGCTTTTCATATTTATCACCCTATCTTTAAAAGGTGATTTCAGGCTTGGGCCAGGTTTCTTTTGTCTTTTTTTCCACTGGTAACACAGTTGCTATTGGTTGAGGATTAAGAATTACATGCCCAATTTGTTTTTTTTCCACATTTGTTTCCTGAATAACATGTTCAGAAAAAAGAACTCTGAGTATATAATAAATTTAAAAAAGATGACAATCACATGTGATTACATACACATATGATCAGATGTGATTAAATTATGAATTATAATAAGATGTGATTGCATTACCAATTTGTCGGTTTGAACGTGTTTTGTTTGATTTTGATTGGATTCTTCTGGTGGTGTTATTTGACTGATATGAAGGTCAAAACTTTGGCATGAATATGTTCTCTTTTTTTGTTAGATTCATACACAGTCTTTTCAAAAAATTCAATAACATCTGGTTCATTTAAGAATTGACTCTCTCAAATTGTGTTTTCTATATTATGAACATCGTCATTGTTTTTGAAAAAAGCATTCACCTCTGTTTCTTTTAAACGTTGTGTACATTTTATTTGATCATCAGATATATTCTCTTCATTCCTTTGTTTAGCAACTGATTTTGTTCATTGTTTTTTTCTACAAAACCAAATAAGAAAAGTTAGTTTATAATCATACATGATTAACATACAAACATATATGATTACAAATGTGTTTAATACCTTTTGCATGTTCAAGAACATGTTTTACATGATCATCTGTCATTTTGTTTATGGTTGCATATGTTGCTAAATTTGATACGTCATCCCAAAACTGTGTATCTCTATCGTAGCCAACAGGTTCTTCATTATTGTTTTTCACTAAAAAAATATGAACAAAATATTAGTATAATCACAAATGAATTCAATTTTTAAAATTTTTTAATCATGGATGAAGCATAGTTACACTGATTTGTTTGTTCCAAAGGTTGTTTCAGCATGTCTTGGATTGGTGTACTGAACCAAAATTGACTTTAACGGTTGTTCTGATTCCTCACTGCTTTTCAAACTTATTAAAATTTCTTCAAAATTTTCTCCATAACTTCCAACAATCACTTCATCGTTTTCACCAGTTACATTATAGTGGTGTAATAACTTGGTTATACTCTTTATTAATTCCAATATAATATTTCATGACTATCAAATAAAGAACGGCCAGGTAGAAGATCAAATGGGGAGGCAGGACCCTTTCAGCGTAAAAGCCTTTCGGAAATCCAACAATCTAGCCCAAATGATCGGCCTAGACACCGCCCTCGTAAGTAGATTATTCGATATTATTTTTGGAATTATAATAGAATTGTTGTAATAACGATGTTTACAAAATTCGCATTTTGCTTACTATTGTTACAAATGAATATAAATAACTACTTTTATAGTATAACTTGTATTCTCCCCCTTAAAAACTTGAATAAAGATAAAAAGAAGGGGTATGAACTCACCTCAATGTCGACTAGGACCTTATTATCAATTCTTGTTATATCGCCCGACTATTCGTGCTTATAACTCGAACTCACTATATTTATAACTGAAATATCTACTTCTAATGCCCATTCTTCGTATATATCATTATATCTATATATCGACGAATCTTCTAGCAATACTATCTAGTGATATAAAGATCGAGATATGAGTTGTGAGAAATGAGAAGATTTGAGCCTCTATTTATAGTATGTTTATTTTCGTATAGCGGCCCTCAAGATACAGATATTTGACATTTATAGCCTTTAGAAATTGTTAATGACAAAACATACCCTTAAAATACTCTTTAAATAGATTTAATAGTTTTTATATAAAATGAATGATTTTTGTTTATAAAAATATGATCTACAAAAATCGTAGTTTAATAATATCAAGTTTTTAACTTAAAGTCTTTAACGAATTAACGAAAGGGTATTAGTTGTAAGTTTAATAAAAATATAGGGGTTAAATGTAAATACAATTTCATTTTATAGAACAAGAAAATATTAAATATAGAACTAATATCAATAATATTAAATTTTGACGTCAGATTGTTCGTATTAACAACACCGTTTTGACGGTAAATTTTCTATTTTATAAAACGACATAATATTATTGATAAACTTAAAAATACGTATTGAATACGTAGTGTTCTAAATGAAAATACAATTTCTTTGAGGGTAAAATGTGGAAAATTGATTAAATAATGAAGTGGGACCCACTTTATATAAAATAAAATTAAAATAAAATAATAATACTTGTTTTTGTTTTCAAACGTTGAAATGGATGATTACATTTTTCAATTCAAACTTTGAATATATATATATATATATATATATATATATATATATATATATATATATATATATATATATATATATATATATATATATATATATATATATATTATATTATATAAATTTAATAATCAAACGTCGCTTTCAAGTTAAATTATACGTTTTTCTATCATAACTTTTTATATATAACGTTTGGTAAAAATATAATTATATATTTGGAACCGTCGTAATTTTATCTATATTTTCGATATAAAATTTGTAATATTCCGAATAGTTTTACATTTTTACCGTTTTTCTATCATAACTTTTTATATATAACGTTTGTTAAAAATATAAATATATATTCAGAACCGTCGTATTTTATCTATGTTTTGATATAAAATTTGTAATATTCCGACGAGTTTTGAATTTATCGATCACTATTCACGCCGGACACTATTTACGACGTAATTTTTTTTTTCAAAAATATTAAACTTTGCAGTGTTTGTTCGCATAATTGATTTGGATTAGTGTACGTAGTATTATAATATCCAATAATACATCGTAGAGGTTATAAAATTTACATTTCAATATATTGTCCCAACGTACGCTCTGGTTGACATGAGTTGACTTTTGTTGACTAATTTGACAGTTGTCACATTATCTACCTGTTAGAAGGAATTTCGTCCAGAAATTTAGCACTTAGAGTAAATTCTTAAGGGTATGGGAAGAGATGTGGGTATTTCAGTTTCATCTAGACCTCACGTTCCTAGGTAGATTCAGGTCCACATTTGGTGTTTCCTAGTTTTCAATTGCTTTGATTTTAGAGTGTAATGTCGTGATATTTTCGGTAAGTAAACATGAGTTAATCCTAGTATAAATAAGAGTTACTAGGTTGTTATGTGAGTTAGGAGGATTAGAAACTCATTTAGAAGGAGTTTAAACCTTAAAAATCGTATAGAGGAGTTACGTGGGTCGTGTAGGAGTCACTCGGCTCGTGTAGTACACATTTTCGAAACTATTTAGCTTTACAGAAGTTACACGGGGCGTCTTCTATTTACTGTAGCATCCAGTAGAATTATACGGGTTGGGTTTTGGAGTACGGGTCGGATTTTTAGAAGTTAACAATGCTAACTTTACTGGTAAGCGTCACTAACCTGTGTTAGCGGGGTTATTTGGGCAGCTTTCCTTATTTACCCCATTTACAAATCAAAAATCCTCTTAGGTTATTTTCAAAGTAAAAGGTGCCAAATTTGGTTATTTTGATCAAGAGTTTTGTGTAGGAGAAGTTTTGGGAAGGTTGGGTTTAACGCCCGAAACGCGTTCTCGAGTTCTTATTTCACGAGGTTAGAAATTTTGAGTGTTAGGGTTTCAAACCCTAGATGTCCAGATCTGAAAGTATGCATTGGTTCGACTCATATGTAGGTTGCTAATATTTGTTGTATTGAGTTCGAATATTGTGATGTTTTAACGGTTGACTTAGTAAAATCGTGAAATCTGGAGTTTCGGTTTGATAACATATGATATTCTCTAATTGTGATTTGTATTAGCTATTGATTTCTTAATCATTTGAGTTAAGTATTATGGAGATGCCTAAGCATGTTTAAGATATGATATGTGATGTCATTTTACAGTTGATACTAGTAGGATGGAAGGAAACATGTAAGATACAGGTGAACCACGAGCTCTACAGATGCTAGATGAGTAGGTTCTAATTCATTATTTATGATTAGATTACTATATAATTGAATTAACTATTCTTTGAACTATTTCCGTTATATATATATATATATATATATATATATATATATATATATATATATATATATATATATATATATATATATATATATATATATTGTCTTTTCGTTATCCCGTCCTCATCAGAGTCATGCCGCCAATTTGGAAAAGATATCACTTAGGGTGGTTAAAAGATTGCATCTACTGTAGATATTTTGCATTTCGGTATTAAGAACGTGAGTTGTCCTTTCAGTTCCTGCTGTAAGATGCTATATAAACGAGTATGTATCATCATTTGTATCTAAGATCTTTTCAGTCTCATTCTTTCCTACTACTAGTTTATTCTTATATAATCTCAGATTTCCAATCGAGGCATGGAAAACAGATCTCATATGGAAAACTTGTCAGACGCTGAGCGGAATTTCCTAAGGGAAGAGGGTACCTCCTTATCGTTTAATCAGATACCTCTACTGGAGTCTGGTAATTATAATATCCTTAACTCCTATTATTTCTTATTCATTTCTCTAGCGTTTTGATTTTGTTTTAAACTATGTGAGGTATAGATTTTCCAGATATATTACTGCTGGATCAACTTCAAGATGATCCTGAAGTTTTTCCTCTGATGGGTATTCTCCCTGAAGATCCACTGCCTTTAAATCAAGACATCGCTGTTAGGCAATCTCAATATATACTTCTAGGTTAAGCCATTTGGTTAAGCTTTATGTTTATTTTTCTTAATTATCTAACATACGTTATACACAGATCCATTTGTAGATGACCTTACTAATGAGAATCTAAGCATGAACATGCCCATACTGCATAGTGGAGTAGGTCTAAAAAATCAGGGGTTTCAAACTGACATTCAAAATCAGGATCAAATACAGCCGATCCATGATGACACTATCGGGCTCGCTTCAGAGAATCCTGAGTCTGTGGGTGTTTTTCAATATCAAGATCATTTTCAATTGATCCAAAGTAACTTAGAAAGTTTCAAGAATGGGAATTCTGGGTTTATGGTTGATTTTGGAAATCAAGAACTATTACCCATAATAGGTAACAATGAAAGTGTTAGTGATCAGGATCATACACAATTGATCCAAAATAAAAACGTTTCAACCTCGATTCCAAGAACCTTTGAAATTTGTAGAAAACGGGGTTCTAGACATGCGTTGAGTAAGGAAACAATATCCATGCATTTTGATAAGCCCATTTTGGAAGCTGCAAGGGAACTCAACGTTGGATCAACACAGTTGAAGCAACGCTGTAGGAAGTTAGCCATCAAAAGTTGGCCTCGACGACAGATTAAGAGTCTACAAACTCTTATTAACCATACTCAGGTTAAGAATTGTATTTCTTTCTCCACAATTTTAATGCCATGAAATTGTAATGACTGAAAGTATTTATACAACAGGAATTTAATAAAAATCCTAGTAGAGCAAACGTAATACTTGG
Source organism: Cichorium intybus (assembly GCA_023525715.1). Classification (NCBI taxonomy): domain Eukaryota; kingdom Viridiplantae; phylum Streptophyta; class Magnoliopsida; order Asterales; family Asteraceae; genus Cichorium; species Cichorium intybus. The sequence continues at coordinate 24,325,871 of CM042011.1, forward strand.
TCTAGAGAACGAGAAAAGAGCAATAGTCGAGGGTTCCAGTTCGAAGATAGCTGATACCACAAAGAGATTGAGGCAAGCTGCCTTTAAGGCTGTTTACATGAAAAGAAAGGTTCAGAAGAGGGAGGAAGCTTCATCAGGGACCCATACATAGCAACAATCTCTGCCTTCTGTTTCTGCTATGAGTGGTTTTAACCATGATTTTCTCAAGATCACAAGTGAAGAGAACCCAGAAGACTTGGCAGGTGACATAGCCCGCCTTCGGCTTTCAGATTGAATTTATACCAATATTAGTTTAATGGAACTGTTGGTAGGGATGATGGTAGGTTTTCGATAATAGTTATTGGTCAGGTATTATCGAATTGTCAGGTCTACTATGTAAGGATATGGGTATAAGAGGTACATAAAGTGTCTAGATGTATGGTTCTATTATAAAATACTCCTGTAGTATTTTAGCTTTATATTTTGTTTTAGAGTTTCTTTGTATATGGTTCTTGGTAAGTTTTTAGACTTGTTGTTCACTACGACTATTTCTAAGTACATGTTAGTCATACCTTGGACAAATACAGTTGATCAGGCTCTATCTGTCCTAGGTATGATTACATAACTACCTAGGCCTACTCGTAGTGTTCAACTCATCTTATTACTCTTGTATTGTTCTGGTTATGACACTGTTCTAGTATGTATGTACTTGTACTTATACTTTATAAAAATAATATTGTATTTTAAAGTATACTTTGTACAGATTGTTTTAGAGAGTTTTAGTCCCATTGTATTTATAGTTGTATATCTTAAATGGATTGATATACTTAGTTCACTATAAACAATGCTCTGATACCAATCTGTCACACCCCCAATCCACGATGGCGGAAACTTCTGAGGGTGGATGACTTCATGAACAGTATCACAACAACGTTTGTACAATAGTGATCAAAGCAAACACATCCATCATATACATAATTGTAAATGTTACAAGAATTCAAAAGATTGTATGTTTTAAATACAATTACAATATGATATCAAAATACATAGTATGACGCCATAGCGACCCATCGTCAAAGGTTGTAGTTACCTTATCAATTTCCTGAGAATACAAGTAGTTTGAAAGAGTGCCAACATTACGTTGGTGAGTTCATAAGATTTTTGTATGAGAAAATCCATAATCATTTTTCCTTGTAAAAGGATAGTGTTTGAAACCAGAAAATCTAATATTTTCTAATAAATGAGTCGTAGTCTTAAAACCCAAAGACCGAGAATGTATAAGTATTTCTATACTTGAAAATAGTATTACGTAGTTTTATTCTTGTATGAAACAGTGTAAATAGATGTTTACTCGTAGACCAATCGTAGATTTAATTCTGTAAAACTCATATGTATAAGTAAACCATACTTATATTTAAATAATTGATAAAACGTAGTTTAAATTTCCATAGAACCAGTGTGTATAAGTAAAAACCATACATATAGTTGTAACTTGTTACAATGTAGTTTTAATACCATCAAACTTGTATGAGGAGTCTCTTTCCTTGTAAAAGGTAGTATTGTAATCCAAGAAAATCCAATATTTTATTATGAATGTATCCAAGTCTTAAAAACCCAAAGACTAAAATGTATAGCGTAGTTTGTAGTATAAAGGCATTGAAAATGTATGTTTCTACGTAAACAATTTATAAAGTTGATTTCCCATGCGAGACGTCCTATAACCATAATGTGACCATGTAGGCCTGCTTCGACGTTATTCAGGCGTCGGACTGTTATGACATTTGTCACCTCAGACCCGTCGGTCTAGCTGTAGCTAGCAGCTCAGGTGCGGGGTTGTGAATCCCGTATAGATCTATACACAAATATCACGTTCTCTTACCGAGACTCTGGTTATAAATTTCAGGACTTATAGTATGTACTTAAATAAACACTGTGAAGACCCGTCTCACAAAAATGTATGTATCAATCAACTTGTTTACGTAAAGTTTGTATATGAAAAACCCTTGTATTTGCCCATTATCATTTTTCCCATGATAATATAGTAACGTATAATAATTATATATTTGTATATAATTATTTTGTCTTGTTCTAACCGTTATAGTAACATTTGTATCCACAAACTATTCCTATAGTAGTTTATTTTTAGTATTCTGCCGTGAAAAGCATATATTTACAAATATATGTGGAATAACTTATTTAAATGGTTATAAACAACATCTTTTAAGATATTTTCCATAATAGTGGTGTAATAACTTGGTTATACTCTTTATTAATTCCAATATAATATTTCATGACTATCGAATAAAGAACGGCCAGGTAGAAGATCAAATGGGGAGGCAGGACCCTTTCAGCGTAAAAGCCTTTCGGAAATCCAACAACCTAGCCCAAATGATCGGCCTAGACACCGCCCTCATAAGTAGATCATTCGATATAATTTTTGGAATTATAATAGAATTGTTGTAATAACGATGTTTACAAAATTCGCATTTTGCTTACTATTGTTACAAATGAATATAGATAACAACTTTTATAGTATAAATTGTATTCTCCCTCTTAAAAACTTGAATAAAGATAAAAAGAAGGGGTATGAACTCACCTCAATGTCGACTAGGACCTTATTGCCAATTCTTGTTAGATCGCCCGACTCTCCGTGCTTATAACTCGAACTCACTATATTTATAACTGAAATATCTACTTCTAGTGCTCATTCTTCGTATATATCTATATATATCGAAGAATCTTCTAGCAATAGTATCTAGTGATATAGAGATCGAGATATGAGTTGTGAGAAATGAGAGGATTTGAGCCTCTATTTATAGTAGGTTTATTTTCGTATAGCGGCCCTCAAGATACATATATTTGACATGTATAGCCTTTAGAAATTGTTAATGACAAAACATACCCTTAAAATACTCTTTAAATAGATTTAATAGTTTTTATATAAAATGATTGATTTTTGTTTATAAAAATATGATCTACAAAAATCGTAGTTTAATAATATCAACTTTTTAACTAAAAGTCTTTAACGAATTAACGAAAGGGTATTAGTTGTAAGTTTAATAAAAATATAGGGGTTAAATGTAAATACTATTTCATTTTATAGAAAAAGAAAATATTAAATATAGAAATAATATAAATAATATTAAATTTTGACATCAGATTGTTCGTATTGACGACACCGTTTTGATGGTAAATTTTCCATTTTATAAAATAACATAATATTATTGATAAACTTAAAAATACGTATTGAATACATAGTGTTCGAAATGAAAATACAATTTCTTTGAGGGTAAAATGTGTAAAATTGATTAAATAATGAAGTGGGACCCACTTTATATAAAATAAAATTAAAATAAAATAATAATACTTGTTTTTGTTTTCAAACGATGAAATGGCTGATTGCATTTTTCAATTCAAACTTTGAATATATATATATATATATATATATATATATATATATATATATATATATATATATATATATATATATATATATATATATATATATATATATATATATATATATATATATATATATATATATATTATATAAATTTAATAATCAAACGTCGCTTTCAAGTTAAATTATACGTTTTTCTATTATAACTTTTTATATATAACGTCTGGTAAAAATATAACTGTATATTTGAAACCATCGTAATTTTATCTACATTTCGATATAAAATTTATAATATTCCGAATAGTTTTACATTTTTACCGTTTTTCTATCATAACTTTTTATATATAACGTTGGTTAAAAATATAAATATATATTCAGAACCGTCGTATTTTTATCTATGTTTTGATATAAAATTTGTAATATTCCGACGAGTTTTGAATTTATCGATCACTATTCACGCCGGACACTATTTACGACGTAATTTTTTTTCAAAAATATTAAACTTTGCAGTGTTTGTTCGCATATGATTGTTCATTATATATGAATAATATAGAAAATAACATGTGAGTTAATATGACAGTCATATATGAATTGTCATGTAATCACTTGTGATTATAAATGTGAAGAACATAATGATATTCTTTATGTTTTTCATTGGTTATTCTTTCCAGTTTGTGAGCTGGTTGAATATCTTGTTTGGTATAAAAACATACAAAAACATACAAAAACATCTCAGCTACCACTCTCAATTCGCTAGAACCAGATTTCTCGTCTTCATTATATTGATTAAATATTGATCTTGAAATTCATTATATTTGCAAGATATTCCAAGATAGTAATCAACCTCTGCTATGATAACAGAAACATGATTTTCTTGAAACTCATATAGCAACTATCATGCAATTAAATATCACTGAATATATTGAAGACCAAGCATCTGACTCTAGCGAAAAGGAGAGTGATAGCTCAGATGATTTTCTATGTTTTTATACCAAACAAGAGATTCAACCAACTCACAAAAATATAAAAAACCATCAATGAAAAATGTAAGTCAAATAGGTTGGTGATTATTTTATAATCATATGAATTAAACATGGGAATCATATGTGATTAGATATATGTAGAGTATACAAATTATTGTAAACAATCACATATGAGTTAACACGATAATCACATATGATTGTTCATCATATATAAGAATAAGAGAATTTAAATTAGTTGACATACCACTAAAAATACTGCTGGTCCAACATAAAAAGCCGTTTTGCTTGATGGGTCAAATGAGTTTTTTCTTTTGACCAAGGAATCAATCAGAAACTTGCATCAATCCAACTTTTTAATACCAGTTTCTTTTGTGATGGAGTTCAACGGGGAGGTCTTGCATTTCCCCATTGAGCTTGATTCACATAAAGCATTCACCAAAACTGTTATGAAGTTGAGTTTGAAGTTCATATCAGCGTTTGTTGTTGATACTATCTTGGTCTTAATGTCTTGTAGTCGAACCATTGACTTGTTTTCGAATTGATTTATCCATGCTTCATAAGAAGTATCACCTTTCTTTCTGTATCCCAGGTCTTTGAATTTTATCTCCCCCATTGGCAAACCAAGTATTGCATGTACAGATTCCCTTGTCACATGAATCTTTCCATTCTTAACCGTGATGGTGTTTGTTGAAGAGTTGAAATTTTTGAGCACAAACTTACTCAAGGATCATAGAACATCTGCCATTTTCATTTTTAACAGGTAACTGAATCCCATCTCTTTTACACACTCCCTTTGTTGTTTGCTCAAGCTTAATACAATAAAAAACAACGCACCTTGCGAACACCTATTATCATGTAGTGTTATAAAATCACATATGCTTTAAATAAAGCAAAGCTATAAGTATTAGTACTAATAATATATAACATCAATCACAACTGAATTGAAACGTACCTTTGTCATTCTTTAGTTTGGACCGTCTTTCTTTTACTTGTTCATCTTTTGTTTCTTTTTGTTTTTTGGGTTGTTTTTTAGGCTTTTCTTTCTCTTCTTTATCTCTTTTGTCTACTTCTTTATGGATCGTTTTTCTGATATGTAGGAATACATGTAATGTTATAAAATCACATATGGTTAAATAAAGCAAAGTTATATAATCTATAACTATACATTAACAAGGAAGGTATCAATCATATGTGAAATAAAGAGTACCTTTATCATTTTTCTGTTTTGACCTTGTTTCTTTTACTTGATCGTATTTTTCTTTTTGTTGTTTTTTGTGCTTTTTTGCTGATTTTTCTCCTGGTTTTTTGCATGTTTGATCGCATGTGAGTTATAGAGAGAATATATTGCTAATTATATTTGATTTGTAATCAGATTATGTTAGATAAACATATCATATATGACGTATACCTTTTTCAGATATAGAAGGGTCTGAAACCCTTTTTGTTGTTGATTTAGTCAGTCTGATTTGAAGATTGTCTTTAGTGTTTTGTAATTCTTTTGTTGTTGTTCAATCACAAATGGTTAAAAAACTGTTATAGGAAATCATATATGATTAAGACTTTTGGAATTATCATAGTCGTGAATCACATATGATTAAATTAAATAATAATTATAAAATTATGTTGTTCGTTACAAATCACATATGATTAATCAAATAGTTAAACAAATATTGTAGGAAATCATATATGATTAAAATTTTTGGGGTTATCATAGTTGTGAATCACATATGAATAAATTATATAATAATTATAAAAATTATGTTGTTCGTTACAAATCACATATGATTAATCATTTATCAATATAACAAAATATATATCAAATCACATGATTAATCATTTATAAGTATAACAAAATATATATCAAATCACATATGATTAATCTTTTATCAGTATAACAAAATATATATCAAATCACATGTGATTAATCATTTATGATTATAACAAAACATAAATTAAATCTCCAGCATCTTCGTTCTTCTGCCTTTTCTTTTTTCGTTGGTATGTATTTTTGAATGTTTTATCTGTATCTGCAAGTAACATGAAGTTAATTAGTATGATAGTATAATAATCACAAACGAGTGTAATGCTGGTTACTTTGTGGTTTTTGGATCAAAAAATATTAAAAAAATAGGGTTTCGACATCGTTTTTGACTCTAAACATTTGTGAATCTGTGATTACTTCGTCGATTTCATATGAAAAAAATAGTATAACAGTATAATAATCACAAACGAGTGTACTGGTGGTTACGTTGTGGTTTTCGAATGAAAAAAATTCAAGAATTAGGGTTTTGGACATCCTTTTTTATTGCAAACATTTGTGATTACTTCTTCGATTTCGTATACTAGAGTTTTCAGATGAAAAAATATTGAAAACATTAGGGTTTTCGGATGAAAAAAACTCAAAAAATAGGGTTTTAACTTTGAAAAAAGCGTATAATAACTTGATTCATACCGTTTTTTATTGTATTTGGTTGATCTGGTTGTTTCCTTGTTGACAGATGGAGAGAAGTTAAGAAATCGGTGAAGTTTTTTGAAAGAGATAGATAGAAGTGGAAGAAATCGTAGGAAATCTGGAGGGAATGATCGCCTGACGTACTAGAGCAACGTGCACGAGGCGGTTGGACGTGACCTTTCGTTCTTTTTCAGTAATACCCCCGCTATTTCAAATAGTTTGTAACTTAGGGCCTGAACATACACATATTTACAAATATGCCACATTGTTTAATCAGTGGCGTATTTGTGTTCTCATGTTCTCAAATTGACTAATTGTTCTTATTTTAACCCGGTGAAATATATATATATATATATATATATATATATATATATATATATATATATATATATATATATTACTTTATTATTATTATTTGTCGAATAGGATAACAAGGATCATGCTGGTGTGATTGTTAAGGCTCATGGTTTAGAATCTACACTTTCAAGTTCGAGACTTGGCCAGGATGTGTTTTGTTTTGCTTGCAGAAATATAGAAATTTCATTTTGACTACGAAATTATCCATCCCACATCGCTGGTGGAGGAAAGTTGCTGCCTTCTGATCTCCTATATAATAACAGTGAAGTTTAGGCCTTCTAACATTCGTAGGTTTATATACCATGGGTTGAAACGGGTTAAACCTCTATATCTTCCGGAAGCAGTGAGGGCCATGTTGTAAGTATTGAAATTATTTTCCGTCCCTTTTCTTCATCTAATTTATAACTAGGTTATATTCTGTCATTAAAAAAAAAAACATAAAGATAATAAAAATGCTCATTTAAATAATGTAACAAATATATAATATTAATTACTAAGTAGTTGATTGTATCAATTAAACAAAACATAAAAAATCTGTAACATATGTAGTTCATTGTATCAATTAAACAAAACATAAAAAATCTGTAACATATACATAATGCTACTTACTAATGCTATTTACTATGTAGCCGATTGTGTCAAATAAACAAATCATACAAAGCTCGAAAGTTCAACCATTCCAAAAGGTAAAAATAATATAAGAAAAATAAGGCTTCAATTTTTGTTTTCTTAACATTTCGTAAGCACGCCTCTTTGTTTAAACCATGTATTTTAATTCTAGGTATGTTTCATTCGTCACTCGACCACAAATGGTAGAAAATCTAATATTAGAGTTAAAATAAAACTAAAAAACAAAAAAAAAAAAAAGACTTGTGATCAAAATTGACAGACTCTGTTAAGATAGATACGGTGATGAAATAAGAATAATATGAAAATAAATCGTTAAGATGAGAATAAAAAAGTATATTACTATAATAAGAACAAATGAAAAGTAAAATGGTGAATCTTGTATAGAGCATCCCACCCTGTTTCTTTTTATCATTCTTTCCCCTTATTTACAACCTCAATCATTCCTTTTTTTAAGTCTTGTCTTCTAACCACCCAAGAACAAAGTCACCTGCAACATTTAAGTTTGTATAATAACGCATCACAAGTTGGTAAAAACAAACCCAACACTTGCTATGATACGATTGGTTAGCAAGATGCCAGTTAACCATTTTTTAATGTTGAAAGTATGATGCTATTAATACTTGAAAGTTAAAAGTAGGATGCTTTTTACCACTAAAAAGGTTAAGAGTAGTATAAAGTTTAACACCTAGAAGTTAAAAGCAACATCGGTTTTATAGCATCCAACTTTTAGAAGTTCGGTATTTTTTTTTATTTTTGGTTAAAGGTCAATGTTATATACGGTAAGTTTTGGTTAAAAGTTTTGAAAGTTTTATAGCATTCAACTTGGTTTTATAGAGTCCAACTTGGTTTGTATTAACACACACACACACATACGTACAACTACACAAACACCAGAACAAATAGACACACACACACAAACATGTGAAACACATAAACAGATACATTCACATGCACACATAGCGATACAGAGAAACACACAGCAATTGATGTATAAATATTACCTCACATTATAAAAATCTTAAATAAGGACCGAAATTGCTAAATAAAAATATTTGAACTTGATCTAAAAACCACTCCTAACACATTAAAATGATAACAATCGAAATATCCACAAGGTTTTTGATTTATGACCTCCCAACCACCATAGGGAAAGAGATCTGATAAGGACACGAATGGATCAACATCAAGTAAATATTTTGTCTATAGTGACGCTTGAAACAAAAACACAACATATCAAACATGATATAATATCTCAAGGTTTTCAAAACTTTTGATATACAAAATCGACAACAAAAGTCATCCCTCAAAAATAAGCTAGCTTAAACCTAACATGTGGTGTGTGATATTAAAAAACATTGTTATGATTAATCTAGTACTACAGCAAGTGAAATGCGTTAATTGGTAGAGATTATAGGGAAAGAAACACATCAAATAGAACATTAATAGAAACAACCCACAAATCGAAATAGAATTAACTAAAAATTAGATGATATTTTATTTGAACAAAATAACCCTAAAACCAAAGCCAAGAGATAATCCATATAATGATTTAAGAAAAAAAAGGAAGAAAACACACATTGGTGTTCAAGGGAACCCGAGATCGTTTTTGAATCAAAAACACAAAATATGAATAAAAAGATATTAAACTTACCATGAAATACCATTGTTGGTTGGAGGCTACTAAGGTAATTTTGGGGCGAAAGATGAATTGTTTTGGGAGATTCTTCGGCTTCAATTTCTAAGGTTATTGGATTTTTTTGGTAATATTCATCGCTGGTGAGTGTATATTGAATTCAGAGAGAAAGAGAGTAATCGGTCATGGCAAAAAGGAGTGGTGGTACAATGAAAGTGACTTGCTACACTGCTAATTTAGAAATTAAAAACGATTACAGTTAGGAAAGACGGAGTGGAAATAACGATTATAGAAAGGAGTGGTGGTACAACGAAAGATAGTAATCGGTCACGGCAGAAAGAAGAAGGAGTGGTCGGAGAGTTTGAATGGAGTAGAAATCTTGAGATTTGAGAAGGAGGATAGCGGATATGGAAATAACGGATTATAATCTTGAAATCTTGGCTAAATAATGGCGTGTTTGGCACGGAGCTTTTGGAAGCGTTTGGGAGCTTCTAGCTTCTAGTGTTTAGGAAATAGTTCTAATAAAAACCAAAAGCTTCGTTCGGCAACACGAGCTTGAAGCTTTTATTTTAAACTAAACGCTACTATTTTAAAAGCTAGTTGAAGTAGCGTTTAACAAAAAACTCTGCTAATTATACCATTAATTACTAGAATCCCCTTAAAACTATAACCAATAATTACGTAGATGTCCTTTTATGTAATTTTACATATTTTAAAAGCTTCCAGCTATTTTTACCGAACAGTCATATACAAACTAAAAGTCACAACTTCCCGCTACCAGCTAATTTTACCAAACACGTCCATAGAATTCAAATGCCTATTTTTTAGGATACGATAGACGAATTAATTGAATATTACAATTAAGAAGATTAAAATGAGCCGGAAATCAGAATCAGGAGAAATGTGAGGATGCCACATGGCAAATTGAGGTCTAAAAGGATGCCATGTGGCACTTTATATTTTGCTTTATTATAATAGATAGATCTTATTATTAATCAAACTAGGTTATAAGCCCGTGTTAAACACGGGTTAGCAACTTAATTTTTTAGCATAAAAGGGAAGTTTACATATATATATAGATTAACAAATATATATAGATAAATACATATCATGCAAATACAAAATCAATGCAAAACTATCATTTACTTCTTATTATAACTACCCTCTAACCTAAAGTCTAGTTCCATTATATAAGTCATTTTAAAAAATAAATAAGTAAAAGTTTTGTTTTTGTTTGCAAATTTGGACCTTAAATGAGGTCAATTGATTGAACACACATACAATAATATATATATATATATATATATATATATATATATATATATATATATATATATATATATATATATATATATATATATATATATATATATATATATATATATATATATAGAAAAAACTTAGGTATACTAAAACGATAAAATTAGGTAAAATTAGGTATACTTTGTAAGGTAAAATGCCTGTATAAGAAAGATATATTGAGATAATGTGTTGTAATAAAAAGAAACGAAAGTAGGATGAAATAACAAACCAAGTAACAAAAGTACATTGCTATTTCATACATCTAGTCCTACTCCTAAACAACACTTGCCCGTTGCCACCCTTTTCACCAAAGCAACAATACTTAACACTTAAACAACAAACTTAATTCATAGTCTTACTTCTTGGAACATCTAGATACCAACCTGAAAAATAAATAGAAAGACCAAGAAAGCCAATTTTTCCTATATATATAAATAAATATTTATTCTCAAGCTGCTACAAAAATTACAAGTAAATAAAAGAAAAATGTAAAGGGAATCATAAAACTAATTAAATTTTTTGCACTGCTTTGAGGCAGAAGAAGGTTTATCAAATTCATCTTCCTATTCATGTTCCTGTGAATGCCATTGAGGTCCTCACTTCCATCATGCTTCCTTTTCCAAAACCATTAAAATATGAATACATGATAGCAATTGCTAAAAGCCTTCATCATTCTGAAAAAGAAAAATAATTAGAAGAGCTTTAGCTAATTAACGCATCAATGTCTGGTGGAAACAATAATAGAGCTTTAGCTAATTAAAAACCCCATAAATCTTTATGCTTTTGTCAATGACCGGAAAAAGAAGTCCCTAAGAACTGAAAGAACCTAAAGAAATTAACTGATATGGAGACCAAAACTGCCCGTGACAAATTGAGAACTATTGTTTGATAGACCCAAGGAAAATCTATAAAGATTTATTTGCATATGAAGTAGACGTAGAAAAAAACACTCAAACATATTACTTGCCTTGAAGTCTTGAACGAAAAACTGAGTACAGTTGGTCTTAGCTTCTTGTGTACTCATAGTTGAATAGCAACATTGTGAGTATTATACCTGATCGCAAATATGAATGATTGGAAATGGATTGCGATTACATAAAGAAGGAAAAGAAGAAAAAAAAGAGGAAGAGCTTACAATAAAGATTGTAAGAAAATTATGGAAGGGCTTACAATTCCCGATTGTTGGCTTCTTAGAGTCTCGGTAGCATCAATGGCAGCGTACATGGCGATTGACGGCTGTTGAGTTCGAGAAAAAGAGAGGAGAGTATATGTTTAGGGTTTTAATTGTGGATGTGACAACAACAATTAGGAAGAGATACAAAGGGTGTAATTCAGATTTTAAAAATTGAGTACCGGTATCTAGTCTGGTATGAAGTGTGCGACATTCAAGGAGATCGCACAATTGACGGTATTTGATTTATGAAAATAGAACAGAAAATAATTCTTAATTAAATTAGATACATAGAATTGGAGATTTATCCCAATAATTAATGACTTGTGTATTGATTACTAAAAAACGGATTCAATTGAGCAGGAAGGAGCATGTCTCTATGAAACGTATATCCATTAATCAAGGGATACTGATTTGATGAGAAGCCATATGGTAGGCCACGTGGCACTCTATGGAGCAAGAAACAAAAAGGAGAATCCATAAGGGAATGCCAAGGGGCATATTATTTACTCTTTTCTTAGAAGAGAAAGATATTAAAAAGGAAAGATAAAAGGAACCTTCTAAGAGCTCTTTAAAAGAAGACCAGTGAAATTTAAAGCCTTCAACTTCTCAGGAGTTTGGCTAGATGACGAGTTCTTGCGTTCTCTCTCCCGAGATAGGCGTCATTTCTACCAAGTTGATTAGAGAATTTGACTTCCTTAAACTTAAACCAATAGTACTACATCTTTAAAAAATAGATTAGGTTACATATATGTCAATTACATTGACATATATTTGAAAAAATACATAGGGGACAGTATTATTTTTCAGTTACTCTAAATTGAAGAGTAATATAAACATACCTATTTACACTTTATGCTCTTTCTGTCATCGAATTGCATAAAAACACTACGTCAAGGAGGCACCTGTTCTCCAGTAATTTCAAGCAGACCATCAACGCAAAATTGCAAAACACAAAATTATTAAAAACCTAATACAATGTGGAACATAAACTATCATCTTTAACGCAAAAATATTGTTAAAGTATGAACCTGAATATCAGAAATAGACCTCGACTTTAATTTAAAACCATAAGTCTTGAACAGTTGAATCGAGCCGTAACAATCTTAATGTACATGAAAATACAGTAAATTCGCTAGAAGGATACGAGAACAGAGCATATTACAACAGAGAATCGTTAAAGTATCTACTCAATGAGTAGAAGGGCTAAAAATGACATATAACCTGATGAAGAACCCTAAAGTGATAATCTCAAGCTATCAGCGTACATAGTGTAGAAATATCGTTAAAGTATCACACCTTTTTACTCTCCATTGTTCCCAACAAAGAACTACAAAGTGGATCTATGTGAAAGAGATATTCAGAGTGCAAACGACAATGGTGGTAGAGATTGCTCTAGCGTTTGAAAACAAAGAAATGGAGACCAGTTTCACCTAGCTCCAAAATCCATGAAGCACCGAGAGGTTTATGTCTGGAGTGGATTAGAATTTGAAGGGATGTATGGGGAAAACGTAAATGCAACAAAAATCGCTGATTTCATGACTAATTTATTGGCTTAAACTTGGAAAGCGATCATTGGTTTCTGATTAAATGGGATTTTCTAAAGGAAGGAGTGGGTATTAAGGGAATTGTCAAACCTTATGGAATGAGCAAGAAATAAAGAATGAGGATGCGTGATAAGATGACACGTGGCAAAATAGGGTCTAGAAAACTTACATGTGACAATAGAAGGTTTGTTTGTTAGATAGTATATATATATATATATATATATATATATATATATATATATATATATATATATATATATATATATATATATATATATATATATATATATATATATATATATATATATATTCTATGTTAATAAAAGAAACCTTAATTGCCACATGGCACTTTTTTAAAGTCTAATTTTGCCAAATGTCATCACAACATGCTCTTTTATAGTTCCTCCCCCTAGAAATTTTAACCCTCCGTATTCTCAATATCTAATTGCATTTTTTCCTAGAAGCAAGGGTAAATTTTAACTATAAACCCTCCAAGTCGCAACAAATCAAGAACTCTTATCTATTAAGCCGAAAATACGCAACCTTCCCCTTCTTTGTAAACCTAAATTAGGCCATCATACACCTCACACCACCGCCGGACCTCACACATCACGCCATCACCACTATGTTGCACCCCTACCTCCCTGTCTCTCTCTCTCTCTAAACATCCTTCATTTGCCACCATCTTTCTCATTTCTTCGCCACCGACCTCATTAACCACCACCACCACTTAAACCCCAAGGATCGTTGATCGCTCAACACCGCTTCTGTATTCTCTACGATCTATATCTATCACTCTTGAACTAGAACCCTACTAAAAGCCCTACACCCACCCATGTTCACCGTCATCGTCACACCATCGAGTCACCACCCTTCAACCAGAGCAGGATGTATGAAACCGAGTCGTCTACGACCACAATGGGCAATGTCTACTTTCTCTCCTTGAAAGAGGTATTCCACCTTGAGTTTCTCACTCTCTACCTAGTTCATCCTCGCTACTATACGTGCATATATACACATATTGAGACATAATAATCATAGTGTATCTATCATCTATTTGACTATGTGAAATTCTCCAAAACACGACCATGTTTAGATCTGAACGAGTTGTTACTGTCTGTTGTCCTTTAATTTTGTTGAATTTCATAGGGAACTTCAAGATTCTGATTTTTGTTTTGTTAAAACAGGGGAAATGGAAACATCTTCCATGAATAGTGAAGAGGAAACATCTATCAGCTGTTTTAACCCTTCATATCTTTGTGTCTTTCAAAAGCCGGCTTTAAATTCAACAAACAAAGAGCTGAAAGGAATGATGAAGACTGTAAAGATTCAAGACATTGATGTTAGTATAATAAATAATCAGCTTTCTTTGGATGATGATCTTTTCATGGAGCATTTATTTAATCTATTTATGTGTAGAATTTGCAAGATGAAATGATGGACATGATGGATATAAGCAATGAAATACAAGATTCTCTTGGTAGAAGTTATAGTGTGCCAGATGATATTGATGAAGATAAACTCATGGGTAGTAAGATGGGGCAAGAAGGTGAAAGTGATGCTTTGGAGGTGGACATGGGGCAAGAAGGTGAAAGTGAAGGTGTACCTTCATATCTGTAACATGATAACGAGCTTGATTTGAATGAAGAACTTAATCTGCCTCAAGCTCCAAGTGGACATGCAGTGCTAGCTGGCTGAGTTAACAATCAGGTAACATTTAAATACTTGGTTTTTAATCTGCTTCAAGTAATAATGTTTATTATTATTATTATTATTATTTATTTTTGTTTGGTTTTACAGGCTGTGGATGAATTTGGATTCCATGCTGTTCCTAATGCATCACTTCGTAGTTAATTGGTTTTATTATTAATCTTTTTTTCTCAATTGGGGTGTGTGGTTATTATCTTTTGACCTTTGTATACAATAGTGTGCATAATCTGGAGATGCTACTTACCGTCACTTAGGATTCCACACATGGGGATTTATATGATTTTTGTTGATACTTTTGAATAATAGATGCTTTGTTTGTGTAGATATATACGTTTGGACAAACTTTTCCATTTTGTTGTTGGTCTAAAGTTTAGGTTTAAGATTTTTATGTGTGTTTGATCTTTTAAGTTTCAACTCAAATTTGTTCTATTAGGTTTGCTGTCTTTTTTCAGGAAACCTATGTAGCTAATTTTATTAATCTTTTTTAAAATAATACAGTTTAACTTTAAACCTTTTTCGTATGTGATCCAGACATTGTACTTTCAAAATCTACCCAAATTTAACACTCTACTTTCATTATTTCCCATATTAGGACATTATACTTTGAAAAACTCTATCAATTAAATGCATCGCACTTAAAAGAATATACCTGATTATAGAGTTTCTTGGTGGAGGAGAAAGGTGAAAGAGACGATGGTAAAATGGTCAATATGAAACATCTGACAGTTAGGCTGTTAAGTTTAATGACAGAGACCAAATCTGAGAGAAATGGAACCATGGGACTACTTTGTGACAAAGTCAAATTTTGTACGAAACTTGTGTTTTTTAGTATACCATATAGCAAAAATTTGTAATTTACTCTTTTATAGATATAGCAATATGAAAGAAGTGGCAACATTTTTTCATTTATTGTTTTATTTTAGCATCCTACTTTTATGGCTAACTAAATTTTTTGAGTGTTTAACAAATGAAATAACTAAAAGTTAGGTAATTGTTGTAATATATATTTTAATCATATTAAGCATATTAATTACTTGTAACAATAAAAAAAATGTTTGCAGGTCTATCAAATGAAATTGCAAAAATCCTCTTTGGTGATCATAATCCAAGTAAGTTTAAGAAACCTATTCAAGATCATAACTTTCTTTAATTTTAATTGGCTGGGTTCATTTGAGTTCTAATTTGTGTGTCCTAATCAGAATAAAGTTCAATACGAAAATAGCAACGAACTTCCATTGATACCAATGATTGACATGAGAATGTGACCAATGCCATGGTACCCGAAAAGATTCATCAAGATATGGTACCAATGACTGACATGAGAATAACGACATGACCATCTTCGCGTTATCTAGGGCGCATATACAGATTCTACATAAAGCAAGGAAGCAGTCACTTTGATTTCTGTAAGTTTTTTTATCTATCTAACCATTGTGCCCTTTCAGAACTTAAAATAACATGCAATTATATTTGATTGTCCTTGGGATTCGTGCTAGAGGGCAACAACTATGGAGGCCTTTAACATAGAATTCCCTTGGAATGACCCAATGATAGAAGCAAAATAACAAAAACATACCAAAGAAAGTTAATTATACTTTCAAAATACTGGAATGGAAAATAATAGATAAATTCACATGAAAAAAATCAACATTTGATGAAATACCATGCGTACCCCGTATTTACCGATTTATATTTTTGTTTTTCTATTATTATTATTGTTGTTGTTATCATTATTATTATTATTATGCGCTGAGCCATCAATAATAAATAATAATAATAATAATAATAATAATAATAATACTAATACTAATAATAATAATAATAATAATTGTTCTAGATGCGTCATTAGTGTAGTGCAACTGTGCTTACAGACACATTAGTGATAGCTTTTACATGCACTGTTAATCAATGTTTTATAACCTGAGTTTTTAGTTAACCCGGTGTGGTGACCGGGTCATGGGTCAACCGGTTCGAGCGTCGGGTCAACCCGGTTTTTTACAGTTTCCATACATTTTATCCTTTTCAGTATAATTATATATTTATAAAACATAAACAATGTAATTTAATATTTTTGATATCAAAAAAGATGTTTTATCATGTTTTTATAGGAAAATTTTACTAAATTTGATGAACTAATGGTAGACTAATCTTTAAAAGTTCGAGTCTCGAACTCTTAAACCAATTTTTTAAAGCTCAAAATCTAATTTTTTTGTTTAACCCACCGGGTCAACGCGGTTCCGGTCACCGGTTCAACTGGGTTTTTGAGAAAACAGACCGCTTCAATCCAAGTCGGAAATTAGCAAAAACCGGGTCATAATCCTCTTCAACTGGTCACGCTCCAACCGGTTTGACCGGCTGGGTCAACCCGGGTTTTAAAACATTGTTATTAATCCGTCATCAACTATTAAAGTTTTTTTTTGTCATTGATGCGTCGGTACTCCGTCGGCTACGTACCGAAGGATTTATTGCGTCAGAAAAGTCCGTGGATAAATACCCTTTTTTTTAGTGCGTGTAGATTGGAGCATGTATAGGAATTAAAAATTTTGTTGTATTTTTAATTGGCAAGAAGACGAAATAAAATTGTTTGTTGCTTCCATATATTTGGTTTAATTAATATTGTAAAATGGTTATTCATAAGAACGTTCAAGAATATTGAAGCATGAAGAAATGGAAGGAATGACCAAAAGTATGATAATTCGCAAATGCAAGGTGCATACCTAAACTATAATGGGAGTGAAATTACGAATTTAAAGTAACATGTGTCACAATACACCCATTTATCACTTCAATGTCAAGAACAAACCTACTAAACATACCAAATTGTTCCTAGACAAACTACTTGAAGATTAAGTTGACAACTGACAGTGTCTCACCTAAACAGTACCAAGAATGGCAAAACAAGAATGGACACCCGATTACCATGCAGCCATCTCGACTGCTTTGCGGTCATCATCGTCATCAGATGGCCTGTAAATGTAAAACATCACCATACATAACACAAGAAGGCTGATTTCCTCTACCTCATAAGTCACCCATGGGATAAACAATGCAGGAACAAAAACCGTTGTAAAGACCACGTGTACAAAAACCGCAAACCCAAATAGACGCAGCTTTACCCCATTCATAACAGCAATATCGCCATCAATCTCATGATTTTCCTTCAACGATATACTTGAGCATGCCATGGGGATGAAAATAGCAAAGCAAGAGAAGATGTTCATTCCTAGGGAATCATTGGTCCAATCCATCCTCTCTTCATTATAATTAGGTCCGGCTTTCCATGCCAATATAGAGAATACATTAGCCAAAACCTGAAGTAGGATCACAATCATCAAAACCAATTTTTCTTTTCCTTCCAAAAACGGCTTCCAGATACACCATCCACTACCGATGAAGACGATAAGGGTGAACAATAGCACAGTCCTGATAAACTGAAATGTGTAAAACAAGACATCCAGTCCCTTAGGAGTACCTGTAACCTTCACAAAATACAGATTCAACCCCGCACAGATTAACTGAATAGAATTCATAACAAGCAACACACCCATTAGTAAATGAACCCTGTGAAAAGATCGCTGGTTCTTAAAGCATACTAAGATCCAAAACCCCAGAAAGCACAAATAAATGAAGGAGGAAAATAAGTAAATAAACGGGAGCTGACTTAGCCCTGGTGATAAATAGTTTTTGGTAGTGCCGTCATCGGTGTTGTAGAGCCCTGCGCGACCTTCCATAGTCACCACGGATTCATCGTTGCAGTTGACAAAGAAGAGCGAGTACATACCGGGATATGTAACAGGGTACGTTTTGTTGAAGGAAGACAGGGGGTTATGGGGAAGATCTTGGAAAGTAAAGAGGACTGTGTTTAATTTAAAATCCAGCGCACAAATAGTATTTTGTTGGAATTCGAAGCCGTTTCGTGCTTTAAGCGACTGAAGGACAAAACCAATACGTGAAGGATCAGGTCGTGATGAGGTGGAGGTTGCTGTCACGGAGGAGATCACGAGAGACACGTAACCGTCATGCGAGAATTCGAACTCCGAGAAAAGGATCATATGTCGGCTATTGGATCGGAGCTTCAGAGATATGATATCCGCGCTCGATGGTGCAGTGAAGAGGAAGAAGAGGAGGAGAACAGTCGTGAGAATTTTTGCTAAAAATGTCATTTTGGATTACAGGTGGCGGGTGACGGCGGAGGAAAGGTGAAAGTAGCAGGATGACAAAATAGTTTAACAACCCTTATTTTTCACGGTGAAAACAAATAAAAGGATATAAGCAAAAAATGATGAGAGTTTGAATTTTGAAAAATAATTGATATAGGATAAAGAGAAACGGTTTCATATTCCCGATTTCTGTGGGATTATGGAATATTGATCGCAACTAGTAAGATAGAGGTCTTCCTTGTTGAGATAGAGTCGTGATTATATCCTTTGGTTAATTTTTGTTCTCGCTTTGGTTAATAGTCCCGGTTGTCGGGGAGAATTTCCTTACCAAACTTAATATAATTATTCGTATATCTTTATAAATTTCCAAATTACGTATATGTCATTGTAAACTTTAAAAACTCTCTTATACACCCAAAGTTAGATTTTAATAATAATTAAACATTTTTAAAGATTAAAAAACTGATTTCCATATATTAATAATATGTAAAATTAATACAAAAGCATCGTCTAACATTATAACTCTATTATATACGTAAATTTACAAAAAAAAAAAAAAAAAAAAACATCGTATGCTTAAACAATAAATTGATAACCAAAAGACTCTACGCATCATTTGCGACCATTAATAAATCGACAACACGAACATGTGAATAGCCAATTAGTCTGGTCACGAATAGTGGATTTCAAGTGCGATTTACATTTCTAATAATATGATGTATGAAATCGGTTTTTTAATCTTTAAAATGTTTAATTAATATTAAATTCTAATTTTGGGTATATAAGTGAGTTTTTAGGGTTAACAATGACATATACGTAATTTGAAAGTTTATAAGGATATAAGTGTAATTACGAAGTTTTTTTATGATATAACCGAAATTCTCTCCGGTTGTTATACAGTGAACGACGTAATTCAATACTTCAGATCTCGGATGTAATTAAGGCAAGAATTACGGATAAAACATTTGGTATTAATAATAGTAATAATTAGTAACTTCAGTTATTAAGTTATATTTTTATTTCTCCTTTGAAACTTTTCATAAGTCTAAGCAATAAAAGGAATAAAATTTTCTTACGCGCTGTGTAATGTTCAATTCTTTTGATTTAATATTTTTCTAGAAAGTAAAAAAGAAATGTGATCACTATCGGACTTCTCAAAATTGTGTATGTAGATGGGACAAAATATTTGGGTAACATAATTAATTAAAATGTGTCTCATTCCATAAAAATACGACAAACATTCTAAAATTGCTCAAACTACATCTGGCATGGCTATTGCAGAATAATCACCAGAAGGGAAGTTTGATTTTCTATAGTAAACAATAAACATTCAAACTTGGTTGTAGTCTGTTTTTGGGAAAAATGTCAAGGAGAGTAAGGTACTAACACTATCCTTAATGCAATTATGTTTTGACTATTGTTGACCATATTAATTGCTGCAATTAGCTATGATTGAAGGACAAAACGAAAGAATAATGTAGATAACAGGAAAATAAATGAAAGTATGCTACCATTCCTTAACATCTTACTTTTCAGGAGACTACTTCAAGCAACAATGCAACCAAATTACATTGCAAAAGTAAAAACAAAATTTCTTAGCGCAATCAAATGGATCTGTTATCAAGCATATAAACACCAACATACAAAATCAAGAGTCTAAATGCATTTTTCATTTTAGTCATGCACCACTGCCATGTTTGTAGTAGCCAAATAACTGTCCTTTACAATCTTTATTGCCGGCAATATCTTGCTTGACCTTTTGGCTTTGCTTTTCCTAAAAAAAAGAAATAACATTCAGGTAAATGAGTGCACCGAATCAATCACAATAAACTTCAAACACATAAAAAAACCCATCAAATTATACAAGCTTATACAAGAATCGAAGGCTATAGGGACGACAAATGTCGTCCCTATAGACCCCGATGTCGTCCCTATAGCCCCCTCCAACGACATGTCGTCACTATAGCCTTCGTGCCTACAGATTAGTCGCTATAGACCAAAATTGTCGTCCCTATAGCCTTCGTCTCTATAGCCAAGCTATAGAGACGACATGTCGTGACTATAAAGTCGTTTCAAAAAGGTTCGTTTTCAGAAATAACGGCTTTTAGTGACGACATGTCGTCCCTATAGCTTGGGCTATTGAGACGACATGTCGTCCCTATACCTTTAGCTATTGTGACGACTTGTCGTTAGTATGAGCGTTTAGAAAAAATTCGCATTATCTATTGGGACGACATGTCGTTACTATAAGCGTTTAGTAAACAATAAACATTCAAACTTGGTTGTAGTCTGTTTTTGGGAAAAATGTCAAGGAGAGTAAGGTACTAATACTATCCTTAATGCAATTATGTTTTGACTATTGTTGACCATATTAATTGCTACAATTAGCTATGATTGAAGGACAAAACGAAAGAATAATGTAGATAACAGGAAAATAAATGAAAGTATGCTACCATTCCTTAACATCTTACTTTTCAGGAGACTACTTCAAGCAACAATGCAACCAAATTACATTGCAAAAGTAAAAACAAAATTTCTTAGCGCAATCAAATGGATCTGTTATCAAGCATATAAACACCAACATACAAAATCAAGAGTCTAAATGCATTTTTCATTTTAGTCATGCACCACTGCCATGTTTGTAGTAGCCAAATAACTGTCCTTTACAATCTTTATTGCCGGCAATATCTTGCTTGACCTTTTGGCTTTGCTTTTCCTAAAAAAAATGAAATAACATTCAGGTAAATGAGTGCACCGAATCAATCACAATAAACTTCAAACACATAAAAAAACCCATCAAATTATACAAGCTTATACAAGAATCGAAGGCTATAGGGACGACAAATGTCGTCCCTATAGACCCCGATGTCGTCCCTATAGCCCCCTCCAACGACATGTCGTCACTATAGCCTTCGTGCCTACAGATTAGTCGCTATAGACCAAAATTGTCGTCCCTATAGCCTTCGTCTCTATAGCCAAGCTATAGAGACGACATGTCGTGACTATAAAGTCGTTTCAAAAAGGTTCGTTTTCAGAAATAACGGCTTTTAGTGACGACATGTCGTCCCTATAGCTTGGGCTATTGAGACGACATGTCGTCCCTATACCTTTAGCTATTGTGACGACTTGTCGTTAGTATGAGCGTTTAGAAAAAATTCGCATTATCTATTGGGACGACATGTCGTTACTATAAGCGTTTAGTAAACAATAAACATTCAAACTTGGTTGTAGTCTGTTTTTGCGAAAAATGTCAAGGAGAGTAAGGTACTAATACTATCCTTAATGCAATTATGTTTTGACTATTGTTGACCATATTAATTGCTGCAATTAGCTATGATTGAAGGACAAAACGAAAGAATAATGTAGATAACAGGAAAATAAATGAAAGTATGCTACCATTCCTTAACATCTTACTTTTCAGGAGACTACTTCAAGCAACAATGCAACCAAATTACATTGCAAAAGTAAAAACAAAATTTCTTAGCGCAATCAAATGGATCTGTTATCAAGCATATAAACACCAACATACAAAATCAAGAGTCTAAATGCATTTTTCATTTTAGTCATGCACCACTGCCATGTTTGTAGTAGCCAAATAACTGTCCTTTACAATCTTTATTGCCGGCAATATCTTGCTTGACCTTTTGGCTTTGCTTTTCCTAAAAAAAATGAAATAACATTCAGGTAAATGAGTGCACCGAATCAATCACAATAAACTTCAAACACATAAAAAAACCCATCAAATTATACAAGCTTATACAAGAATCGAAGGCTATAGGGACGACAAATGTCGTCCCTATAGCCCCCTCCAACGACATGTCGTCACTATAGCCTTCGTGCATTAGTCGCTATAGACCAAAATTGTCGTCCCTATAGCCTTCGTCTCTATAGCCAAGCTATAGAGACGACATGTCGTGACTATAAAGTCGTTTCAAAAAGGTTCGTTTTCAGAAATAACGGCTTTTAGTGACGACATGTCGTCCCTATAGCTTGGGCTATTGAGACGACATGTCGTCCCTATACCTTTAGCTATTGTGACGACTTGTCGTTACTATAAGCGTTTAGAAAAAATTCGCATTATCTATTGGGACGACATGTCGTCCCTATAGCCTAGGCTATAGAGACTAAATGTCGTCCCTATAGCCACTGTACAGGTTCTTTTTATATTTTCTACAAAATGTCAAATTTTATATACATTAACAATTTAATTCTGCAAAATATAAAAACATGAAGGCTATAGCGATTTAAAACAACATATCAATATCACATAAAGTTTAACATGTAAAATATTATACAAAAGTTGTTTGTCAAAACATAAATACTAGAACATTTAAAAGTTTTAATCACTTTCACTTTCGCTTTCAACTACATTTCCGACGTCATCTCCTTGAATATCATTCGCGGTTGCATCTTCATTTCCGGTTCCACCTCCTTGGTTGTTTGGAGATTGAATTTGCATATTTTGTAGTTGCGTTGGATCGAATTGAAACGGTTGCAACGGTTGAAACAGTATGTTATTTTGGGTGAAAATTGTTTGTAAGTGTTGATTGAATTGTTGAGTCATCTGTTGGGTAAACTGTTGGGCAAACTGTTAGGTAAACTGGTTAAAATTTTGGGTTGATGTTGAAGCATCCGGTACGTAGTGGGCTGGGATATTTTGGATTTTTCTACCAACTCCCCGTGTATGGCCACGCCTTTCTCCAAACGCGCGTTCAAGGCATTTAATTTCATTACAACTAAGGTTTATAATTGTTTAGCACGACCCTAATTTTATAATTGTTTATTTATTTATTTTTAGAAACTTGTGTTTTATTTGTATATGTGTTTTTGGAACGATATTTATGAGTGTGAATTGGAAAAAACGCAATAAGTTAGCAATCTCCAAGGGTTATTTTGAAACTTTGACATACATAGAAATTCTTTACAATATAGTCCTATTCAACCTCATAATAAGCACTTAATGGACACTTTAAGAAGTTTGAACCGTACAAAATCCAACAAAAACCATGTACACGCATAAAATGACAAGAATAGCTAATAAAAATATGATTTGGAAATATTCATCAAGTTACAAAGTGCAGGGGCAGTTTTGAAAAATATTTAGACTTAAAAAATTCTTACATAATGGTCCTAATTCTCGCTATTAGCCGAATTTAAATACATATAACACCACAGTACACAATTAAAGTTGCAAATACCTTGTTTAACACATGATTTGTAGCTAATTTCTCATGCATGTTTCAAAAAAATTTACAAAAAAGGTCCTAAAATTCTTTTTAACACCTCTTATGGGAACACATTACTCCCTAATTGAGTTATAAGCTAGTAATCAACACATAAACAATACACAAAGGCATATGCAGCTTGGTAAAATCAGAAAATCGGATTTACTAACCAAATTCGTTGATTTTCTGCTCCAAAGTGAGAAACCGATGACCCCAAGCCTTCAACCTCCGGAAAATCAGAAAATCCGACCACCACTCAAAGAGATTACGAACTGATACTTCAAGATTCCACAAAAATCGGACTTCGCATCATCAATTTAACAGTGGAATAAGGTATACCGAGAGACAAAATAGAAAAAAAAACAACCACTAAATTTTGAAGACTGATAGCTTCGTTCACCACATCAGCGCCGGAGAAACCACCGAAGCAACCCACCGCCACCGGAGCAACTACAACGATGAACCCAAAAAATTACGTAGGTATAATGCCTCTCGGTTGATATTAGGGACAATGCTTTACCTTATTTGGCCGAAAATTACTTCAATCGAGATTTAGGGTTCGCAAAATCGCTAAAGCCTTGCAGAGAAAAGGAACCAGGAAAGAATGAGGCGGAAGAGAAGACGCGATGGCTTTAGGGTTCGCTGAAGGCTATAGAGACGACTTGTCGTCCTTATAGCCCGCAACGGACGACGTCGTTTCCTTTAGTTGCTGAAATAATATAAAAAAATTTAATTGATTTACCTACTGTAACGATATGTCGTCCCTATAGGTATTCAGAGAACCGCAAAAAATGTTTCAGTTCCCGCTTAAGGCTATTCGAACGTAATGTCGTCGCTATAGAGAAAATGGTCAAAGATTGACTTGGCACCCTATAGGGACGACATGTCGTCGCTATAGGGGTATT
This sequence comes from Cichorium intybus, assembly GCA_023525715.1. NCBI lineage: Eukaryota > Viridiplantae > Streptophyta > Magnoliopsida > Asterales > Asteraceae > Cichorium > Cichorium intybus. The sequence continues at coordinate 24,351,325 of CM042011.1, forward strand.
TATTGCGACTAAATCTCGTCACTATAGTATTTCAGATACCGACACATTTTTTGGGTTCCCGCCTTCCTCTATTGCGACGACATGTCGTTGCTACAACTAAATTTTTCAAAGTTAGACATTTCGAGCTATAGGCACGACATGTCGTCCCTATAGAGGTATCTATAGCGATTACATTTGTCGTCCCAATAGCTTGTGTCTCTACAGGCTCCGTTTCTTGTAGTGTTATAAAAAAGAAAAAACGATTAGAGGCTACAAAGAATAATTACAGATATTGTCATCATCAAGACTCAACTGAAGCAATTTCAAACATACTTTTGAGGGGTCTGAGTTATGTTGTATGCGAGGAAGGGAAGGTTGGACGATGGCTGTAATGCTTAAAGTGGGAAGGAGGAAACGAAGGGACCATGTGTTCGCCCACTGCATCCAGTGGTATCTGTTCTGGGTGATGCCAATTTTTCAAATAGCTTTAAAAAGTTGTACAATGTGTTTGAACTAGAATGTATACCATTTATTACTGGTATTTATTAAAAATAGTCATGCACCTCCATTTATTTCTTATTAGCAATATACTTTTAAATTGTTTCTTATCAGGGCATTCTACTTTAGAACTCTCAGGTTACCATTGCTATAGATGACTAAAATTTATTAAGTACAATGCCTAATAAGAAATAATTTGAAAGTACAATGTTTTAATCAAAATAAGTTAATTGTTATACCAAAAAAATGAAAACTGCATTACTACTTACAGTTTGGCCATAATGCTTTCTACATGCATGCACAATTTTTAGGGACGTAATCTATTTTTTTTCTTGAATATGGTGTTATACTTGCATTTCTTCTTAATAAAGCAATGTACTCACAAATTACCTCGTGTTCCGCACTGCACTTCGTATGAATTATAGCAGTGGGACAATTGACCAAAAGGCAGCAAGTGACGATTGCTATAAATTGGTAGGCTCTTTAAAGTACCATGCAGTTTATATAATAATTTGAAGTACAATGTCGTAATTTAAAATTTTAGGACTGGATATCTTTCTTATCATAAGCAAATGCAAGACTCATGATCGTAAATTCCAACAAGTAACAATTGGTATACGTATTCATTGACTCTTTAAAAATAAGACGACAATTGAGATTTACCGCAAGATGTATGTTTGCAACAAAAAAGGGTTTAAAAGATCGAAGGGTAATAGTTCATGTGGGGATGTAAAGAAACGACATAGAGAGTTAAGGACCGGATGTAAATCAATTTTTCGTATTTCAAAAGGGAAAGATGGGAAATGGATTGTAGACCTGTTTAACGATACACACAATCATGAGTTAAGTATTACACCGAAAAAATTAATGAAACATCGTTCTCATGGAAAGTTCCAACGTTCATTGGCATGTAAATCTCTTATGGAGGAACTTGGTCAATCAAGGTTAAAACCTTCTCAAATCAAAAGTCTGTTAATGCAATGAAAACTCCACATGAACCAGATGTTACTTCAAAGCAATATGTCGATATCTTTTGGAGCAACAAAGACAATACAAAGGTAAGGAATTTTATGGGCTTATCAAATATTTCCAAGATAAAACCATTAGTTGATGTCACCTATTATTTTGTTGTGGATTTATTCGAGGACGGTCTCCTAGAAATATGTTTTGGGCTGATGGAAGATCAAGAGATGCATACACTAATTTTGGAGATGTCATTATGTTTGATGTTACGTGTATGACGAACAAATTCAAGATGAAATTTTCTCTTTTTGTTGGGGTGAATGTAACATCAAGATACTCCTTATATGTAAATATAATTAAAAGGGGTAATTTGGTCATTTTACCTTAGAAGGGTAATTTGGTCTTTTGGACAGAAAAAGATTTGATTTGTAATAATAATAGTAATAATACTAATACTAATAATAATAATAATAATAATTGTTCTAGATGCGTCATTAGTGTAGTGCAACTGTGCTTACAGACACATTAGTGATAGCTTTTACATGCACTGTTAATCAATGTTTTATAACCTGAGTTTTTAGTTAACCCGGTGTGGTGACCGGGTCATGGGTCAACCGGTTCGAGCGTCGGGTCAACCCGGTTTTTTACAGTTTCCATACATTTTATCCTTTTCAGTATAATTATATATTTATAAAACATAAACAATGTAATTTAATATTTTTGATATCAAAAAAGATGTTTTATCATGTTTTTATAGGAAAATTTTACTAAATTTGATGAACTAATGGTAGACTAATCTTTAAAAGTTCGAGTCTCGAACTCTTAAACCAATTTTTTAAAGCTCAAAATCTAATTTTTTGTTTAACCCACCGGGTCAACGCGGTTCCCGTCACCGGTTCAACTGGGTTTTTGAGAAAACAGACCGCTTCAATCCAAGTCGGAAATTAGCAAAAAACCGGGTCATAATCCTCTTCAACTGGTCACGCTCCAACCGGTTTGACCGGCTGGGTCAACCCGGGTTTTAAAACATTGTTATTAATCCGTCATCAACTATTAAAGTTTTTTTTTGTCATTGATGCGTCGGTACTCCGTCGGCTACGTACCGAAGGATTTATTGCGTCAGAAAAGTCCGTGGATAAATACCCATTTTTTTTAGTGCGTGTAGATTGGAGCATGTATAGGAATTAAAAATTTTGTTGTATTTTTAATTGGCAAGAAGACGAAATAAAATTGTTTGTTGCTTCCATATATTTGGTTTAATTAATATTGTAAAATGGTTATTCATAAGAACGTTCAAGAATATTGAAGCATGAAGAAATGGAAGGAATGACCAAAAGTATGATAATTCGCAAATGCAAGGTGCATACCTAAACTATAATGGGAGTGAAATTACGAATTTAAAGTAACATGTGTCACAATACACCCATTTATCACTTCAATGTCAAGAACAAACCTACTAAACATACCAAATTGTTCCTAGACAAACTACTTGAAGATTAAGTTGACAACTGACAGTGTCTCACCTAAACAGTACCAAGAATGGCAAAACAAGAATGGACACCCGATTACCATGCAGCCATCTCGACTGCTTTGCGGTCATCATCGTCATCAGATGGCCTGTAAATGTAAAACATCACCATACATAACACAAGAAGGCTGATTTCCTCTACCTCATAAGTCACCCATGGGATAAACAATGCAGGAACAAAAACCGTTGTAAAGACCACGTGTACAAAAACCGCAAACCCAAATAGACGCAGCTTTACCCCATTCATAACAGCAATATCGCCATCAATCTCATGATTTTCCTTCAACGATATACTTGAGCATGCCATGGGGATGAAAATAGCAAAGCAAGAGAAGATGTTCATTCCTAGGGAATCATTGGTCCAATCCATCCTCTCTTCATTATAATTAGGTCCGGCTTTCCATGCCAATATAGAGAATACATTAGCCAAAACCTGAAGTAGGATCACAATCATCAAAACCAATTTTTCTTTTCCTTCCAAAAACGGCTTCCAGATACACCATCCACTACCGATGAAGACGATAAGGGTGAACAATAGCACAGTCCTGATAAACTGAAATGTGTAAAACAAGACATCCAGTCCCTTAGGAGTACCTGTAACCTTCACAAAATACAGATTCAACCCCGCACAGATTAACTGAATAGAATTCATAACAAGCAACACACCCATTAGTAAATGAACCCTGTGAAAAGATCGCTGGTTCTTAAAGCATACTAAGATCCAAAACCCCAGAAAGCACAAATAAATGAAGGAGGAAAATAAGTAAATAAACGGGAGCTGACTTAGCCCTGGTGATAAATAGTTTTTGGTAGTGCCGTCATCGGTGTTGTAGAGCCCTGCGCGACCTTCCATAGTCACCACGGATTCATCGTTGCAGTTGACAAAGAAGAGCGAGTACATACCGGGATATGTAACAGGGTACGTTTTGTTGAAGGAAGACAGGGGGTTATGGGGAAGATCTTGGAAAGTAAAGAGGACTGTGTTTAATTTAAAATCCAGCGCACAAATAGTATTTTGTTGGAATTCGAAGCCGTTTCGTGCTTTAAGCGACTGAAGGACAAAACCAATACGTGAAGGATCAGGTCGTGATGAGGTGGAGGTTGCTGTCACGGAGGAGATCACGAGAGACACGTAACCGTCATGCGAGAATTCGAACTCCGAGAAAAGGATCATATGTCGGCTATTGGATCGGAGCTTCAGAGATATGATATCCGCGCTCGATGGTGCAGTGAAGAGGAAGAAGAGGAGGAGAACAGTCGTGAGAATTTTTGCTAAAAATGTCATTTTGGATTACAGGTGGCGGGTGACGGCGGAGGAAAGGTGAAAGTAGCAGGATGACAAAATAGTTTAACAACCCTTATTTTTCACGGTGAAAACAAATAAAAGGATTTAAGCAAAAAATGATGAGAGTTTGAATTTTGAAAAATAATTGATATAGGATAAAGAGAAACGGTTTCATATTCCCGATTTCTGTGGGATTATGGAATATTGATCGCAACTAGTAAGATAGAGGTCTTCCTTGTTGAGATAGAGTCGTGATTATATCCTTTGGTTAATTTTTGTTCTCGCTTTGGTTAATAGTCCCGGTTGTCGGGGAGAATTTCCTTACCAAACTTAATATAATTATTCGTATATCTTTATAAATTTCCAAATTACGTATATGTCATTGTAAACTTTAAAAACTCTCTTATACACCCAAAGTTAGATTTTAATAATAATTAAACATTTTTAAAGATTAAAAAACTGATTTCCATATATTAATAATATGTAAAATTAATACAAAAGCATCGTCTAACATTATAACTCTATTATATACGTAAATTTACAAAAAAAAAAAAAAAAAAAAACATCGTATGCTTAAACAATAAATTGATAACCAAAAGACTCTACGCATCATTTGCGACCATTAATAAATCGACAACACGAACATGTGAATAGCCAATTAGTCTGGTCACGAATAGTGGATTTCAAGTGCGATTTACATTTCTAATAATATGATGTATGAAATCGGTTTTTTAATCTTTAAAATGTTTAATTAATATTAAATTCTAATTTTGGGTATATAAGTGAGTTTTTAGGGTTAACAATGACATATACGTAATTTGAAAGTTTATAAGGATATAAGTGTAATTACGAAGTTTTTTTATGATATAACCGAAATTCTCTCCGGTTGTTATACAGTGAACGACGTAATTCAATACTTCAGATCTCGGATGTAATTAAGGCAAGAATTACGGATAAAACATTTGGTATTAATAATAGTAATAATTAGTAACTTCAGTTATTAAGTTATATTTTTATTTCTCCTTTGAAACTTTTCATAAGTCTAAGCAATAAAAGGAATAAAATTTTCTTACGCGCTGTGTAATGTTCAATTCTTTTGATTTAATATTTTTCTAGAAAGTAAAAAAGAAATGTGATCACTATCGGACTTCTCAAAATTGTGTATGTAGATGGGACAAAATATTTGGGTAACATAATTAATTAAAATGTGTCTCATTCCATAAAAATACGACAAACATTCTAAACTTGCTCAAACTACATCTGGCATGGCTATTGCAGAATAATCACCAGAAGGGAAGTTTGATTTTCTATAGTAAACAATAAACATTCAAACTTGGTTGTAGTCTGTTTTTGGGAAAAATGTCAAGGAGAGTAAGGTACTAACACTATCCTTAATGCAATTATGTTTTGACTATTGTTGACCATATTAATTGCTGCAATTAGCTATGATTGAAGGACAAAACGAAAGAATAATGTAGATAACAGGAAAATAAATGAAAGTATGCTACCATTCCTTAACATCTTACTTTTCAGGAGACTACTTCAAGCAACAATGCAACCAAATTACATTGCAAAAGTAAAAACAAAATTTCTTAGCGCAATCAAATGGATCTGTTATCAAGCATATAAACACCAACATACAAAATCAAGAGTCTAAATGCATTTTTCATTTTAGTCATGCACCACTGCCATGTTTGTAGTAGCCAAATAACTGTCCTTTACAATCTTTATTGCCGGCAATATCTTGCTTGACCTTTTGGCTTTGCTTTTCCTAAAAAAATGAAATAACATTCAGGTAAATGAGTGCACCGAATCAATCACAATAAACTTCAAACACATAAAAAAACCCATCAAATTATACAAGCTTATACAAGAATCGAAGGCTATAGGGACGACAAATGTCGTCCCTATAGACCCCGATGTCGTCCCTATAGCCCCCTCCAACGACATGTCGTCACTATAGCCTTCGTGCCTACAGATTAGTCGCTATAGACCAAAATTGTCGTCCCTATAGCCTTCGTCTCTATAGCCAAGCTATAGAGACGACATGTCGTGACTATAAAGTCGTTTCAAAAAGGTTCGTTTTCAGAAATAACGGCTTTTAGTGACGACATGTCGTCCCTATAGCTTGGGCTATTGAGACGACATGTCGTCCCTATACCTTTAGCTATTGTGACGACTTGTCGTTAGTATGAGCGTTTAGAAAAAATTCGCATTATCTATTGGGACGACATGTCGTTACTATAAGCGTTTAGTAAACAATAAACATTCAAACTTGGTTGTAGTCTGTTTTTGGGAAAAATGTCAAGGAGAGTAAGGTACTAATACTATCCTTAATGCAATTATGTTTTGACTATTGTTGACCATATTAATTGCTGCAATTAGCTATGATTGAAGGACAAAACGAAAGAATAATGTAGATAACAGGAAAATAAATGAAAGTATGCTACCATTCCTTAACATCTTACTTTTCAGGAGACTACTTCAAGCAACAATGCAACCAAATTACATTGCAAAAGTAAAAACAAAATTTCTTAGCGCAATCAAATGGATCTGTTATCAAGCATATAAACACCAACATACAAAATCAAGAGTCTAAATGCATTTTTCATTTTAGTCATGCACCACTGCCATGTTTGTAGTAGCCAAATAACTGTCCTTTACAATCTTTATTGCCGGCAATATCTTGCTTGACCTTTTGGCTTTGCTTTTCCTAAAAAAAATGAAATAACATTCAGGTAAATGAGTGCACCGAATCAATCACAATAAACTTCAAACACATAAAAAAACCCATCAAATTATACAAGCTTATACAAGAATCGAAGGCTATAGGGACGACAAATGTCGTCCCTATAGACCCCGATGTCGTCCCTATAGCCCCCTCCAACGACATGTCGTCACTATAGCCTTCGTGCCTACAGATTAGTCGCTATAGACCAAAATTGTCGTCCCTATAACCTTCGTCTCTATAGCCAAGCTATAGAGACGACATGTCGTGACTATAAAGTCGTTTCAAAAAGGTTCGTTTTCAGAAATAACGGCTTTTAGTGACGACATGTCGTCCCTATAGCTTGGGCTATTGAGACGACATGTCGTCCCTATACCTTTAGCTATTGTGACGACTTGTCGTTACTATAAGCGTTTAGAAAAAATTCGCATTATCTATTGGGACGACATGTCGTCCCTATAGCCTAGGCTATAGAGACTAAATGTCGTCCCTATAGCCACTGTACAGGTTCTTTTTATATTTTCTACAAAATGTCAAATTTTATATACATTAACAATTTAATTCTGCAAAATATAAAAACATGAAGGCTATAGCGATTTAAAACAACATATCAATATCACATAAAGTTTAACATGTAAAATATTATACGAAAGTTGTTTGTCAAAACATAAATACTAGAACATTTAAAAGTTTTAATCACTTTCACTTTCGCTTTCAACTACATTTCCGACGTCATCTCCTTGAATATCATTCGCGGTTGCATCTTCATTTCCGGTTCCACCTCCTTGGTTGTTTGGAGATTGAATTTGCATATTTTGTAGTTGGGTTGGATCGAATTGAAATGGTTGCAACGGTTGAAACAGTATGTTATTTTGGGTGAAAATTGTTTGTAAGTGTTGATTGAATTGTTGAGTCATCTGTTGGGTAAACTGTTGGGCAAACTGTTAGGTAACTGGTTAAAATTTTGGGATGATGTTGAAGCATCCGGTACGTAGTGGGCTGGGATATTTTGGATTTTTCTACCAACTCCCCGTGTATGGCCACGCCTTTCTCCAAACGCGCGTTCAAGGCATTTAATTTCATTACAACTAAGGTTTATAATTGTTTAGCACGACCCTAATTTTATAATTGTTTATTTATTTATTTTTAGAAACTTGTGTTTTATTTGTATATGTGTTTTTGGAACGATATTTATGAGTGTGAATTGGAAAAAACGCAATAAGTTAGCAATCTCCAAGGGTTATTTTGAAACTTTGACATACATAGAAATTCTTTACAATATAGTCCTATTCAACCTCATAATAAGCACTTAATGGACACTTTAAGAAGTTTGAACCGTACAAAATCCAACAAAAACCATGTACACGCATAAAATGACAAGAATAGCTAATAAAAATATGATTTGGAAATATTCATCAAGTTACAAAGTGCAGGGGCAGTTTTGAAAAATATTTAGACTTAAAAAATTCTTACATAATGGTCCTAATTCTCGCTATTAGCCGAATTTAAATACATATAACACCACAGTACACAATTAAAGTTGCAAATACCTTGTTTAACACATGATTTGTAGCTAATTTCTCATGCATGTTTCAAAAAAATTTACAAAAAAGGTCCTAAAATTCTTTTTAACACCTCTTATGGGAACACATTACTCCCTAATTGAGTTATAAGCTAGTAATCAACACATAAACAATACACAAAGGCATATGCAGCTTGGTAAAATCAGAAAATCGGATTTACTAACCAAATTCGTTGATTTTCTGCTCCAAAGTGAGAAACCGATGACCCCAAGCCTTCAACCTCCGGAAAATCAGAAAATCCGACCACCACTCAAAGAGATTACGAACTGATACTTCAAGATTCCACAAAAATCGGACTTCACATCATCAATTTAACAGTGGAATAAGGTATACCGAGAGACAAAATAGAAAAAAAAACAACCACTAAATTTCGAAGACTGATAGCTTCGTTCACCACATCAGCGCCGGAGAAACCACCGAAGCAACCCACCGCCACCGGAGCAACTACAACGATGAACCCAAAAAATTACGTAGGTATAATGCCTCTCGGTTGATATTAGGGACAATGCTTTACCTTATTTGGCCGGAAATTACTTCAATCGAGATTTAGGGTTCGCAAAATCGCTAAAGCCTTGCAGAGAAAAGGAACCAGGAAAGAATGAGGCGGAAGAGAAGACGCGATGGCTTTAGGGTTCGCTGAAGGCTATAGAGACGACTTGTCGTCCTTATAGCCCGCAACGGACGACGTCGTTTCCTTTAGTTGCTGAAATAATATAAAAAAATTTAATTGATTTACCTACTGTAACGATATGTCGTCCCTATAGGTATTCAGAGAACCGCAAAAAATGTTTCAGTTCCCGCTTAAGGCTATTCGAACGTAATGTCGTCGCTATAGAGAAAATGGTCAAAGATTGACTTGGCACCCTATAGGGACGACATGTCGTCGCTATAGGGGTATTTATTGCGACTAAATCTCGTCACTATAGTATTTCAGATACCGACACATTTTTTGGGTTCCCGCCTTCCTCTATTGCGACGACATGTCGTTGCTACAACTAAATTTTTCAAAGTTAGACATTTCGAGCTATAGGCACGACATGTCGTCCCTATAGAGGTATCTATAGCGATTACATTTGTCGTCCCTATAGCTTGTGTCTCTACAGGCTCCGTTTCTTGTAGTGTTATAAAAAAGAAAAAACGATTAGAGGCTACAAAGAATAATTACAGATATTGTCATCATCAAGACTCAACTGAAGCAATTTCAAACATACTTTTGAGGGGTCTGAGTTATGTTGTATGCGAGGAAGGGAAGGTTGGACGATGGCTGTAATGCTTAAAGTGGGAAGGAGGAAACGAAGGGACCATGTGTTCGCCCACTGCATCCAGTGGTATCTGTTCTGGGTGATGCCAATTTTTCAAATAGCTTTAAAAAGTTGTACAATGTGTTTGAACTAGAATGTATACCATTTATTACTGGTATTTATTAAAAATAGTCATGCACCTCCATTTATTTCTTATTAGCAATATACTTTTAAATTGTTTCTTATCAGGGCATTCTACTTTAGAACTCTCAGGTTACCATTGCTATAGATGACTAAAATTTATTAAGTACAATGCCTAATAAGAAATAATTTGAAAGTACAATGTTTTAATCAAAATAAGTTAATTGTTATACCAAAAAAATGAAAACTGCATTACTACTTACAGTTTGGCCATAATGCTTTTTACATGCATGCACAATTTTTAGGGACGTAATCTATTTTTTTTCTTGAATATGGTGTTATACTTGCATTTCTTCTTAATAAAGCAATGTACTCACAAATTACCTCGTGTTCCGCACTGCACTTCGTATGAATTATAGCAGTGGGACAATTGACCAAAAGGCAGCAAGTGACGATTGCTATAAATTGGTAGGCTCTTTAAAGTACCATGCAGTTTATATAATAATTTGAAGTACAATGTCGTAATTTAAAATTTTAGGACTGGATATCTTTCTTATCATAAGCAAATGCAAGACTCATGATCGTAAATTCCAACAAGTAACAATTGGTATACGTATTCATTGACTCTTTAAAAATAAGACGACAATTGAGATTTACCGCAAGATGTATGTTTGCAACAAAAAAGGGTTTAAAAGATCGAAGGGTAATAGTTCATGTGGGGATGTAAAGAAACGACATAGAGAGTTAAGGACCGGATGTAAATCAATTTTTCGTATTTCAAAAGGGAAAGATGGGAAATGGATTGTAGACCTGTTTAACGATACACACAATCATGAGTTAAGTATTACACCGAAAAAATTAATGAAACATCGTTCTCATGGAAAGTTCCAACGTTCATTGGCATGTAAATCTCTTATGGAGGAACTTGGTCAATCAAGGTTAAAACCTTCTCAAATCAAAAGTCTGTTAATGCAATGAAAACTCCACATGAACCAGATGTTACTTCAAAGCAATATGTCGATATCTTTTGGAGCAACAAAGACAATACAAAGGTAAGGAATTTTATGGGCTTATCAAATATTTCCAAGATAAAACCATTAGTTGATGTCACCTATTATTTTGTTGTGGATTTATTCGAGGACGGTCTCCTAGAAATATGTTTTGGGCTGATGGAAGATCAAGAGATGCATACACTAATTTTGGAGATGTCATTATGTTTGATGTTACGTGTATGACGAACAAATTCAAGATGAAATTTTCTCTTTTTGTTGGGGTGAATGTAACATCAAGATACTCCTTATATGTAAATATAATTAAAAGGGGTAATTTGGTCATTTTACCTTAGAAGGGTAATTTGGTCTTTTGGACAGAAAAAGATTTGATTTGTAATAATAATAGTAATAATACTAATACTAATAATAATAATAATAATAATTGTTCTAGATGCGTCATTAGTGTAGTGCAACTGTGCTTACAGACACATTAGTGATAGCTTTTACATGCACTGTTAATCAATGTTTTATAACCTGAGTTTTTAGTTAACCCGGTGTGGTGACCGGGTCATGGGTCAACCGGTTCGAGCGTCGGGTCAACCCGGTTTTTTACAGTTTCCATACATTTTATCCTTTTCAGTATAATTATATATTTATAAAACATAAACAATGTAATTTAATATTTTTGATATCAAAAAAGATGTTTTATCATGTTTTTATAGGAAAATTTTACTAAATTTGATGAACTAATGGTAGACTAATCTTTAAAAGTTCGAGTCTCGAACTCTTAAACCAATTTTTTAAAGCTCAAAATCTAATTTTTTGTTTAACCCACCGGGTCAACGCGGTTCCCGTCACCGGTTCAACTGGGTTTTTGAGAAAACAGACCGCTTCAATCCAAGTCGGAAATTAGCAAAAAACCGGGTCATAATCCTCTTCAACTGGTCACGCTCCAACCGGTTTGACCGGCTGGGTCAACCCGGGTTTTAAAACATTGTTATTAATCCGTCATCAACTATTAAAGTTTTTTTTTGTCATTGATGCGTCGGTACTCCGTCGGCTACGTACCGAAGGATTTATTGCGTCAGAAAAGTCCGTGGATAAATACCCATTTTTTTTTAGTGCGTGTAGATTGGAGCATGTATAGGAATTAAAAATTTTGTTGTATTTTTAATTGGCAAGAAGACGAAATAAAATTGTTTGTTGCTTCCATATATTTGGTTTAATTAATATTGTAAAATGGTTATTCATAAGAACGTTCAAGAATATTGAAGCATGAAGAAATGGAAGGAATGACCAAAAGTATGATAATTCGCAAATGCAAGGTGCATACCTAAACTATAATGGGAGTGAAATTACGAATTTAAAGTAACATGTGTCACAATACACCCATTTATCACTTCAATGTCAAGAACAAACCTACTAAACATACCAAATTGTTCCTAGACAAACTACTTGAAGATTAAGTTGACAACTGACAGTGTCTCACCTAAACAGTACCAAGAATGGCAAAACAAGAATGGACACCCGATTACCATGCAGCCATCTCGACTGCTTTGCGGTCATCATCGTCATCAGATGGCCTGTAAATGTAAAACATCACCATACATAACACAAGAAGGCTGATTTCCTCTACCTCATAAGTCACCCATGGGATAAACAATGCAGGAACAAAAACCGTTGTAAAGACCACGTGTACAAAAACCGCAAACCCAAATAGACGCAGCTTTACCCCATTCATAACAGCAATATCGCCATCAATCTCATGATTTTCCTTCAACGATATACTTGAGCATGCCATGGGGATGAAAATAGCAAAGCAAGAGAAGATGTTCATTCCTAGGGAATCATTGGTCCAATCCATCCTCTCTTCATTATAATTAGGTCCGGCTTTCCATGCCAATATAGAGAATACATTAGCCAAAACCTGAAGTAGGATCACAATCATCAAAACCAATTTTTCTTTTCCTTCCAAAAACGGCTTCCAGATACACCATCCACTACCGATGAAGACGATAAGGGTGAACAATAGCACAGTCCTGATAAACTGAAATGTGTAAAACAAGACATCCAGTCCCTTAGGAGTACCTGTAACCTTCACAAAATACAGATTCAACCCCGCACAGATTAACTGAATAGAATTCATAACAAGCAACACACCCATTAGTAAATGAACCCTGTGAAAAGATCGCTGGTTCTTAAAGCATACTAAGATCCAAAACCCCAGAAAGCACAAATAAATGAAGGAGGAAAATAAGTAAATAAACGGGAGCTGACTTAGCCCTGGTGATAAATAGTTTTTGGTAGTGCCGTCATCGGTGTTGTAGAGCCCTGCGCGACCTTCCATAGTCACCACGGATTCATCGTTGCAGTTGACAAAGAAGAGCGAGTACATACCGGGATATGTAACAGGGTACGTTTTGTTGAAGGAAGACAGGGGGTTATGGGGAAGATCTTGGAAAGTAAAGAGGACTGTGTTTAATTTAAAATCCAGCGCACAAATAGTATTTTGTTGGAATTCGAAGCCGTTTCGTGCTTTAAGCGACTGAAGGACAAAACCAATACGTGAAGGATCAGGTCGTGATGAGGTGGAGGTTGCTGTCACGGAGGAGATCACGAGAGACACGTAACCGTCATGCGAGAATTCGAACTCCGAGAAAAGGATCATATGTCGGCTATTGGATCGGAGCTTCAGAGATATGATATCCGCGCTCGATGGTGCAGTGAAGAGGAAGAAGAGGAGGAGAACAGTCGTGAGAATTTTTGCTAAAAATGTCATTTTGGATTACAGGTGGCGGGTGACGGCGGAGGAAAGGTGAAAGTAGCAGGATGACAAAATAGTTTAACAACCCTTATTTTTCACGGTGAAAACAAATAAAAGGATATAAGCAAAAAATGATGAGAGTTTGAATTTTGAAAAATAATTGATATAGGATAAAGAGAAACGGTTTCATATTCCCGATTTCTGTGGGATTATGGAATATTGATCGCAACTAGTAAGATAGAGGTCTTCCTTGTTGAGATAGAGTCGTGATTATATCCTTTGGTTAATTTTTGTTCTCGCTTTGGTTAATAGTCCCGGTTGTCGGGGAGAATTTCCTTACCAAACTTAATATAATTATTCGTATATCTTTATAAATTTCCAAATTACGTATATGTCATTGTAAACTTTAAAAACTCTCTTATACACCCAAAGTTAGATTTTAATAATAATTAAACATTTTTAAAGATTAAAAAACTGATTTCCATATATTAATAATATGTAAAATTAATACAAAAGCATCGTCTAACATTATAACTCTATTATATACGTAAATTTACAAAAAAAAAAAAAAAAAAAACATCGTATGCTTAAACAATAAATTGATAACCAAAAGACTCTACGCATCATTTGCGACCATTAATAAATCGACAACACGAACATGTGAATAGCCAATTAGTCTGGTCACGAATAGTGGATTTCAAGTGCGATTTACATTTCTAATAATATGATGTATGAAATCGGTTTTTTAATCTTTAAAATGTTTAATTAATATTAAATTCTAATTTTGGGTATATAAGTGAGTTTTTAGGGTTAACAATGACATATACGTAATTTGAAAGTTTATAAGGATATAAGTGTAATTACGAAGTTTTTTTATGATATAACCGAAATTCTCTCCGGTTGTTATACAGTGAACGACGTAATTCAATACTTCAGATCTCGGATGTAATTAAGGCAAGAATTACGGATAAAACATTTGGTATTAATAATAGTAATAATTAGTAACTTCAGTTATTAAGTTATATTTTTATTTCTCCTTTGAAACTTTTCATAAGTCTAAGCAATAAAAGGAATAAAATTTTCTTACGCGCTGTGTAATGTTCAATTCTTTTGATTTAATATTTTTCTAGAAAGTAAAAAAGAAATGTGATCACTATCGGACTTCTCAAAATTGTGTATGTAGATGGGACAAAATATTTGGGTAACATAATTAATTAAAATGTGTCTCATTCCATAAAAATACGACAAACATTCTAAACTTGCTCAAACTACATCTGGCATGGCTATTGCAGAATAATCACCAGAAGGGAAGTTTGATTTTCTATAGTAAACAATAAACATTCAAACTTGGTTGTAGTCTGTTTTTGGGAAAAATGTCAAGGAGAGTAAGGTACTAACACTATCCTTAATGCAATTATGTTTTGACTATTGTTGACCATATTAATTGCTGCAATTAGCTATGATTGAAGGACAAAACGAAAGAATAATGTAGATAACAGGAAAATAAATGAAAGTATGCTACCATTCCTTAACATCTTACTTTTCAGGAGACTACTTCAAGCAACAATGCAACCAAATTACATTGCAAAAGTAAAAACAAAATTTCTTAGCGCAATCAAATGGATCTGTTATCAAGCATATAAACACCAACATACAAAATCAAGAGTCTAAATGCATTTTTCATTTTAGTCATGCACCACTGCCATGTTTGTAGTAGCCAAATAACTGTCCTTTACAATCTTTATTGCCGGCAATATCTTGCTTGACCTTTTGGCTTTGCTTTTCCTAAAAAAATGAAATAACATTCAGGTAAATGAGTGCACCGAATCAATCACAATAAACTTCAAACACATAAAAAAACCCATCAAATTATACAAGCTTATACAAGAATCGAAGGCTATAGGGACGACAAATGTCGTCCCTATAGACCCCGATGTCGTCCCTATAGCCCCCTCCAACGACATGTCGTCACTATAGCCTTCGTGCCTACAGATTAGTCGCTATAGACCAAAATTGTCGTCCCTATAGCCTTCGTCTCTATAGCCAAGCTATAGAGACGACATGTCGTGACTATAAAGTCGTTTCAAAAAGGTTCGTTTTCAGAAATAACGGCTTTTAGTGACGACATGTCGTCCCTATAGCTTGGGCTATTGAGACGACATGTCGTCCCTATACCTTTAGCTATTGTGACGACTTGTCGTTAGTATGAGCGTTTAGAAAAAATTCGCATTATCTATTGGGACGACATGTCGTTACTATAAGCGTTTAGTAAACAATAAACATTCAAACTTGGTTGTAGTCTGTTTTTGGGAAAAATGTCAAGGAGAGTAAGGTACTAATACTATCCTTAATGCAATTATGTTTTGACTATTGTTGACCATATTAATTGCTGCAATTAGCTATGATTGAAGGACAAAACGAAAGAATAATGTAGATAACAGGAAAATAAATGAAAGTATGCTACCATTCCTTAACATCTTACTTTTCAGGAGACTACTTCAAGCAACAATGCAACCAAATTACATTGCAAAAGTAAAAACAAAATTTCTTAGCGCAATCAAATGGATCTGTTATCAAGCATATAAACACCAACATACAAAATCAAGAGTCTAAATGCATTTTTCATTTTAGTCATGCACCACTGCCATGTTTGTAGTAGCCAAATAACTGTCCTTTACAATCTTTATTGCCGGCAATATCTTGCTTGACCTTTTGGCTTTGCTTTTCCTAAAAAAAATGAAATAACATTCAGGTAAATGAGTGCACCGAATCAATCACAATAAACTTCAAACACATAAAAAAACCCATCAAATTATACAAGCTTATACAAGAATCGAAGGCTATAGGGACGACAAATGTCGTCCCTATAGACCCCGATGTCGTCCCTATAGCCCCCTCCAACGACATGTCGTCACTATAGCCTTCGTGCCTACAGATTAGTCGCTATAGACCAAAATTGTCGTCCCTATAACCTTCGTCTCTATAGCCAAGCTATAGAGACGACATGTCGTGACTATGAAGTCGTTTCAAAAAGGTTCGTTTTCAGAAATAACGGCTTTTAGTGACGACATGTCGTCCCTATAGCTTGGGCTATTGAGACGACATGTCGTCCCTATACCTTTAGCTATTGTGACGACTTGTCGTTACTATAAGCGTTTAGAAAAAATTCGCATTATCTATTGGGACGACATGTCGTCCCTATAGCCTAGGCTATAGAGACTAAATGTCGTCCCTATAGCCACTGTACAGGTTCTTTTTATATTTTCTACAAAATGTCAAATTTTATATACATTAACAATTTAATTCTGCAAAATATAAAAACATGAAGGCTATAGCGATTTAAAACAACATATCAATATCACATAAAGTTTAACATGTAAAATATTATACGAAAGTTGTTTGTCAAAACATAAATACTAGAACATTTAAAAGTTTTAATCACTTTCACTTTCGCTTTCAACTACATTTCCGACGTCATCTCCTTGAATATCATTCGCGGTTGCATCTTCATTTCCGGTTCCACCTCCTTGGTTGTTTGGAGATTGAATTTGCATATTTTGTAGTTGGGTTGGATCGAATTGAAATGGTTGCAACGGTTGAAACAGTATGTTATTTTGGGTGAAAATTGTTTGTAAGTGTTGATTGAATTGTTGAGTCATCTGTTGGGTAAACTGTTGGGCAAACTGTTAGGTAACTGGTTAAAATTTTGGGATGATGTTGAAGCATCCGGTACGTAGTGGGCTGGGATATTTTGGATTTTTCTACCAACTCCCCGTGTATGGCCACGCCTTTCTCCAAACGCGCGTTCAAGGCATTTAATTTCATTACAACTAAGGTTTATAATTGTTTAGCACGACCCTAATTTTATAATTGTTTATTTATTTATTTTTAGAAACTTGTGTTTTATTTGTATATGTGTTTTTGGAACGATATTTATGAGTGTGAATTGGAAAAAACGCAATAAGTTAGCAATCTCCAAGGATTATTTTGAAACTTTGACATACATAGAAATTCTTTACAATATAGTCCTATTCAACCTCATAATAAGCACTTAATGGACACTTTAAGAAGTTTGAACCGTACAAAATCCAACAAAAACCATGTACACGCATAAAATGACAAGAATAGCTAATAAAAATATGATTTGGAAATATTCATCAAGTTACAAAGTGCAGGGGCAGTTTTGAAAAATATTTAGACTTAAAAAATTCTTACATAATGGTCCTAATTCTCGCTATTAGCCGAATTTAAATACATATAACACCACAGTACACAATTAAAGTTGCAAATACCTTGTTTAACACATGATTTGTAGCTAATTTCTCATGCATGTTTCAAAAAAATTTACAAAAAAGGTCCTAAAATTCTTTTTAACACCTCTTATGGGAACACATTACTCCCTAATTGAGTTATAAGCTAGTAATCAACACATAAACAATACACAAAGGCATATGCAGCTTGGTAAAATCAGAAAATCGGATTTACTAACCAAATTCGTTGATTTTCTGCTCCAAAGTGAGAAACCGATGACCCCAAGCCTTCAACCTCCGGAAAATCAGAAAATCCGACCACCACTCAAAGAGATTACGAACTGATACTTCAAGATTCCACAAAAATCGGACTTCACATCATCAATTTAACAGTGGAATAAGGTATACCGAGAGACAAAATAGAAAAAAAAACAACCACTAAATTTCGAAGACTGATAGCTTCGTTCACCACATCAGCGCCGGAGAAACCACCGAAGCAACCCACCGCCACCGGAGCA
This sequence comes from Cichorium intybus, assembly GCA_023525715.1. NCBI lineage: Eukaryota > Viridiplantae > Streptophyta > Magnoliopsida > Asterales > Asteraceae > Cichorium > Cichorium intybus. The sequence continues at coordinate 24,369,795 of CM042011.1, forward strand.
ACTACAACGATGAACCCAAAAAATTACGTAGGTATAATGCCTCTCGGTTGATATTAGGGACAATGCTTTACCTTATTTGGCCGGAAATTACTTCAATCGAGATTTAGGGTTCGCAAAATCGCTAAAGCCTTGCAGAGAAAAGGAACCAGGAAAGAATGAGGCGGAAGAGAAGACGCGATGGCTTTAGGGTTCGCTGAAGGCTATAGAGACGACTTGTCGTCCTTATAGCCCGCAACGGACGACGTCGTTTCCTTTAGTTGCTGAAATAATATAAAAAAATTTAATTGATTTACCTACTGTAACGATATGTCGTCCCTATAGGTATTCAGAGAACCGCAAAAAATGTTTCAGTTCCCGCTTAAGGCTATTCGAACGTAATGTCGTCGCTATAGAGAAAATGGTCAAAGATTGACTTGGCACCCTATAGGGACGACATGTCGTCGCTATAGGGGTATTTATTGCGACTAAATCTCGTCACTATAGTATTTCAGATACCGACACATTTTTTGGGTTCCCACCTTCCTCTATTGCGACGACATGTCGTTGCTACAACTAAATTTTTCAAAGTTAGACATTTCGAGCTATAGGCACGACATGTCGTCCCTATAGAGGTATCTATAGCGATTACATTTGTCGTCCCTATAGCTTGTGTCTCTACAGGCTCCGTTTCTTGTAGTGTTATAAAAAAGAAAAAACGATTAGAGGCTACAAAGAATAATTACAGATATTGTCATCATCAAGACTCAACTGAAGCAATTTCAAACATACTTTTGAGGGGTCTGAGTTATGTTGTATGCGAGGAAGGGAAGGTTGGACGATGGCTGTAATGCTTAAAGTGGGAAGGAGGAAACGAAGGGACCATGTGTTCGCCCACTGCATCCAGTGGTATCTGTTCTGGGTGATGCCAATTTTTCAAATAGCTTTAAAAAGTTGTACAATGTGTTTGAACTAGAATGTATACCATTTATTACTGGTATTTATTAAAAATAGTCATGCACCTCCATTTATTTCTTATTAGCAATATACTTTTAAATTGTTTCTTATCAGGGCATTCTACTTTAGAACTCTCAGGTTACCATTGCTATAGATGACTAAAATTTATTAAGTACAATGCCTAATAAGAAATAATTTGAAAGTACAATGTTTTAATCAAAATAAGTTAATTGTTATACCAAAAAAATGAAAACTGCATTACTACTTACAGTTTGGCCATAATGCTTTTTACATGCATGCACAATTTTTAGGGACGTAATCTATTTTTTTTCTTGAATATGGTGTTATACTTGCATTTCTTCTTAATAAAGCAATGTACTCACAAATTACCTCGTGTTCCGCACTGCACTTCGTATGAATTATAGCAGTGGGACAATTGACCAAAAGGCAGCAAGTGACGATTGCTATAAATTGGTAGGCTCTTTAAAGTACCATGCAGTTTATATAATAATTTGAAGTACAATGTCGTAATTTAAAATTTTAGGACTGGATATCTTTCTTATCATAAGCAAATGCAAGACTCATGATCGTAAATTCCAACAAGTAACAATTGGTATACGTATTCATTGACTCTTTAAAAATAAGACGACAATTGAGATTTACCGCAAGATGTATGTTTGCAACAAAAAAGGGTTTAAAAGATCGAAGGGTAATAGTTCATGTGGGGATGTAAAGAAACGACATAGAGAGTTAAGGACCGGATGTAAATCAATTTTTCGTATTTCAAAAGGGAAAGATGGGAAATGGATTGTAGACCTGTTTAACGATACACACAATCATGAGTTAAGTATTACACCGAAAAAATTAATGAAACATCGTTCTCATGGAAAGTTCCAACGTTCATTGGCATGTAAATCTCTTATGGAGGAACTTGGTCAATCAAGGTTAAAACCTTCTCAAATCAAAAGTCTGTTAATGCAATGAAAACTCCACATGAACCAGATGTTACTTCAAAGCAATATGTCGATATCTTTTGGAGCAACAAAGACAATACAAAGGTAAGGAATTTTATGGGCTTATCAAATATTTCCAAGATAACACCATTAGTTGATGTCACCTATTATTTTGTTGTGGATTTATTCGAGGACGGTCTCCTAGAAATATGTTTTGGGCTGATGGAAGATCAAGAGATGCATACACTAATTTTGGAGATGTCATTATGTTTGATGTTACGTGTATGACGAACAAATTCAAGATGAAATTTTCTCTTTTTGTTGGGGTGAATGTAACATCAAGATACTCCTTATATGTAAATATAATTAAAAGGGGTAATTTGGTCATTTTACCTTAGAAGGGTAATTTGGTCTTTTGGACAGAAAAAGATTTGATTTGTAATAATATTTTGAGTTTTGGACTTAAAATGTTATAAATATAAGTTTTTGTCATAAAATGTGACATATGTGGCAAAAGTTCAAGAAATGAAACTCCAGGGGCTAAACTATAAATTCTGGAGGTATAAATAGAAGGAAAGTCTCCCCACATGTGCAGGAGCTTGAAGAAGCATCGGGAGAGGGTTGTTGGCTGAAATCTTTGGCAAGTTCTTGAAGAATTCAAGCTGAAAATCGGATTAGTACTTGGAATTGGAAGTTTCAAGTGATTAAAGGTTAGTAATTGTATCTCTCTAACCTAAGTTCTTGAGTGTTCTTAATGAAATGAACTTGATGACTGAAATTTCAGTCACGAATTATGTGTTTAAATGGCTTAATACTTCTAATAAGTCATGTGTTAAGAACATATCTCAAGAACATGAAAGTATGTTGCTATTGTTGAAATTTGTAATTTTGATCAAGAACCCTAGATTGCGAGTTCTTGTGATTAACCTGATTTTAATGGTTAAGAATGACTTCTAGATGTTATTTTAGTTGAACTAAATCAGTAGAAGTGATTATAACTTGGTAGTTTCGGTTTTGGACCAAAAATGAAAAAAACGGGAATTTTTGGAAATGGTTGAAATCTATGATTTTCATGGTTTAAAACTTGAAGTAAATGAATAGTTTTGGTCCTGGAACAAACCCCTACTGATTAAGTCAAGAATTAAGGACTTAACAAGAGAAAATGGGACTTTATAGCATTAAATCGGAACTCACTGGTCTGAACCAGCAGCGATCGCGACGCGACCCCTCCCCTGGTCGCGACGCGTGGTCGCGACGCGTGGTCGCGACGCGTGGTCGCGACAGAATGTAAGAAACCTTCTGTTAATATTTTGAAGTATGATTTCGATGCTAGGCTTGTTCGTTTGACCTGAAACTTTGAACATAGGTCTAATATGGTATGAAACTTCATGGAAAATTATTAAAATGAGAATACGACATCCCGAAGGTACTGTAGTAGAATACGCGTATTTCGGGAAGTGTATTAAATTTTTATAATGATGGTTATTGCTCGAAAATGATTGGAAATGGTCCCCAATTGCGTTATATTGGACTCTTATGTATTAGAGTCAACTGAAATGGTGATTAACCTATGATCATTTGGTATATAAATAAATGAATAGGTAACGAACAAGTGTATTGATAAAGGTGCAAGAATGCAAAGGCTAACGAGATACAATTGCAGCAAGTATCCAGGTGAGTAATCTCACTTATATCATATATGATATGTGTTGATTGGATTGTTACAGATTGAAACAACTTTGGGGGACGAAAATGATAATTTAAAAGATATAATAAAAAGACAATACCAGATAAGCTGTGAGTCTGTGATCGACAAGAACGGAGCTGTGAGTCAACTTTAGAAAGGCAATACCGGATAAGCCGTGAGCCGTAAATGACTATGAAATAAAATGTTATTGAATGGTGCGGCCACTTGTGGCTATGATACTGGATATTATATACAACTGGTGCGGCCTATATGGGTATGATATTATTATATGGAAATAGTGCGGCCTTATGGCTATGATATTGGATGTTTAAATCCAAATGGTGCGGCCTTATGGCTATGATATTGAACTTGAATCTAAATGGTGCGGCCTTATGGCTATGATACCGGGTTGTTGAACCCAAGTTGGTACGGCTTTGGGCTATGAAATAAATGATGAAACTGTTTGGTGCGGCCTTAGGGCTATGATTAATATGTTGAAAATGTTTTAGTGCGGCTTGTATAGCCATGACATATGGTCCGGCTTATATGACCATGATATATGGTGCAGTCAATTGTGACTAAGAATCATGGGACAGAAATGGTAATTGAGAATTTATATGTTTATTCTCTCTTATATACATATGGCTTTTGTGGCTAACAGATTTGATTTGAACAGTATGCAAATAACAGGTTAGATATGATAAAATGTTCAATTAACTGATGTGATTTGATAATCATATGATATCACGGTTCAGCCTGTAAGGCTATGAAGTAGGATGTGAAATCCTAAGAGATATACGATCAGCCAGTAAGGCTAGGGGTTTGGATCCGATATCCAAACATATATACGGTTAGCCGTAAGAGGCTATAAAATGGGACTTGATATTGAAAAGACGAATAGAAAGAGACTTATCATATATAGAGAATTATATATGAATGCATTACTTATACATGCTATTTGCAGATATGATTACTCACTGAGCTTTATAGCTCATGTTATTTGTTAAATGTCCCTGCAGGTTAGCATGATCCTGATAAGGCAAAAGATAGAGTCCGTGACTAAAGAAGTGAGACTTATAGATGCTGTCAGTAGCAGCCCGGCTTCAAAGGAGATTATGATATTTTATACTCTCCTTGATACACTTGTACCCGTTTTTAATAAAATATACCCCTTCTGTTATGGTTTTACGTATTGAAACCTTGGTTTTAAATGAAAAATTTTCAAGGGTGTTTTTGTTTTCAAAGCCGGGTGTTACAAGTTGATATCAGAGATGTGGTTTAAGTGAACTAGGTGTCTATAGAGTAGATTCCTAGACTTAAACCTTGAGAGATAGTAGACCTGTTATACAGTTAGGTATATATACGTATGATATGATACATAAGCTAACTGTTTATTGAATTTTGAAGTATGAACAGTGAATATTATTGGGAGAAATCTAGGGCGTGGAGCTTTAAGTGGTGGACCAGCCCTTTCCTAAGGCTCCATTGAATGAGGGGTAAAGAGACAAGTAGTACAAAATCCACACGACAAGCAATAGTAGCTAATATGGTCAGAAAAAGAAAATTGGTTGCTCACCCTGGCTGATACTCAAGGTGAAAGAAAAGTAGTTGGGACTACAAGAAAAGCAGAAAAATAATAATAATAATAGTGGACGATTCAGAAGACGTTACCACAAATTAGGTCTAACCTTAAAGGGAAGGGACCAAAACGAAAAAGGTGATGTGGTGTAAGAAGTGCAGGAAAAGCACTCAGAAAATTGTAGAGTTGAGACTCTACCGTTGTATGGCTGAAATTTCAGAAGACAGGAGCATGTTGCTCGAGCCTGTTGGATGGAACGGAAGTGTTTCCAGCGCGGAGCTATAGATCACTTTCCTATGAAATGTTCACATGCTAAATGTGGATTAACGGGTGATAAACCCAGGAAAGAACGGGGAGGAAAGAAAGAAGAAACGAATGGTCGAAAAGGACCAGTGGTACCATGAGCAATCCAGAAGACTGTGGAAGAAGCTCGTGAGAAGACTGATATGGTCTCAGATATATTTACTTTGAATATAATCCCCCGTATATGTTATATTTGATCCATGAAGCTGTGCTTGGGATCGGTGACTTTGATGTCTTGTCTGAATATTTCATCAACGATTATGGATGAAAATTTTGGAAACAGCTATAGCAGATAGCAAATATGTTCGAGATATTGAACACCTGGAAAGTAGTCTGCCTAGGATTTACAGGACCATTTTTTCCTATAAATCTGAAGCCGATGACTACCAATGAATCTGAAGTAATTGTACGTATGAATTAGTTAGCAATGAATTATGCTAACATGAATTGTAGAAACAAGAACACTATGGTTCTAAAATCAGAAATGAAATGGAGGAAAATCCACGGTAAATGACCGTTGTTGAGAATACCGGTTATTTTCCTTTGCTTAAACTCGGAAAAGAGTTAGTAAAGGAAGGATGTTTTAGTTGGCATATGCAGTATTGGCCAAGCTAAATAAAGCGGCAGTAGAAGTGAAAAACTTTAAATGAATTCTCGGATGTTTCTTCCAAATAACTTCCAGAATTTCCACCAGAATGATGAGAAGAGTTTATGATTAAACTGGTTTTAGGAGCCTTCTCTGTTATTTAGGCTCTGTACCGATTAGCATCTGCAGAGATGGCAGAGTTGAGAAAGCAATTAGAAATTCTCGAATTGGGGTCTCATACGACCGAATGTGTCATCGTGTGGAGCCCTGTCGTTTCTGAAAAGAAGAAAGATAAGTTGATGTGTATGTGCATTGACTACCGAGAATCTGATATTCTCGAAACCAGACTGAATATGATGTACATTTGTACCAGATATTGGAGTTACTTCGCTGAGTAAAGTAATATGTGAAGTTCTCCAAATATGAAAATTTGGCTAAAAGAAGTTTCAATTTCTCGGCCATGTTAATAATGCCGAAGATGATAAAGTAGATCCAGTGGAAATAATGCTGTGATAAAACGGGAACCGCCTTGGAATCTGACTGAAATTTGTAGTTTTCTTGGATTGTTGGGTTACTATAGGAGAGTTGTAGAAAACTGCTCCTTGATTGTTGTTCCGTTGATTAAAGTTGACCAAGAAAAGTAAAAGTTTTAGTGGGTAGAAAAACCACAAGTAACTTTTCAAAGGTTGAGGTAAACCTTGTGTGAAGCTCCGGTGTTAGCATTATCGCTAAGCGGAGAAGGTAATTTATTTTACAGAAATGCATCCAGAGTTGACTTTGGGTACATGATATTGCAGAAGCAATTATGAATTTGGCATTGAAGCTTTGGAAACACTATTTATATGGTGTAAAGCTTACTATTTATACTGATCATAAAAGTTTGAAGTACTAAATTGATCAAAAAGAAGCTAAATAAGAGATATCAAAGATAGATGGGTTACTTAAAGGTTTCGGGTATGAAATCTTGTACCATCTCGAAAAGGCAGATGTGGCTATAGATGCCTTGAATTGAAAAGAATATCCTTTGAAGGTTACATCCACATGTATGAATGTGGCAAATTGATTACCTGGGTTGATTCGGGTAGCACAGAAAGAAGTGTGCAAGTCTGAAAACGTGAAAAATGGACGAATGATTGGATATTAGCAGAAGCCAGTTGGAAAATCATAGCAATTTAAAACCCTTGGTGGTTGTGTATGTGGATTCAAACGTAAAGTGAAACATGAGATTTACTTTGAAAAGATGCATATTGTAGTATATATGCAATAAATCTGGGCCAGTGCCAAATGGTATAGGATAATGAAACCTATATATTGGTGGCCGGGACTGAAGAAAGATATTGAAAGACATGTGAAAAAGTGTTTGACATGCTTATAAGAAAAGTCAAATCATTAGAAGCATACGGAAAAATTTAGCAATTGTCGGTCCCAAAGAAGAAATGGGATGATATTATTATAGACTTTAGTAATAAAGTCTTCGCAAGTACCGCATGGGTATGACACCATATGGGTAATTGCAGATCGATTGATGAAATCAGTATAAATTTATACCGACTAGTGAAGAAATTAAGATTGAAATAGTATAGTTATCCTTTGGTTTTGGTATAGTCACTAGGAATAATTAACTCAAAGGTACCGTATATTGATGGACGAGGCGACATAATGAAGCACACTATAGAAGATATGCTTGAAATATGCATAACAGACCTTAGTGAAAGATGAGAAGATTGTCTATCTTTGGCGGAATCTGTAGAAAATCACAGATATTATACAAGTGTTTTAATGGCTCGTATGAAGTACTGTATGGAGTACCATGTTATTCTCCGATTTATTAAATGGAAGTAATGAAAAAGCCGTTGGCAAGATTCTAGATTATGGTATAAACCGAAGAGAAGACTTGATGAATACAAGCAAATTTAAAGAATGGTTAAGAATTTGTAAAAGTGGTATGCAGATCATTGAGTAAAAACCTTTGAAATTCCAAGTAAAGGAAGATGGTGGTACTCAATTAATATTGGAAAGACAAAAATATGTTTGGGACGACAAGAAAGAAAACATGTATTGATAAATTCCAATGAATACCTCATGCTGAAATGAAGGTAGATAAGTAGTTAAGGTACCCGGGCAACCGAAAGAGTGTTAGATGGAAAACGAGATAGCTATGAAATAAGAAGACTAGTATGGTTAAAGTGTTCTGACAATATCATAGAGGTTTCCATATAATATAGGAGACCGAAAACGAAATGAGGGAGAAGTACCCTCAACTCTTTGTATGATTCTGAGGACGGAATCTTTTGAAGGAGTGGAGAATTTGTAACACCAAGATACTCCTTATATGTAAATATAATTAAAAGGGGTAATTTGGTCATTTTACCTTAGAAGGGTAATTTGGTCTTTTGGACAAAAAAAGATTTGATTTGTAATAATATTTTGAGTTTTGGACTTAAAATGTTATAAATATAAGTTTTTGTCATAAAATGTGACATATGTGGCAAAAGTTCAAGAAATGAAACTCCAGGGGCTAAACTGTAAATTCTGGAGGTATAAATAAAAGGAAAGTCTCCCCACATGTGCATGAGCTTGAAGAAGCATCGGGAGAGGGTTGTTGGCTGAAATCTTTGGCAAGTTCTTGAAGAATTGAAGCTGAAAATCGGATTAGTACTTGGAATTGGAAGTTTCAAGTGATTAAAGGTTAGTAATTGTATCTCTCTAACCTAAGTTCTTGAGTGTTCTTAATGAAATGAACTTGATGACTGAAATTTCAGTCACGAATTATGTGTTTAAATGGCTTAATACTTCTAATAAGTCATGTGTTAAGAACATATCTCAAGAACATGAAAGTATGTTGCTATTGTTGAAATTTGTAATTTTGATCAAGAACCCTAGATTGCGAGTTCTTGTGATTAACCTGATTTTAATGGTTAATAATGACTTCTAGATGTTATTTTAGTTGAACTAAATAAGTAGAAGTGATTATAACTTGGTAGTTTCGGTTTTGGAACAAAAATGCAAAAAATGGGAATTTTTGGAAATGGTTGAAATCTATGATTTTCATGGTTTAAAACTTGAAGTAAATGAATGGTTTTGGTCCTGGAACAAACCCCTACTGATTAAGTCAAAAATTAAGGACTTAACAATAGAAAATGGGACTTTATAGCATTAAATCGGAACTCACTGGTCTGAACCAACAGCGATCGCGACGCGACCCCTCCCCTGGTCGCGACGCGTGGTCGCGACGCGTGGTCGCGACAGAATGTAAGAAACCTTCTGTTAATATTTTGAAGTATGATTTCGATGCTAGGCTTGTCCGTTTGACCTGAAACTTTGAACATAGGTCTAATATGGTATGAAACTTCATGGAAAATTATTAAAATGAGAATACGACATCCCGAAGGTACTGTAGTAGAATATGCGTATTTCGGGAAGTGTATTAAATTTTTATAATGATGGTTATTGCTCGAAAATGATTGGAAATGGTCCCCAATTGCGTTATATTGGACTCTTATGTATTAGAGTCAACTGAAATGGTGATTAACCTATGATCATTTGGTATATAAATAAATGAATAGGTAACGGACAAGTGTATTGATAAAGGTGCAAGAATGCAAAGGCTAACGGGATACAATTGCAGCAAGTATCCAGGTGAGTAATCTCACTTATATCATATATGATATGTGTTGATTGGATTGTTACAGATTGAAACAGCTTTGGGGGACGAAAATGATAATTTAAAAGATATAATAAAAAGATAATATCAGATAAGCCGTGAGTCTGTGATAGACAAGAACGGAGCTGTGAGTCAACTTTAGAAAGGCAATACCGGATAAGAATGACTATGAAATAAAATGTTATTGAATGGTGCGGCCACTTGTGGCTATGATACTGGATATTATATCCAACTGGTGCGGCCTATATGTAACACCACGATACTTTTTGACAAGTATTAATATGTTAATCATAATGTATTTATGATTTAATATGGTGTTTTAAGTATTAGAAAGTTAATACTTGAAAAAGGGTAAATTGGTCAATTTACCATAAAAGGGTAATTTGGTCATTTGACCAAGTGAAGGACCAAGTATGTAAAAATTATTGTTGCTTGTGGCAAAAGTATAAAGAAATGAAAGTTTTATGTCATAAAACTTGATTATAGTGCCCAAGGTTGTAAAAGACGCTCGACGGTAGCTCGGCGGTTGCCGGGGGTTAAGGGATTAATCGGGGTTGGCGGGGATTAATCGGGGATTAATCGGAGACCCTAGATTATTAATATATACAATTATAATAATCATAATATATAGATATATCCTAAATTCCTAATATAATAAGTAATTAGCCAAAAACATAAGTCAAGAACCATCATAGTACAAGTCCATAACAAGTTCAATAAACCCAAAAAAACAAACGCATTTTCATATATTTAAGCGTCCATCTTCGTCTAATCTTCTCCTACTTCTTCCATTATTTGAACTCCATCCGACTCATATTCACATTCTTCGAACACTTCTTCCTCATCCTCGGACTCGAAATCTTCATTTAAAAGTTCTCTCGTTCTTGAACTTTTTCGAGGTGCTTGATTATCATCGGTTCCGAGAGCTTCATCAACCGCTTCCATAACTGATTCGGGGTCAACTTGATCTACATCATGGTCATCGCAATCAACAATCCATTCTTGAGCAGTGTGAGAGCTTGGACATGAAGATACATTTCCAATCACATGGGCAATATGTTGTTTCAATCTAGAAACCCCCCGCTAAACTCTTTACCACATAAGTTACATTTCACTCTATCCAACTTGGTTTTATCCGGGCAAAAACCATATTCCCAACCAATATCAACCGAATTTCGTTTATGAGCACCGGTGGCGGTTGATCCCACAGATGGTGTAGTCGATGTGTTGGAAGTCATGGATTAAGTTCACAACTGTCATATACACAAAAGAAACTATTATTATAGATGTCATTAAGTTGTGCACAAATGTCATTACAGATGGTTAACCAGGAACAAAAAACAGCATCATATAACAGCATCAAATGTCATTACAAGAAACCCAAAGTTGAAAATCAAAAAACAGGAACAAAAAACAGGAACTTGGTGCAGGAACAAAAAACAAAAACAAAAAACAGGAACAAAAAACAAAAAACAGGAACTTGGTGCAGTTAGACTTACAAAGTTGAAAATCAACGCAAGAGCTTGTTTCTTTGATGTTGAAATGAAATGAAAATCATCGATAAACCTCATCAACAAATTATTATGACCAAAATACCCTCCGCCTGATCCCATTTCAGTAACCTTATTTCAGTAAACTGAATCTATGCAGGGGACTATGCAGTTAGAATAGGAACTTACCGGAAATCGATGCAGTTAGAGTAGGAACTTACCGAAAATTGATGCAGTTAGAGTAACCTTATTTCAATAAACTGAATCAATTCCGAACCTGTGCAGTTAGAGTAGGAACTTACCGGAAATCGATGCAGGGGACTAAGAACTTACCATTTCAGTAAACTGAATCTATGCAGGGGACTAAGAACTCACCGGAAATAGATGTCGTTTGAGCTTGAAATCGATCGAGAGAGAAGACCGGAAATCGATGCAGTTTGAGCTTGAAATCGATGCAGTTAGAAGACCGGAGGCTGAAAATCGATCGAGAGACAAGACTGCTTTCAGCCGGAGGCTGAAAATTGATCGAGAGAGAAGACGGGATCTGAGTGTTCGATCGAGAGAGAGAGAAGAGGGAAGAAAACCAGTGACAAAAAATTTAGGGCTGAAATTACGTACTCAATTTTTGGAGCCCTTTTATTTGTTCCAAGTTTTAGCCGCTTAAAACTTTTTTGGAGGGTTGACCGTCGTTGACCGACTAGGCCGACTAGACCCGCCAAGACCGCCGTTGACCGATATTGACCATAACCGATTAATACATCCGACTAGCGTTAAACGTCATCGGCTCGAGGCCGCCAAGCGTCTAATCGGCGATTAATCGGCCGCCGAGGCCGAGTTCTGCAACACTGATAGTGCCAAAAGTTCAAGAAAGTGAACTTAGGGACTAAAAATGTAAACTTTGGAAGTATAAATAGAAGAGTTGACTCTCTTCTTTGGCTGACCATTTGTGCAGCAACGGGAAGGATTTTGGTGAGCAAATTCTACAGAGATCATGAGGTATGAAGCAGGAAAATCGAAATCATGAATTGGAATTGAAGTTTCCAAGCAATCAAGGTTAGTAAACTTGATTTTTAACCAAGTTCTTGATAGTGTTCTTGAAGGGTTTTATAGAAACTGAAATTTGTAAATTTCAGTTATGTTTATGTGGTTTAAATGGTTTAACACTTCCAATAAGTCATGCTAAAAAGGACTTAATTCAAGAAAATGGAAGTAGGTTGCTATTTGTGATGAATTTGAAGTTTTGGGGTTTTGGAACTAAGAACCCTAATTCTTCATTTTGATTGATTGAGTTGTTTGTAATGGTTGAAAACCTTGTTTTAATGTAAGGTTTTAGCCTAGGAATAAACCCCAAACGATTAAGTCGAGCAATAAGTGCTTAAAATGGAAAAATGGAAATTTCTAGCACAAAATCGGAGTTTCTGCACTTCTGTCCAGCGCTCGCGACTCGACCAGGTGGTCGCTCGCGACTCGAAGAGGGTCCTTTGCAACTCGACCAGATGGTTGGTCGCGACTCGAGCCCTGGGCAGAAACCAATTTGTCTTCTGTGAATTTTCCAAGTTTGATTCTTGTGCTAGACTTATCCGATTGACCTGAAATTTTAAACATAGGTCTAATATGTTGTAAAACTTCATGGAAAATTATCGGAATACGAATACGACCTCCCGAAAGTACTATAGTAGAATACGCGTATTTCGGGAAGTGTATTAAATTTTATAACGATGGTTATTGATTGGAAATGCTTGGAAATGGTCCCCAATTGTATTGTACAGGACTCTTATGTATTAGAGTCAATTGAAATGATTATTAACCTATTATCATTTGATATGAAATGGATAAATAGGTATGGGACAAAATGGTTGTGGTGTACACAAAGGCAAGAAACAATCGGGATTTAAATGCAGCTAGCATCCAGGTGAGTAATCTCACTGATATCATATGTGATATATGATGATTGAATTGTTACAGGTTGAAACAGTTTCGGGGGACGAAAACGACAAGTGTAAAAATATATGTAAAAGACAAGACCAGATAAGCCGTGAGTCATTGCGATGACAAGAACGGAGCTGTGAGTCAATACATATATATATACACTATGATATAGACAAGACCGGATAAGCCGTGAGTCTAGACAACAGCGGGCTAACCCGTGAGCCATAGTTTATTTTGATGGGTCAAATTTATATAGACAAGACCGGATAAGCCGTGAGTCTAGGCAATAGCGGGCTAACCCGTGAGCCAAGGCAACAGCGGGCTAACCCGTGAGCCATAAATAACTGGTGCGGCCTATATGGCTATGATATTGGATGCTATATCCAACTGGTGCGGCCTATACGGCTATGATATTATTACAGGTACATGGTGCGGCCTTTTGGCTATGATATTGGGTTATTAAACCCAGCTGGTGCGGCCTGCGGGCTATGATTTATATATTGATAATGTTTTGGTGCAGCTTATATAGCTATGACACAGGGTACGGCTGAAATAGCCATGAAATACGATGCGGTCAATTATGACTAAGAAAAATGGGACAGAAATGTATGCAAATAACAACTCGTGAGACTATGCAATAGGATGTGCAAATCCTAAGACATATACAGTTAGCCAGAATAACTAGGAGTTTGGAATCAATATCTAGACAGAGATATACGGTTAATAGATTTATCATATATAGGAAATTATATATGAATGTCTTCTTATACGTGTTATTTGCAGATACGATTACTCACTGAGCTTTGTAGCTCATACCGTTTGTTAAATGTCCTTGCAGGTTAGCATAACCCTGGTAAGGGCAAAGATAAAGTCTGTGACTCAAGAAGTGGACTTGTAGATGCTGTCAGTAGCAGCCCGGCTTTAAAGGAGATTTGGTATTTTATACTCTCCTTGATACGCTTGTACCCGTTTTTATTAAAATATACCCCTTTTGTTATGGTTTATGTAATGAAACCTATGTTTTAAATGAAAAATTTTCAGGGGTGTTTTTGTTTTAAAAGCCGGGTGTTACAATATATGGCTATGATATTATTATATGGAAATGGTGCGGCCTTATGGCTATGATATTGGATGTTTAAATCCAAATGGTGCGGCCTTATGGCTATGATATTGAACTTGAATCTAAATGGTGCGGCCTTATGGCTATGATACCTGGTTGTTGAACCCAAGTTGGTGCGGCTTTGGGCTATGAAATAAATGATGAAACTGTTTGGTGCGGCCTTAGGGCTATGATTAATATGTTGAAAATGTTTTAGTGCGGCTTGTATAGTCATGACATATGGTGCGGCTTATATGGCCATGATATATGGTGCAGTCAATTGTGACTAAGAATCATGGGACAGAAATGGTAATTGAGAATTTATATGTTTATTCTCTCTTATATACATATGGCTTTTGTGGCTAACAGATTTGATTTGAACAGTATGCAAATAACAGGTTAGATATGATAAAATGTTCAATTAACTGATGTGATTTGATAATCATATGATATCACGGTTCAGCCTGTAAGGCTATGAAGTAGGATGTGAAATCCTAAGAGATATACGATCAGCCAGTAAGGCTAGGGGTTTGGATCCGATATCCAAACATATAAACGGTTAGCCGTAAGAGGCTATAAAATTGGACTTGATATTGAAAATATGAATAGAAAGAGACTTATCATATATATAGAGAATTATATATGAATGCATTACTTATACAAGTTATTTGCAGATATGATTACTCACTGAGCTTTAAAGCTCATGTTATTTGTTAAATGTCCCTGCAGGTTAGCATGATCCTGATAAGGGAAAAGATAGAGTCCGTGACTAAAGAAGTGGGACTTATAGATGCTGTCAGTAACAGCCCGGCTTCAAAGGAGATTATGGTATTTTATACTCTTCTTGATACACTTGTACCCGTTTTTAATAAAATATACCCCTTCTGTTATGGTTTTACGTATTGAAACCTTGGTTTTAAATGAAAATTTTTCAGGGGTGTTTTTGTTTTCAAAGCCGGGTGTTACAGTGAACCATCTGATAGGTTTTATATGCCCTAGATTCACTAATCATGGCAGCAGAAAAAAAAAACTAAGGCAAGTAACAATTACTAAAACATACAATGAAATTACTTATTGACTATTTACAACTACAAGAAGGTTTGAGATTACCAACATTTAGCAAAACCAATTTGCTTGAAGGACCATTGTGTAGATCGAAATCCTCATAGCTAACGAAGGTAGTACCCAAAAGAGAATACCTCTAATGGTTCACACCCAATTAGTCTAAACAATTAGGTTATTAAGTATTTTAGAAAAGCTCGATATAAAACCTAGAGAGGGATTATAGATTCTGCTTGACAGAGAGAAGATAAAGATAAACCTTAGAGATAAACCTTATTTGAATTCAAACTGGATAAACCTTTTATATTTAAATTCAAAACTCTTTCACCTTCTCTATAGGGTGAACGAATTTTGAAGGATAAACCCTTCAAAATTTCGTTCCATATCCTCCCCAATTAATATTATCCATTGTCTAACTATTGAACAATTAATACTTAGTCCCTACACTTTTAATTAATCCCAAATTAATTTAAATTAATTCTAATTAATTCCAAACTAGTTTCTAATTAATTTATCATCACATAATAAATTACTAAACTATTTATTCTCTCTCTCTCAAATAACTCTAATACCATTTGGACTACTGAGGGCAACCCAAAAAGGACCCTGCTACTAATGGAAAGTCATTACTAATTTAGTTATGATCTTGGACACTATTCTAAAAGTCTCCCACTTGGACAAGTCATCAACTGCCATTAGTCATAAGTCTCCCACTTAATTCGCAGAGCATGCTTCCTTAGCCACTGCCGAACTCTAAATCTTATTTTTAAGAGTTAGCCCTTAAGATAAGTGATCATCTATTCCTTTGTTCTACAATATATCGTATGAACCTGTTACATGGATAAGAATCAATCTTAAGGTTCAAGATTAAGTTTCTCGGTTTCTGATTTATGTTGACCTTATCAGACTATTGAATTGAACACATAAATCTAGTCATGGCTAGGCCTAGCACTACAATGTCAACATCAAATCACCGAGGGACCCATGCATATCGTTTTTCCTATTAAGGAAAAAGGAACAAATAAACTTTGAATACATAGTCCTAGTCAATTCATCATGTCATATATGGACATACCTTTTATAACTCCCAGTTACGGTTGCGTTTAAGTAAACCAATATTAACATAATAATAAACTAAAACTTATGCATCTCCGTTTGAAAAATAGAATATATTATCATCTTAGAATTACTCGTGATTTTATCCATGAAGTAATCTCTCTAAGTGTGGGTTTATCCAATACCTAAATCTCCATTTAAGTAGTCATGAGTATTAGTTGCATCTCCATGCTATATCTAATCTCCATTAGACATCAACTAATACTCCATGACAGTCTTAAATCACTACTTAGTTCCAAGAGTATGACCGACTGTGGATGTTCGAGTAAATAAATACTCAGGAAGTTGGGTTCTAAACATGCAAAAACAGAACATAATAATAAACTAATGAAATAACTGCACTCCTGCATATATTATGATCTCCACATAATAATCGTCAAATCAGATATAGGTTAATATTATAGCAGTCCCAATATATCAAACAAAACATTAAACCAAATTATTGGAAACTTCATGCCCATTGACTCACAATGACTGACAATGGCATAGAACAATTCTATTGACCATGATGTCTTAACGTTTGACAAACTTCCAACTTTTGACAAGTTTTTAATTGTAATGGTGACTACTGAGTAAATACTATGTGCATTTGAGTGACGTGGGTTCTAAGTCAAAATGACTTCACCCTTTCAGTCACAAAAGGATCTCAACATAACTATTAAAGTGGAACAAAATGATGAAAATCGTAGAAGACAAAAATGAATTGACAAAATATGAACTTGGTTTGACTGAATACGTAGAAGACGTTCTAGGCATGTAATTAAAAGTGAAAAAAAAAGGATGAAAATCGTAGAAGATAATAAACGAATTGATAGAGTACGAACATGGTATTAGGATAATGTTCATCAATTGATAAAGGATGATTGTGAAGAACAAACTCACGCATCACGCTATGCATGCAATAAATAAAGAAATTTTAGAATGTATTATATTTTTTTTATAAAACTGGTTGTATACATAATGTTAGCTACTTAACAGTTATACATTTCTTTTTTCCATGTGTGTGTCTATATATATATATATATATATATATATATATATATATATATATATATATATATATATATATATATATATATATATATATATATATATATATATATATATATATATATATATATATATATATATATATATATATATATATATATATATATATATATATATATATATATATATATCAGTGTTGCAGAAATCGGCCTTGGTGGCCCATAAATCGGCGATTAGTCGCTTGGCGGTTTTCAACCGATTACGATGAGGCCTAATCGGTAAACTTGACGGTTTGCTGCAAAAATCCGCATTGATGGTCATTTTTTATTTTTAAATGACAACACAAACACTATCTAATAACTTAAAAAACTGAAAAAATCAATATTAAATAAAAATTAAAAAAATGTATAATCTTTGATGTGTATCTCGGAATAAAATGAATCAAACTTTACTATTTTGTTATATTTATATACTTTTAAATGAATTCCTTTATAATTTAGGGTCCCCGATACTCTCTTAACCCCACTCGACCGTTAAGCTACCGTCAAGCGATTTTTACAACCTTCATATATATATATATATATATATATATATATATATATATATATATATATATATATATATATATATATATATATATATATATATATATATATATATATATATATATATATATATATATGTATCCTTCTTTTAAAACCTACATACGATGTTCAATAAAACAATTATCATATATAAATACGTATTTTTATGTATTAGCATTGTTTTTTTTTTCATAATACATATAAATATAAAAAAAATACTTTGGGTAAAAACGTAAAAAATTTCGAACTTAAGAGGTTTTTTTTTTTAAATTTCATTTCATTGTAACCCGTAAACCTGTGATAGCATGTTAGAAGTGTAAATCTGAACATTTCTATCAAATTTAATGGTTTTAATGAACCAAATATACATAAAAATATAAAATTAAAATTTTCCATGAAACTTAAAACTTTAATGGACAAAAAATATAAAACCAAATATTTCTATTGAATTCACGAATTTTATAGTATTATCCATTATTTTAATTCAAATTGAAGGATAAGACCCCTTTACGAGGAACCTTATTTTTGGAGGTGATTTGGACACAATAATTTTTAATTGTATACAACAATTTATATATTAAATAAATTACCAAAAGACCTTTGGTCTAGTGGTATCATGAGTTGTCGTTACTCTTTGAGGTTGAGAGTTCAAGTCTCGTTGTGGAGGAGTAGTTAGGAGTAGATTAGGGTGTGAGTGTGTTGTTGTTCTAAAAAAAATAAATCATACATTATCAGGATCGTTCCGTTGATTTTAGGGGCCATGTGCGAAGACTCAAAAATGGCCTCTAAATATAACTTCTTGCTTATAACCAAAATTTATTAATAATACCATAATTGTTATAGCAATAATCAAAATAAAAGAATCAAAATATCATTAATTTGACCTCCATAAACATAAATGCCCACATTATCATGAATATTATCACCGTTTTGATTCTACAAGTAAACTTGTGTTTTTTTATAAAAAAGAAATTCTCTAGAAATGCATTTTGAACCCTTGTTAACTATTCTTCTTTTTTTTTTCTCTTTTTTACGTTTTTTACTACTAGATAGGTACTTAAAAGAAATAATTTTTGAAAATAAATAAATTATATAACAATTCAATAATCATTGAATGAAAATTGAAAAATTAAAACTAAGAATAAAAATTATAGAAAGCTAAAAGCTTTTATTTGTACCGTCGTCGACTCGTGGAGATGTGTAATTGATTGTCAATAGTCGAACAAAGCTCCAAGAGAGACAAAGATAAATGAATAATGATTAATCACTAATGTCTAATGTAATGAGCTAATATTAAATAAGAATAATTAATAAAGTAATGGGCTAATGTTGCTGTTTGGCTTGACAAAAAAAAGACACAGTTGGAAACTTGAAAAAGAACACAGGCCAAGTATGAAACAAGGCTGAAAAAACCACCTCACATCGCGTCTTGCATGTTACGAACCTAGGACCCTAAGTTAAAGACCTTTAACAGTTGGCTAACCAATTATTCGTGGATGTAATACTCAAATCGGTTTGGGTTGGTTTTGACCCTAAACCGAACCCAAGCCGATATTTTTTATAATTCCAAACCCAACCCACCCCCAAACCCATTGGGTCGGTTTCTAGGTTTTTTGTTGTAGTCGATTCGGTTTCGGTTTTAAACTGAATCCAAACCCAAACCTTGGATCTTGTTGTGTGTTTGAGAAATTAGTATATATAGAGGAGGAGGATTGCAAAGGTTTTGTTATTCTTTCGATATTGGATACTGAAAGGGTGATTTAAAATGATGCAGTGATAAATTTGTGCAATTCAAATGATGCAAAGATAAATTTGAGCAAAAGAAAAGACAACGTCTACAGCGAAAGTCGAACTCGGGACCCAAAGGATACATGCTGCGGGCCTTTGCCACTCCGTCTATGTAATACTTGTGTTTAGAATACGCAAAACTTATTATAATATTTCGTAATATATATATATATATATATATATATATATATATATATATATATATATATATATATATATATATATATATATATATATATATATATATATATATATATATTAAATAATTTATATAAGTCGGTTCGGTTCGGTTTTTTTTCGGTTTTCGTATTCCACAAACCGAACCAAACCGAAATTTTTCAGTTTTTGAAAAAATAAAAACCAAACCATCGGTTTCATTTTCGGTTTCGGTTTTTCGGTGTCGGTTTTTGTCGGTTTTTCGGTTTTATGGTTCGGTTTTACTCATCCCTACTCAAAGTTAATATATATACTATATATGTGCAGTATATGAAAAAATCTCGGACCATCTAGATGACGCGGGCCCTATGTCACCGCACACCCAACACTTGCTCTATGCATAAAACGCATTAAATTGTTATGTAGGATTAAAAAATGTTGTGTGCCAATGATATGGTTATCTTTAGGGATGTCGAAAAAAACTGATACCTGAATAAACCGATCGACCCGTTCATGATACGGGTAGATTGGATCGTGTAGATCGGGTAATCGGTTAACCCGTTGTCAATAAAGGTCGTGTTAAAGGTATGGAATATTAGAATCGGGTAAACCCGATATACTTCAGGGACTAATATAAAACATTTAAGAGTTGAAGATCTTTTACTTATAATTTAATGAAACTTCACCCGATACTGTGTTTGGATCGGGAAGATCGGGTAATCGGTTAACCCGTTGTCAATAAAGGTCGTGTTAAAGGTATGGAATATTAGAATCGGGTAAACCCGAATACCCGATATACTTCAGGGACTAATATAAAACATTTAAGAGTTGAAGGTCTTTTACTTATAATTCAATGAAACTTCACCCGATACTGTGTCTTTCACCTTCGACCTCATATATCCAGACCACAGGCTACCACCACCCGCCCACACAGTCGACACCAGCATCTCCGGCCATGCTCCGTTCAGCACCTCCGACCAGCACCGCTTCCACCATCAATCCGACTTCTTTCGGTGCCAACAGTGTATAACTGAGTTTTAACTCCTTCTCTTTCAGATTCCTCTACAGACCACTGCTTCCACAACCGATCCGACTCCTTCCGGTTCCGACAGCAAGATGTCAATAATGATGAACTCAAATCGATATTTATGAATCTGATAGATAAACTTTGTAATTGTATTGTAAATCAGTAAATTTGTGTGTACAAATGAGGAGGACAGGAGGCCTTTATATAAGGCTCTCCTGGAATACAAAGAGACATGGAATACCAAGGGTCAAGGAACCCAAGGGTCATGGAATACCAAGGGTCAAGGAACCCAAGGGTCATGGAATATAATTGTCTAATATTCCCCCGCAAGCTAAGGCCGGGTAGCGACCTGTAGCTTGGACCAAATGGCTTCAAACCGCTGGGATGATAGAGGTTTCGTAAACACGTCTGCAATTTGATTATCTATGGAAATATGTTGAACTGACAGTTTCTTTCTAGCAACCTTTTCTCTGACAAAGTGAAAGTCAACTTCAATATGTTTTGTGCGAGCATGAAAGACTGGACTGGCTGTCAAATACGTGGCTCCTAAGTTGTCACACCATAAGATAGGAGCAGTAGCCATAGGAACTCGTAGTTCACGAAGAAGGGCTTCTAGCCAAGTGATTTCAGCTACAGTATCTGCTAGGGCTTTATATTCGGATTCCGTTGAAGACCGAGAGACGGTTTTCTGTTTTCGAGCTTACCAGGAGACAAGGTTCGAGCCAAGATATATAGCATATCCCCCGGTGGATCAATGGTCATCTGGACAACCAGCCCAGTCAGCATCCGAGAAAGCAGTAAGGAACGGAGAATGAGCATCAGTGTAAGCATGCAAGGTGGAATCCGAAGATTGTTGGATTAAGAGACCATAGTCAACAGTGCCTTGTAGATACCGGAGAATTCGTTTAACGGCATACCAGTGATTTTCAGTAGGAGCATGCATGAATTGGCAGACTTTGTTGACTGCATAAGTGATATCTGGGCGTGAGAGAGTGACATATTGAAGAGCACCCACCACTTGACGATACCGAATGGGGTTCTCAAAGAGAGAGCTGTCACCCAACAAGAGATGGGTAGTGGGTGTAATGGGCATCGAGACAGGCTTGGCTTGCGAGAGGCCTGCCTTCAGAAGGATTTCCAAGATGTATTTCTTTTGAGATAACAACAGATCTGCGCCCTTACGAGTAGAGGTGGCAAATGGGTCGGGTCGTGTCGGGTTCGTGTCGGGTTGGGACATTAAACGGGTTGAGAGGGTTGAACCCGAACACGACACGTTTACATAAACGGGTTGAAAGTTGTAACTCGAACTCGACCCGTTTAACCCGTATCAACCCGACACGACCCGTGAACCCGTTTAAAATACTTTGTAATCGGGTTCAAAAGAACTCTGAAAGCTTTTAAACTATAAAAAACAGTCCAATTGGGTTTAAATCGGACGAAATCAGACCAAAATGGACCGACTCGCTCAAATATTAGACCAAATTAAACTAAAATAGACTTGGTTAGAAAAACATTTGGCTCATTAAACTAGCAGGCTCAATGGAACCGGCCCATTTAATGTTGAACCACGTCTTTCTCATTTGATCAGTGGTAGCAACCTTGCTTTTATAGATGAGTATTCCCTTCATACTTCTTCTTGGCCAGTGATGTGGGATAGGCGGATAGCCACAAACCAAGAATGCTTTTACCCTTTCTTTTTCCCTTTGTTTCTTTACATACATAATGTACGCACATAACATGTTTCTTAACATTATACCTTTCTATTTTTTTCTTTTTTAGCACATTAATAATATAAAACAAACTACACACTTGTTAGTTATTAATTCACAATGCGCACACATCATTTTCTTTTTAACAGCACACTACCACACACACAAACACACACACACACACACACACACATATATATATATATATATATATATATATATATATATATATATATATATATATATATATATATATATATATATATATATATATATATATATATATATATATATATATATTAAACGGGTCATTCGGGTCATTTTCGAGTTGAAAGTCTTGACCCTAACCCAACCCGTTTAATTTTCGTGTCGTGTCGTGTTGACCCGTTTACATAAACGGGTCGAAATCTCTTACCCAAACCCGTTAATTTCGTGTCGGGTTCGTGTCGGGTTGTCGTGTCGTGTCTGATTTTGCCAGGTCTACTTACGAGCAACTTCAATGCCAAGAAAATAGGAAAGAGTGCCCATGTCTTGGATAGCAAAGGTCTGGCTCAAGCTTTGAATGATGCGGTTGATCGCCATGACGAGAGGGACTGGATAGCCAAGAGATTGAAGCGAACATGACGAGCGATGTAAAGACGATTTGTGGTAGTGTCAAGACATCGATATCCATGATGAGAGGGACTGTAGCCAAGAAAAACACAGGGTGTGGAACGAAAATCCATTTTGTGTTTGTTGTAAGGTCGAAGATGTGGAAAGCATTAAGATCCAAAAACCTTTAAAAAGGAGAAATCAGGGTGTCTTTTGAAAAGGAGTTCGAATGGAGAGATGTTTGATAGATTGCGAGAGGGCATGCGGTTAATAAGGTAGACCGCGGTGTCGAAAGCAAAGTGCCAGAATTTTGATGGGACGCCAGATTGAGAGAGAAGGGTAAGCCCGGTTTCCACAACATGTCGATGGCGTCTTTCGACAAGACCGTTTTGTTCACTTGTGTGTGGGCAAGAAAGACGATGTTGTATACCAAGAGAGGTAAAAAACTGGGAAAGGTTTCGAAATTCACCCCCAGTCAGTTTGCACAGATTTGATTTTGGTGTTGAATTGTCTTTCGGCTGTCATTAAGAATTGTTTGAAGGTGGTGAAAACATCAGACTTTTGTTTTAACGAAAAAATCCACATGTATCGAGAAAAGTTGTCAACACGTAGTAAAAAGTAGGAATGATTATCTGAAGAGGCAACAGGGGCAGGGCCCCAAACATCACAAAATAACAAATCAAAAATGTGATTACTCTTATAATTAGAGGACAATAAATGTAGTTTGGAGGATTTTCCAACATGACAGGAATTACAAAAGGAACTAGCAGTTTTACCAAAAATAGGAAGACGATATTTAGATAACATGGTTTGCAAAAGCTGGGAATGCGGATGACCAAGACGTTGGTGCCATGTGTCAGGAGAAGCACGAGAGGTGGTGAAGGCGACTTTGGAAGGACTCAGAGAGAGACAAATGGAATAGATCCCGTTGTTACTTGGACCCGTGAGGAGGAGGGTGTGTGTAGACGTGTCCTTTACAACAAAAAAAGAAGAGTGAAATTCAAAATAAACGTTATTATCTTGGCAGAATTTTTGAATAGAGAGTAGATTTTTTTTTATTTCAGGAACATGGAGAATATTTGGAAGAGAAAAAGATTTGGAAGGAGAGTAGAAACGAGTAGAACCAATGTGAAGTATGGGTAAACCCTTACCATTACCAACATGAAGAGCATCCTCACCGAAGTAGGGCTCATGACTGTCGAAGCTTGAGGTGTCTTGAGCGACGTGGTTGCTGGAGCCAGTGTCAGGAAGCCATGTTGAAGATTGTTGCGATCGATAGTCAGCAAAGTTTTCTGAAGGTGGCGGTCGTGATCTCATGGTGGAGGGATCACGGTTAGGACACTGAGATGGTATGTGGCCAATACCACATCTGTTGCATGTGCCATAGACCGTGTTTTGGGTGGATGCCCAGCTGAACTGACTTTTGTTTCCTCCTGATTGATTGTTGTTGTTGTTGAAGGAGCCTCGCCCGCGGCGATTTTGCGAGCCACGTCCCCGAGAATTTTGAGACCGGGAAGCGAAGAATGCTTGTGTAGATGGCTGATTTAGAGGTTGGAGCTGAAGGCCAAGCTGAGACACAAGTTGTTGAAGGGCTTGTAGCGGGTCCGACTGGGAGCTGGAAGCCGTGGCTGGTCGGCTTGTAGTGGTAGTGAAGGCTTGAGTTGGAGGAACAACGGGAATGGATTTCTTCAGCATGTAGTCATGATCAGATAGAAGACCATGGAGTTCGGCAAACGCAAGTGGGGATTGCCTACCAAGAAGTGACGATTTGAGGCCATTGTATTCCTCACGAAGTCCGGAGATGACAAGCATAACCATATCTTTGTCTTTGACTGGTTCGCCAATGTTGGCAAGGGCTTCCGCATATTCATGTGCCCGTGTGAGATAGGCGGAGGTAGTTTCGTCACTTTTCATCTCAATCTTGAGAAGCTGGGTCTTGAGAGTGTATTGTCGTGAGGACGTGTGTGGGGCATAGGCTCGTTCAAGGGAAAGCCAGAGGTATTGAGATGTGTTACCTTGAACATGAGGAAAAGAAGCTTCTGAAATAGTGGAGATGATGAGCATTCTGACATGAGCATCGTTAGCCAGCCATGTAGTGTAGTTGGGAATCGGTTGAGGCGCCTTGGGTGGATCAACGGGAACGGTTGGCAATGGGCATAGAATGGTACCGTCAACATAACCGATTAGGTTGTTTGTGATAAGAAACGGTTGGATCATTGTTTTCCAAAAACCGTAATTTGTAGGGGAAAGTGTAAAAGCAAATTTATGAGAATTGTGAGATGTCTTTTCAGTAGTTGTGAAGGCATTGATCTGAGCCATTGGAGCAGCCGATCAGATGTTGGGAAGAAGAAGATTAGGCGGCAGCTTTGTGGCTGCTGGCGGCGGCTAGGGTTGTGGGCGGCAGTTTTGTGACTGCCGACGGCTAGGGTTTTTAGGGTTAGGCGGCTCTGATACCAAGATAAAGTTGGTAATTGTATTGTAAATCAGTAAATTTGTGTGTACAAATGAGGAGGACAGGAGGCCTTTATATAGAGGCTCTCCTGGAATACAAAGAGACATGGAATACCAAGGGTCAATGAACCCAAGGGTCATGGAATATAATTGTCTAATACTGATAATCGGAACCTCTGACTTCCACTACAGACCGCGGTAACAAATCTGGCTTCCGCTACAGGCGACAGGCCAATTGGGGCTCGTTTTTGCTTTTTATCGTTGAATAATTTGATATGTGATTTCATACGTAACTAGTGGGGTCCCGTGCTATGCATGGGTTCATCAAAAGCCAAATAGTGATTTTCTCATGCTTCCACCTTCTCCGTATTGCTCATTCCATTTCCTGAGTCCGTTCATGCTTGTTGCATCATAAGCAACAGATGGGCCCACCTATATCATCCGAGGATATAAGGTTATCCAAAAAGAAACATGTGTTTGTTTGAGTTTTAGGTAAGGAAGGCTAATAAACATAATAAATGCAAGATCATGAAAGTTTACCTTGGGTTTGGATTGAATGAAATCGTCCAAATTAAGTGGTCTTAATGCTGGGGTTGTATCGTTTTTCTTTCCCTGAAACATGGGATTAATGAGTGTTTTTTTGTACAAAATGATTTAGCAAGACAGGTAAAATAAAAACAGAAACACATAACACAAAGATGAATTATATAACAAACGTTAAATGGTCATTTTATCAAACCCTAACAGTTTACAATTCACAAAGTTAAAGCCGGTATCAAAACCGGTAAATAACCCTGAACTAAGGACTAAACATGGAAAAAAATATTCCTTTTTAATTTCAAACGACAAAAAATTGCAATTTTTTTCCCCACACAAATAGGTGGCGAAGTATTGTAGAAACAACATTGTCTGGGTAAGGGCAAAGATGTAATTTTGAAAAAAAAAAGTGCACCTGGATATCTTCTTTTTTGAACCTAACACCATAATATACGACCTTGAGAAGTGACTCGGATCTTTTTTGCCAAAAATTCATCAAAAGTAAGACAATCTGGAGGTGATAATTGAGCATGTGTGAGGACTACAATTGCCCTTCTCCATGTTTCTTTACCAAAACTATCGCTTATGGCTTTCACAATTTGCCTATCAAGTGTATCACTCTGTATGCATCCAGACGGTCCACATACAGCAAAACATCTATCATCTTGTTCAAAAGAAACTTGCTCAAGAATTTGTTGGAATGTAACGGTAAAATGGTCATTAGCCAAAGGGGTTGTTGTTTATTTGTACATGAGTAAAGGGTAAAAGTAACCTTTTGATGATGTCAAGGGCTTGGTCATTGATATATCCTCCTTCAACAATCCCTGGTGTGTCAATGATGTTCAATGTGAACCCTGACCTCTCTCTTGAAACCATTGAACGTCTTAATGCTTCTGACTAAAAATTCATGTTTGTGTATATAAACATAAGCAATTCAACATTTACAGTTGATATTGCCTAATTTATACATATATTTCGGGCAATATCGAGTGCTTAAACACGTGTTTTTGGTATGATGTTAAGATAAAAGATACTCATTATGTTCAAAATACCAAAATACAGGTAAAATGGCTTTGCAAATAAAAAAAGAGCTGAATACATGCCAAAAAAATGAACAAAAGAGATTGAAGCCAACAGAGATCGCGACGCACCACGAGATCGCGACGCGAAGAAATTGAACGCCCCTCGCGACGCGACCATCAGGCCGTCGCGACGCGAAGGAGGGGTCGCGAGCATACTAACTCACAATCGCGAGCGTACCAACCACGACGCACTCAACGGACAAGTGGCCGACAAAAAGCGCACTACGCCGCACCCTCGCGACGCGACGCCATACGGTCGCGAGGCTACCAACCACAGTCCACTCAGCGGGCTAGTGGCCAGCGCAAAAGACCAGTTCAACGCACCCTCGCGACGCGACCACAAGGCCGTCGCGACGCGAGCACTGTAAAATCAGCAACTATAAGTAGCGGCCTTCTCCTCTTTAAACGAATAACCGTATGGAATCGATAGCTTGAAGGCTCGAAGAATCAAGGCTCGAAGAATCAAGGGGGAGACGTATGGAATCAAGGGGGAGACGTATGGAATCGATAGCTTGAAGAATCAAGGGGGAGACGTATGGAATCAAGGGGGAGCACCTACAACACCAAAATTCGGTAGTTTTCCCACTGCATCTGCCAAAAGGCTCGAAGAATCAAGGGGGAGACGTATGGAATCGATAGCTTGAAGAATGTTCGGCCGGGACTTCATTCGGTTTGCTTTATATATATATTTAGCACTCTTTTATGATTTCCTAGGTCGTATTCTTCAGATCATGTTATCTGCATTATTTATTACTTAGATTTGATTACTGTTTGGTTATGATTTGATTGTTATTTATCGGATATTGAACGTTTTATATTTTATCTTGCATAATTCATTTGACGTCATTTATGTTAAAGAACCTTCCTTTTGGACTTATTGCTGAGTTATTTTAGTCTAGAGGACCAATCTGACTATATGACTTTTATCACAACTGTGCTATGACCATTAGGCAGATATGACTAGTGATGGACCAAATCCTAGGGTTAAGTCACGAAGGTAGAATCTTGTATGTATATGCAAAGTTTGTACTAGAGGGCCAATCTGTACAAACCAATTTGATTGTCATGACCATTGAGATCAAAAGCTCGGATGAACCTTGTATGATACGAACCAATACATGATTATTTGGAAAACATAATCACATGACCATTGCCATTAATGACCTTATAATCATAGGATTAGGTAGTTGGACCAAAACATCTAATCACTTTAGAAATCGATATTTAACGTTCAATATCCATTGCACTAATAACATATCAAACATAACTAGATGGTTTATTCAAATCTGAGTATTAATGTTTACTTTTATGTTTTTGTAATTTATATTTCCCGTAACTTTTGCCTAAGTGATGTTGATTCATTAATATAATATGTGTTGATCTAGTTCTTGATTCGAGTTTAACATCGGTTAGGATATATAACTTGCGTGCTATACATATTGAATGTGGTTAAAGTTTGTATTCTTGATAGTCATCTTCATATGATTATGTTTAATGGCCATTTAAACGTATTTGATCACATGAACCATTATGATGTATAATTGACAACTATATATCATTGGACTAGTTATTGACCATTTAACTAGGAAGGTTATTTAAGATATAAACTTGATTAGTGAAATAAGACTTATATCACATTTAGTTGCAACTCATGACCATTGATTGTATGAACATATCACTATGACCATTAGGATATGGGCTATGTTTGCATGCTAGATTGTATTAATAATTCATGATTATAAGTTATTTAGTTGCATGACCATTGTGCTATTTTAACTTATTAGTCATAGAATTGGTGACTTGACCAAACGATCCTACAACTTAATGCAACCTATTTTAACTCATTGCACATAATCAAAACTAGTCAACATAGGTTTATATGAATCAACAGATCCTAGACGAAAGTTTCCCTTGTTATTATTGTCATATTGTTATGATCATTTATTTATTTTATAATCAAAGTTTTACGAGTTTTCATTAAAACTCGCCCCTGAGTATTTGCTTGCATAATTGTTAATTGATAATTGATTTTCTTAACTTAAAGATAGCCATTTTCCCTTGGGTCCGACAACCCGGATTTACCATTACTATACTACAATCGACTAGGTACACTTGCCTAATTGTGTTGTTCTATTCATACATGGTATTTTCCTGTTTAAAAATGTAAAACTAATGTGATAAACATTTCGAAGATCATATATGCGCTCGTGACACATCAAGTTTCTTGGTGTCGTTTCTGGGTATTTAATATGTATGTCAGAATGCACAACAAGTTTTTGGCGCCGTTGCCGGGGAATTCGGATTTATTTTTAGTATAGAAAATTAAATTATTAGTTAATATTTGTGTGATTGTACATTTGTTTTTGTGTGTTATGTATTTTTATTGCTTTGATTGACATATCACTAATCATCAAACAAATATTTGCACACCTTAAGCATATTTTAAGTGTGGGGTGAATATTTCGGGAAAAATTGAAGTAACAAAACTTTGAAGTCTTTTCTGCTCATGCAATGCGACGTGTATGCCATCCGGACGCGACGCGTCGACAAACCGGATTGCATTGAAAAAAAAAAGACAACTTCAAAAATTACGCGACACGGAAACGTGCATGACGCGTAAACACCCGAGGCAGACACTGGTCGTACATAATGATACATGGCTAAAAATAAGCTACTACTGAGAAGGGGGACGCTTCTTTACAGTGGGGGCAGCGATACTGACGACGGTCAAAAGTCGCACAGCCACACCACACCCGCAAACCAGTAGCCACGGATTTGAAACTTCAGGAACCACAAAATGAGTGATATTTTTTTCTTTCGTTGTTATTACTTTAACTTTTGTGATTTAATTTTTGTGTGTTTATTTGTATGTGAATAAATTTTTGTCCGAGTGATGCATATGCAGATTTGCTAAGATTCAATGCTGGCAGCATGTTCAACGAATTCTTTTTGTGGAAAGAGCCTCATATACGACGTCGACCGGTACCCAAGGGGAGTCTGTTCCATTTTGCTCCTTTTACTGTTTTGAATTATATATACAATAGAATTATTGTATAATATAAGTGTAGGGTTAAGGCGTCATACTGTAATGATTAAGTGAGCCAATTAAATTTTTTTGTTATATTAAACATCTTTTCCAAAAATTGAACGCTAAAAAGGTAATTGTTAAGAAAAATGTTTTGAAAATAAATTTGTAGGTTACATTTAATTTTATGTATGTATTTTTGTTTTTCATTGTTTTATCTAAAGTCTAGTTTTGTAGAGGACAAGTTTTAGCATGGTAGTTACAAAATGTTTTGCATAAATAATGAAATAGACCCGTTGAAAATTTATCAGTTGTTAAAAATTGAGTTTTTGCCAAAACAGATTGAGTCAGTTTCCCTACTTGCAAAAATGCGCGAATTATATGCTGCTACTAAATTGAGGAAAATAAGCCTCGATAAATGAACTTAAAATGAGAAAAATTCTCAAGAAATCTGATGTGTTAAAAAGCAGAAGTCAAGTAATGTTATACCATAAGATTGAGACTCAGGATGGAAAATTCAATCAGTGGCCTTTGGCATTCGAGCAAGTAGACATAAAATGGGGCCTACGGGCATTTCTACTCCTTATTACCTAAAACCAACTGGTTTGAGATAATATTGTCGAAAGCTCGCTACACGGATGTCATCGAAAGTCATGGAATTTTCTTAGTGGCCTTTGGAATTTGAATTAGTAAACTCTGTACAGTTGTGAGTTGAAAATTTGTAATCAAGAGTTCCATAGAAAGTCACGAGTTTCAAAGGTACGGAAAAATGGAAATAATAACTTAACTTGATAAATTTAGTCCAGCATAATTCGTAATATGAGAAATTCGACAAAAAGTTTTGAGGTAGAAGAATCTTTAATGGGTGTATTCGATGTTATGTAAAAATGAGTATTTATCAATCTAAAGACTTGTCGTTTATAAAAAAAAGTTTGTTTAAAATTTTGAAAAATTAAAAATATGTACATAGAGCTAGGTATAATCTACTATGTTTATTCTTAATTCATTACTCTTAACATCGGTAATAAACGCTAGATCTGTGATAGCGTATGTAAAGTTGTTTGGGCATCAAATTTTTGGCTTGGTGTTAAATTGCAGTTTGCTTGAGGACAAGCAAAGTTTAAGTGTGGGATATTTTGATATTGCCTAATTTATACATTTATTTATTTTATAATCAAAGTTTTACGAGTTTTCATTAAAACTCGCCCCTGAGTATTTGCTTGCATAATTGTTAATTGATAATTGATTTTCTTAACTTAAAGATAGTCGTTTTCCCTTGGGTCCGACAACCCGGATTTACCATTACTATACTACAATCGACTAGGTACATTGCCTAATTGTGTTGTTCT
This sequence comes from Cichorium intybus, assembly GCA_023525715.1. Classification (NCBI taxonomy): domain Eukaryota; kingdom Viridiplantae; phylum Streptophyta; class Magnoliopsida; order Asterales; family Asteraceae; genus Cichorium; species Cichorium intybus. The sequence goes on from CM042011.1 coordinate 24,401,485, forward strand.
ATTCATACATGGTATTTTCCTGTTTAAAAATGTAAAACTAATGTGATAAACATTTCGAAGATCATATATGCGCTCGTGACACATCAAGTTTCTTGGTGTCGTTTCTGGGTATTTTATATGTATGTCAGAATGCACAACAATAGTACATTAAGTCTAAAAGACATCTTCACTGACTTCATATGTACCTGAAATGCACTGACAACAACTGCTCTCTCACCAATGATAGAGTTCACTGTTGAAGATTTTCCAACTCCACCTTTCCCCGTTACAAGGATTTTTAACCTATCCTTTTTCTGCATTATTCGATGAACATGAATTGAAGTTAATTTGTACTGTTGTACAATAGTGTTTGTAATGTGATTGTAGTGATTAAATGTAGAAAGGGAATTGGGGAAAGAGATAGATCTTCTCCTTTAATGACTCATGAAAATGGTGCAAAATATAATTTTCAAATATAGATTGAAAAAAAATAAAGATTAATAATGATGGGATTTTAAGATAAGTATAAGTCTTGGAAACGTATAGTTGTTTCTTTTTTATTCCATTAAGTCTTGTATGGATAAAGTGGCTGAATGGGTAGTGAAGTCTTTCTGGATAAGGTGATGAAAAACATAAAGCTATTTTTCTTAATAAACCGTCTGAATGACACTAAATGACTATTTTACCCTTACATTCGGAAAAACTAATTTCACAATATTCAGCAATTTTAACATAAGAGGAGTTGGGAGGGAAAAAGAATGAAGGCAAATAGGTAAAGGGTTGGTGTCTTAATACACTAAGCTAGATTTTTGGCTTAGCCCATTAAGTCATTTTGTACAGATTAAGTCAAAGAGACAACCATTTATAGCTGTTGAGATTAAGTGCTTTACCCATTACGCTCATTAAGTCAAAAAGAAACACCCCCTAAGCTCACCTATCATAAAGAAAAACTGCTACATCACTGGCAGCCAATGACTCCTTACTGGATCGAAATTCTTTAACATTATCTTCTTGAATTTCATGCAATATAAGAGTCTTGTTATTCCCCTGAAAGATCATTGTGTAAAGACCATAGAGAAAAAAACTCAAATTTATAGAAAATAAAACTATAATCAGTTATGTGTCACTCATGTGAAGTTGATCAACAATATTGACTGCATAACATTGATCGGTTGTTAAATTACATTTTCTTTAGAAAGGCCTGTAAGAAAATTAAGAGCAAGATTTATGAATGGGGTTCATGGAGATGATACAACTTGAGGCAAAAACGTATGGTAAAAGTTATTCAAATGATTTACCTTCCTAAAAATGAAGTCAAAAGTGCAGATTTTCCAGAGTTTTTTGGTCCAAAAACAAAACATTGGAAAACATATCTTCACGTATGCTGTTTCTTAAAATCTAAGGATCTTTTCCTCGTAACACAAAAGGCTGTTTCAGGGTAACCAGTATACCCTAGATATATCAAATAGGCCAAGCTTTGAAGTGGATCAGTCGATTCCCCAAAGTTGATCCAATTCATGTTGACATTGCTTTTGCGACACATAAAGCTTCATTTGCCATCTTCCCAAAATGTAATTCAACCCTAAAAAGTTCAAAAAATCAAGTTTCCATTACCACAAAATACAAAGTCACTCAAATTTATATTAATTAGTAAAACAAATATAACTTTTTTACGAATAATATACAGCTACAAATCGACTACTTCTACCAAGAGATAATGCAAGCAAACTATATCCAAAATTATGCCAATCAATTATAAATGATGACCGCCTTAGCCAGCTGCCCATTTTACAGCAACTAAAGTTGTTCCTTACAGCAACTAAAGTTGGAACAGATGGTGGATTCTGTAAAACAATAAGAATTAAAATATTGAATTGATAAGATTTCAGGATATGAAATAAAGTGTTGTAATTTAAGAGGTTACCTGTACTATAAACACATCGGGGGACTTTATTTTAACATAAAGAAACCAAAGAAGCATAATGAACTGAAATGAGAACAAAAACTTACAGGAGGAAATAGATCCTGATATAATTTTCGAGAACTGCTGGCATTTCTCAAAGTGGGTGCTTGATTCATGAACCTTCAAACAAAGAAAAATGCCATGTGACTTGTGATAAATAAATGGAGAGGAGCAAGAACCAATGCAAGAGTATAATGTTGTCTCAAAGCCCTAAGACTAAATACGAGAAATTTTTAATGGCTTTATGCCTTTAAAATTCAAAAGGGATAAAATCAAAAACACAAAATGAGTAATAGGTAGAGAAGTTCAAACCTGATGCTATGTGCTCATGCTATGTGCTCAGTTTCCTTTTTGATAGTTAAATCCCTATGTTCATATTGGTTGAAAGTCGATATTCATCCGATGATCCAAATAAATACCTATATATGGCAAAAAAATATCCAATTTTGAGGATAATGAAACACACATTAAGCCCTAGTAATTTATGAATTGAGTGATTGAAATTTCCAAGGGAAAAGGGGTCGGGGGCAACTGCAGACAAGTCGATTCAGCGAATCGTCGTACCTCGTCGGGAGGATCGCGAGAGGACGGTATGAAAGGCGAATGAGGAACTTTCGCATTCAGTGAATCGCCCTTCGTCGGAATCGCAGACCACAGACACCATAAACAGTCTCTATCTCAGCTTTGCGATGGACTACCGGTGGAGAAAGACGGAAAATCATCACAGTCTTCCTGTAAGAGACGAAAGACGGTGTAGAAAAAATAAAATCCACAGATCCATGGACAAACCTAACATAGGAGTCGATGTTGAAGACGAAGCAGTCTACATGCGGGATTAGAGAGGAAATAGAGACAGATGAGCGACTGAAACCGGACATGCAGAAAGCTTTCGCTGGAAGACGGTAATTCGACTGAGGGGAAACGGGAGGAAAGCAACCTACAAGAAAAGGAAACCAAATGTCAACATATCCCAAAGAAGAGGGCGGTTCACAACACGTGTCCAAAGGGAATTCTGGAAAACAAACATAAAATACGCGTGACAACCGGAAGGAGAAAGTCGGATGTAACGTTTGGAAAAATTAACTGGGTAACATCATGTAATAGTGGCAAAACCGACGGAATTTAAGTTAAAGAATAATTTTTCACAAGATTGTTTGACCAGATGTTTGCAACTATACAACATGCGTTTTCATCTCATGGTCTTGGTAGGGACGCCCTTTAAATGTTCGATCAAATGCTAACTGAAAATCCTGAAGACAAATTGGGTATCTGTTTTGATACCCGATCAAAACCCAATACCCGAAAGCTCAATACCCGGATACCCGATTGTAATTTAGGTCGGTTATTAGGTAGATTTTTAAATGCAACTTACCCAAATAACCCGATCTGAATAACTGAAACTTATCTTGCGAGACTAATTTCTCTGTGTTTTTCTTGAGACCTCTACTAGTGCATTCGTGAATTCTACCTTTAACGCGTTCCATAACCCTTTTGTTATCCTCCTCCCTCATTTACAAGTTCTCGAGCAAGAGCCAGGGAGCCAAAATGGCGCAAACGTATCGATTGACAACGATATCAACACTTTCACCCACCAATCCTCCAAACATACACACCAAATCTCTCTCAAAGTCTCTACGAATGCGTTTTTCGAATATTAAGGCTGATATCTCACTTGAAGAACACCCTTTCCCCCCAAACGCCATGCGAAGGAAGCTTGATGACAGGTGGATGGGTGGATTCAGTCTAGGAATTGATCTGGGTTTGTCTCGTACCGGCCTTGCCCTCAGTAAAGGATTCTCAGTTCGTCCCCTTAAGGTTTATTCCTCACACCTCCATTAATGGCCTTCTGAATCTTAATTTAATTCCCAATTTCTATAAGTAGTGCGTACAACTTCAGTTGTATGTTAGGTATTTGATTTAGGTTTTATCATGTGTCTAGGTTCTGGAATTAAGGGGCCAAAAGCTTGAGAAGAGTCTTCTTGAAATTGCTCAACAACAGGTCTGTTATTCCACACACGTGGCTTGGTTATTGTTCTAACTCGTGAATATTTTAATTTTTAAATCAAAATTGATCCATCTATTTTTGATTTTGTAACTTCAAGCTTGTGTGAACTTAACATGCTAGAGATATTTAAGGTAGTTATTAGTTTCTTTTTGTTTGAATTAAAACAACCATGGTCAATTTTGGTTGAAAGAATGAAGTAATTTGACTTCAGAAGTCAAATACCAACTTTTTTTTTCTGTCAATGGAGATAATGTACATTAATGTTGCTACACAGAAAAGAATTCCATTTTTTGCTATGAATTTAGTAATATATACATCAAGTTATAAATTTGTTACCAACATACCATCAACATTCTTCATTTTGTAGTACTTAGGGTATATCCCCGAAGCTCACATTTGACTTTAATTGGTCAAATAAGTACTTTTTTCACCTTTGATTTTGACAAGAATATAGGAGGTAGATGAGTTTATTATTGGGCTGCCCGTTTCATCAGATGGAAAAGAGACACCACAATCTAATAAAGTTCGTAGTGTTGCTGGCAGGATCGCAATTTGGGCTGCAGAGAGGTATATTTTCCGAAAATACCCCCTATCAAACTAAATACTATTGAAGGGTATTGTAGACATTTAACCAACTGTGGTCTTACGTGAATATAGGGGTTGGAGAGTATACTTACAAGACGAACATGGAACATCCACAGATGCAATGAACCGTATGATTAACCTGTATGTGAAAATTCCAACATATTTAATTATTTATTATCATTAATAATATACTATGGTTTTATACAAAAAGATCATTTTGATTACTGAATAATAATCATTATCTCTTAGGGGCTTAAACAAATCTGCTCGCAAAGAAAGTCTTGATGCTTATGCAGCCATGGTAAGTTTTCTTTTTATTTTTTTTATTTTTTTTATTTCTTGTGGATAAATGTTGTTTAAAAAGAATTTGAGAAAATAACTGACACTGAATTGGGAAAACATCATTGTTGTTTTTTTTCTCTTAAATTATATGACTATTTAGGGCATCTCCAAGCTAAGACCATTTTTGACACCAAATTTGTTGTTAAATTTTCGTGTGTCATTTTTGGCCCTTCAAGTTTGAACTTATATATATCTGGTTTATTTAAGCTATATTTTGAGTTAATTTAATGTATTGTTATATTTTAAATGTAATATTGATTTGAAATATATTTAAATTTTAGATGGTGTTAGAGAGGTATTTCTCAGAGTCAGGTGAAGGGGTAGAGTTGGTTTTGCCAAAGCAATTGGAGCTCCAAGAAAAGCTTCGAAAAGGTCCACCAGATGACGTGGACTTCTTCTAAGATGGTTGAATTAACCATTTTCTTTTTACACAAAACAAAATGGACCAAAACCCATCACTCTTCTTTTGGGTGCACATTTGTACATTGAGTTGGTTCCATGTTTCTGTTGTTACAAAAAAGACATGAAAGCTTGAAGAAAACACACCTTCTGCATGCAACAAGTATGGTTATATATGTCGTGCATTACCTGCTTTGACAAGTTGTACATTGTACTACGGGCACTTTTAGAGGTATATGAAGAAGGAATGTATGTTTCTATGTTTGGCCTTGAATGGTTAATATTTGTAAACTTGCATGTAATAAGATAAATGTGATGTTATTGATGTGACAATTTATTTTGCATCTTAAAATGATGGTACCATGAAACTTTTTATATGATTATCATATTATTTTGTCTCATCATAGAATAAAAAGATAATATAAATTGATAAATGCGCACATCATTTCCCCAAATATAAAATAAATTCGAAGTCAAATAACAGGACTCATTTGTATATCTACATTTCTCATCCTCAAAGAATAAATAAAACCCACAAATTAAAAATAACAAAATCTTAAATAGCCAAAACCAATTTGAGCCATACTCTTATCCAAAAAATTCAACCCAAAAATGGCTTGATGAAAAAAAATGTCAAAATCGATGCTTTTTATATCAACTCTCTATACCAATGCCAGCAGCCAATCATCAAACACAACACAAGTTTATCATGCAAAATAACCAAAGACACCAACCTAAAAATATATATATGACTAACGAAAGAGCCGTGGCACCGATTTTTTTGGTATCTTTCCTTCAAGTTTCAGCCTTCTGTATGCTTCACGAATGTGACATGGCCTGATTGGCCCCGCCTCCTTTCTCTCCGTCATCACTACCCTCGCTGTAATGTCACAAATACCCTCGTATTACGATGAGAATGTAAAGGGCATTCACGTCTTTTGCACATATAACAAATTGAATGCCAGTCCCAGTCCCAGTCCCAGTCCCAGTCCCAGTCCCAGTCCCAGTCCCAGTCCCAGTCCCAGTCCCAGTTTATGTACCTGTTTCAACGAGTTCACCAACAAAAATCTTTGCTATCCCAGATACCACAATAGTCATTGGCATTGAAATCTTGGCACTTCCAGTAATGCTTGCTAATAACTACACTTGTACCACAAGATAACAACAGTTTATTAGGCTTCATAAGTTCATACTTAGTTTTTCAATGAGAGAGAAAGAGAGGGAAATACGAATACCCTTTTCATGTTAGATTTCTGAAATCCAGATCTTCTGAAAGATTCATACCTACTCATTTGTTCCTCAGTGAACTGTGATAATATTGATCTGGAAACATAAACTTATATTATTTCTAATGTTAAAAATAAAAAGAAGGACATATGAAAAAACTTACTGCATCTTGGCCATTTTGTCCGGGTCTCCTGTGGATGGGAATTTCCCAAGTTCAACATCCATGTTTTCCTCTTCTTCCTCATCATCATCTTCTTTGTTTTTATGATTAGTTGGGATGGCTGCTGAAGTTGAGGCCAATCTAGCTCTTGCTTTTGGTTGATTTGAAGGATGAATACTGTTTTCCAAATCATCCCTTTGGGAATTGATACTTGGTTTTGCTGTTTGAGTCACGATTTCATCATGGGCGTCTGGGGAATCAGGTAAGGACTCGTCTAGTTCTTCAAATGCTACTTCGAATGGATCCTTTGATTGCTTCATGAGACCTTGTAGAACAAATGCTATAAGTGTTATTGAATCGACACTATGTATGGCAAAAATGTGCATTGTGTGCTTGATTCTAGCGTTAGAACAGCACTGGAAGGAGAAGTTTAGGCAAAAACGTTTCGTCTTTCAATTACAGATGTTTCTGTAGTGCTTTGATACAAATAGTAGTCAGGATCTGTAGCTACAAATGTAATTCAGTATAATTTAAGTGAAACCATTGGCCAAAAATACAACTTAGAGCTCATTGTTTTTGTAATTTGTTCCCACCCGAAAACGATGCAATCTACAAATTTAGATAAATTTCTATAAACTCTCGTTATCCTCACTAGCGAGCCAATATCCAAAAACCTAAAATATGCATCCACGATTAAACATGAATGAAACCGTTGATTTGAAATACAGGGATTCTAAAAAACTATGAGCTCCAAGAGTATTATCCAACGCTAAATGCATGGTAATTGTAACGAAATCCGAACCAGATGTGCCATGTTTACCTTCTTTATTCGATTCTAATGCTTTCACAGTGCGATTTTAATAGTTTCAAACGCGCATTGCCGGTTTAAATACGATCGCCGGTGCCAATGCCTTCGAGCCAATCGAGACTGTCGCAGCGTCTAGGGATGCCTGGGAAAAAGAAACTGAAAATCGAATGTTTATAAAGAGGAGTAACTTACAAAAATAGTCCCTTGATTATACATGAACACGCAGTTTTAGTCTATTAATAATTGTTTTACATTGTTGTCTAGGATTTATTTATTTATTTTTTTATTTCGTTTCTCTTAGCCTTTTAGGTGACGGAACTAAATATGTTATTGCTTATTAATAAAATTAGAGAGTACGGGTTTCGGGGGCATTTTTTCGGTTCATCTTTTACTTCAATATAAATAGTTGGTAATTTAATTATTTTATGAAAATAAGATTTAACACAAATGAAAAGTAAAAGTATCTAGGTTAAGTTCAGGCCGATCCAATACTTGAAGGAGGGTGTTACACCACTGCTGTCACTCTTCTTCCTGATGAGCACTCTACCATAGCCTAGCCAAAGTTGTTCAATATCTTACATTCATACGGAATGTAACATCCTTAAATTCATAAGTTAAGAATGTTAGAACTAAGTAAATAAAATATTTTTAAGTATTAGAAGATTTGTTAGAAAATGATTGAATTTCGTGAGATAACAAAATGTAACAAGTTGTTATATTTACCAAAATTGAACCTAAAAGTTAAATTTTAATGAAATTAAGGTTTAAATAAGTTGTATATATGTTATTAGATGAACATTATAAGCCCAAAATTTATTTTTATATAAAGTGACAAGTTATGATTGAAATCATTATGTGTCACAAGATGGGGCAAATAATGTAAAGCCTCTTGAATAAAGATTAATAGTTAAGAACAAGTTGAAGAACATCATTGAGGTTTTATATAGTCCCAAAGGTGGTGTTTGTTTTTTAAGAGATAAATGGTCTGCAGTCTGCAGACCATATGTCTTCAATATGCAAAAAAGACGGTTTGTTTCTTATAAAGTGTAACATCCCATCTTTCATTACACCCTAAATGGTGAAATTGTTTATAAAACATGTTGAAGTAAAAATTTCGTTCTTTCAAAAACTTTTCTTTTTGTTTTTAAATCATCATTTGAAACATTTGGTCCCAATAAAACAATAAATCTAAAAGTAATTAAACAACTCTGGGGGTTACAAACTCATATCAAAACAACCATAGTAAAGCCTTTAAACATCTCAAGGCTATGTCCCGTATTAAACTAACAATTTCTACCGAAAATTCGGCATGACCTTTGGGCAATATGGACAAATCCATACCGACCCGACTCAATAAAACAAACCAACATAACATGACTTTAATGTACAACTACAAGGGAATTCTAAACCATAATCATACATCTCTCAATTACATGACATACTATACCGCAATTGAGATACTCTATCTTCTGAACATCCCTTCTATCTACATTCCCCGTCTCAGCTTCTAAGTCCTTTCCTTCTATCATCTGCTAACCAACATCCTGTTCCTGAGTACATAGCATTTTAAAACAAAAATACGTAAGACAAAAGTCTCGTGAGATACATGGGTTTTAGACCCAACAAGTTTAAATCAATTTTAATATCATTAATTATAGGAAAACCAAGAAAACTTTCCTTTCTTTTCATAACCTGCAAAATCCACTTTATTGTCAAAACATCAAATTATAGATCAATACTTCATTATGAAATCTTAGAATCATTGTTTAATCATCAAAAGCATAAAGTCATTACTTATCATGAAAACAAAAGTTCGCTGTTATAACAATAAAACATAACTCATTACGTTATCATAAAAACATTAGGTTTTCCACTTTAGCATAAGTAAACGTAAATTGAACCCTTTCTTATCCAAACATAGACCAACTGTAATTCCTATTTCAATTATTATTATTTGGTTTCATACGGGTTTCCCCGTATCTTCCCTCCCCGGATAGAACCAATCTATCCGTGAGCGCGTGCTAGTTTTCTTCCCTTCATGGAATAGAACAAATCTATCCATAAGGGCGTGCTGAGACAACTACTTCGCGACGGGAGGTACCATCCCAGTAGTGTCTTTTGATCTCCCCTCATTAGGGTGGGATCCTTGTCCGGACGTCTTTCATATTTCTTACATTTAATTCATATTTCATTTATCATTTCATTACATGTTGGTCTTAATCATAAACTTCATTCAATCATATAGAAACCATCTCAACCTTTGCATAAAACAACTTTAAAACTTTAAACTTTAGAATGATTTGCAAAACATTTCAATCTGTCAACATAAATCAATACTTAATAATTCAAGCTTTAAAAGCTACTTCGAAAACCATTTTTCATGAACATTTAACATAACTTTTGAAAATCATCTGTCAAACTATTAATCATAAAATAATTAGCATAAAAACAAAACTTGTTGCTATGTACCCAGAAAAGTCCTCATGTACTCACCTCGGTAGCTAGGTATGTCTAGCTACAAATATCCACTAGCTCTTGACTCTACTTGCTTCCAATCATCTATCAACCTCTATTAATTTTAATAAGAGGTTAGAAACAATTACACAACTAAACACATAATTTTACCAAATAATATATGAACTCTTTCTAATATCATCTAATTCCATACCAATCATTAATTATGATTCTTAAAGCATAATAGTCCTGTTGGACACTTTTACCCTTTTTGTCCCAAATTTGACAAATTAACCCAAAACTCATGTACACTTGTGTTAACTCAATATTATACATCATAATAAGGTACCAATAGTGTTTAAAACATGTATAAAGCTTTATAGAACCTTTTAAGCTATTTTTCGTTTTGACACTTTTTGACATTTTTCCCATTTAGGCATCCTACTTTGCCATATTGTGTTTTCTCGGGTTTTAGCATGGAATTTTAGTAACTTTCTGATCTTAACATGTTTAATAAGAAATATAATTATTTAGATGTCAAAACATCATTCAATTTACCCTTTTATATCATTTTAGCAAATCTTGACCATTAAAGTTTCCAATAATAGAAGTACTTGCAAAAACATGTTATTTCTCATTTGCTTGACTCCAATACATCACCATATTTTACAAAAGTCATTTTAATTCAATTCTATGATCTATTTGTGCCATATTGTTCAAATACCAATATTTGTCCCAAAAGGGTTGGAATGCCAAATTCCATTCCAACACTTTATCATTAACTTCAAAAATAACTCTTGTTTGTATTTCATAGTTTCATGTTCTTTAAATGAGTTACTGTTTCCAATATGTTTCCAATGCTTTTAACAACCCAAATATGTCAACATATCACATCATGAAACATATTCGTAAAATCCCACCTTATAGTCGAGTTTGACCACTTCAAAAGTACCAACAAGTTATTCATCATGTTCTATAGTCTTTCAAACTAAGAAAAACAACTCACATTTTGATCATTTATGACTTGCAACATATTTCTTGACCAACAATAGAAAATCAGCCCTCATACATTGGTGAATTCATCACATAAGGCTTAGAATTTGGTGTATTTAAGCTCATTGATCAACATATATTAAGAACTCATTCAAATACCCAATATACACCATTTAAGTAACTTCACATATGATCATAATTTCTGAAAATCCAACATGCAAAATGTTCTAGCCTTCCAATTCACGACTCTACACACAATTCAACCATTTATGTTCCAAATTTTCTAGAAATTAGGGTTCCAAATCGAAATCAGATTGTACCTTTTAAAATTTCTGTCCAAAAATCTGAAATTGAAGCTTGATACTTGTCCCATAGATAAAATCGAACACAATGAGGTTAATTTCGGCCATTAGCAGCTCACCGCCGGCCGCCAACAACCACCACCACCGCCGAGCAACGGTGGTTTTCTTCGTCAACAGAACCGACGACAGCCAAAGTTGCTGTCTCTCCTTCGTCAGCGTTGAACTCTCTCTCTCCCCTCGTCGTATTTCTCGGTCTCTCGATCTCAGATTCGATCAAACACGCATACACTCAATCGGATTTGTGTGTGTGTGTTTCTTTCTTCCCGTAATTCTCCTTTCTCGAATCTTCTTTTTCATTTCTCGATCTCTCAGACGCGTATAAAGAAAGAAGGTGGGTCAAACCTGATTTTGACCAGGTTAATGAGAATTTACAAAAATACCCTCAACCCAAATGACAATTTCCTGCACTTGTACATTATTTTTGCTAATCTTTGCACATTCATAACTTCTGCATAAGATACCCGTTTTTTGCAAACTTTATATCTTTATAAAGGTGCGAATGAGCTTTACAACTTTATTCTACTGACTTAAGTCTGAATCTCTATAGATTTTACGATACAATCTCTCAAACATGGACTATCGGTCATTTTTGTCACTTTTTGGTCATCTTTGACCTGTCATAACTTCTTCGTTGTAACTCCAATCAACCGGATCGTTTTTATGTATTCTTATTACATCAAAATCTACAAAAGTCTATTTGATGACTTTTTCCCAATTCCCTATAGATATTTAGATATTAATTTTTGAAGATTTATAATTATTCTTCACTTTTAGTCCCAAGTTTCCATTTTTGCCCTCGGGTCTTTGAATCAAAATTTTAAAATGAAATAATACTTCATTACTACTTAATAAAAGGTCTTAAAAACCCAAGTTTCCATATTTTCATATTATTTAACCATTTTGCCCTTCTACATACATTTAACTTGTTTGGACATCAAACCTCTTAGCATCAAGATATTTAACTTGAAGTCCTTATTTCATATATTAAATTTAGGTTGTCACATAAAGTCTACAGAGTACTAAAATAAATTAAATTATTTATCATTTTATGTATTTTCGTATATCTAACTTTTTATTTTGTCAATTACTTTTTATCAATAATTATCTATAATGTATATAAAAAATACATTTTTTTAACTTAAAAAAGACTTTAGTCCATGTCCGCGAGAATAAGAGGACGCACAGACTATTTTAGGTCCGCGGTCTTCTAAAAAACAAACAGTCTGCAACGACAAACATCTGTGCAGTGTTTCCGGGCTGCAGACAAAAAACAAACATCCCAAAGTGTTTGTGTGTCTAGTTTGTCATTAGTGCAATTCTAAGCCGGTTTTCCAACAACATTGATTTTGGTATGGTTCGTTTTCTTTATATTATGGGATTTTAATTTTTTCCAAACAAACCCTGCGGAAATTGGTGAACACAACGTGTCCGTTCAAGGACAAATTACTTTCGGAAATAACTGTTACTACAAAATATATAATATATAGATAAAATAAGATATAAATAAAAACTAATTTTCCATGCAAGAGCAAAGGTGGATAGCCATGTGATGAGCATGGATGTTGGTTACACACCGGCTATATACAGGTCTGGTTGACAACATTGTAACAAAAATTGATACTTAGATGACTGAACCTATTGATCTTAAATGAGCAAATGTTAATTAAGATGTAGGATTTCACATTGGCATAAAAACCTGAACCGATTATGACAGGTTACGCTGCCAACATTGAACTTGTTCCTATAAATTTTGTGTTGTATCAAACACAATGCAGAACGTAAGTGACAAAATGAACAAAAATATATTAGATATAGTATGTTACCTATTTATATAACCTTTACAAATCATAGTATGAATTAAATCTAGTTTGATTTTTGGTTCGGGTTAACTATTATCCAGAGATGCATAGTAAATGGAGGGAACTGATAACCCCTGGTTGTAAGATAAGTGTAATAATGTTGTTTTTTGTGCTTCTTTATGAATATACAATTTTTCTTTGAGTGGTTGATCCAAATTTAGTTCTTTCTTACAATTTATCGTCAAAGATTTTGATAAAACTGATTTATTTTTAGTATTAACATTCTCTGCTTTTGCTTTTATTTAACAACATTATTTTCTTATATATTTAGGCGATAATTCTATATTTATTTCAAGAAAAGCAGTAGAAAGAAAAATGAAAAAGAAAAAGAAAGTATAAATCATATAAACATTGATTTCCTCTAAGAGAACCACCCCACAAAATCAAAGTTACAACAGCAGATGGAGTGGTGTCATCTTCATCAAAAAAATTATGTGCTTGTTGAATGGATATATAATTACAGGTTCTGAGTTATATATATACTTGTTTTTGTTTAAAAAAATGAAAAATAATTTATGGATCATGAGTTGGACCCACATCAGTTGTGGAACCAATCCCAACCTGCAACCATGAAGATGAACTCCCACTGACGTTAGACATGTCTTTCAACTCACTCAGTTTTGCCAACTTCACTTTACTGTCAGCTTCATCATCCTCCATCGTTGATGCTGCTGCTTCCTTTTCAAGGTTGCTTGTGTTTTTCTGATCATCTTGTTGATCACCAGTTCTGTTTTGATCTTTTACATCTCCATCTGTAACATTTTCATGATCTATGTTCCATGAATGTAGATTGATCTCTGTGGAAACTTCGAAGCTCAACCGATCCCTCCTTAATCCGGCAATGTCGTCTGCCGGAGCTGGGAGGTTGAGGTCGAGTGCTTTGGACTTGTTAAGTATTTGTGAAGGTAATGCCAATGCTCGTCGATGAAGTTGCTCGATATGTTCATGGAAGTTGAATTTTGCTAAAGAAGAAGTATCAGACATGTTGGATGTAAGCCAATGACATCTCTTGTGTCCGCCTAGAGCTTGACCGGAGGCGAAGATCCGGTTACAAATCGAGCATTTGTGTACTTTGGATTTCCTTCGAGCCGCTCCGACCAACGGTGCTGGGACAGCGGTGGCTGTACTTGGACCTTGATTGACTTGGTAGCTCGAGATTGGCTTTGGCGAAGGGAAAAGTTGGTCGTGTGTGATGACGTCATCATCGGCAACGGTGTCATCAAACTGATCGTTTCTTGCTGCGAAACATCCTTTTACCTTCTTGTGACTTGCCCTGTGACCACCCAACGCTTGATGAGAATTAAACACTTTTTTACATGCTTTACATTCAAACATGCCTTTAGGGGTCGTGGCTACACCTTTGGCTTTGTCTACCGGTGGCGGTGGTCTTGTAAAAGGTGACAGAAACGCCGCCGTAGTAAACACAGGGTTCCGCCGTTGCTCATCCCTAGCCGGGGAGGCACACGAGTCTTCTGCGTCGGTTTCAACCGGATCGACCCTAGCGTTCGATAACTCCATCAGGCATTTAGCTAGGGCTAGGTCTTCGTCTTCGCTTGACGGACACATTGAATTAAAGCTACCAACTTTAGCCCTTAATGATCTCTTTCTTTTCGACCATCCACTAGCTCCACCACCACAATCTTTCCGGCCGCCGTGGTGATCATCATAACCATCGTCATCATCAGCCTCCGACTCCGGCGATGACACCAGAGACTCACCATCATCTGAGCTGCATTTCCGATGCTCTAGAAAGGATTTCCACGACAAGAATTCTTTCCCACAATTCTCACAAACCCGACAACTTTTTAAACGGTTAGGGTTTGTTCTTAATGCATACATTCTCTTGTTCCCTGGCTTATCTTCCCAATCGCTGGGCGGATCGTCATCGTCAAGATTCCCCGTATCGTCCCCAATACCATGAGCTCTCATATGGCCGCCTAATGCTCTTCCACACATGAAACCCTTCTTACATATTCGGCAAAAATGCTTGAAATTGGTGTGTTGATCATCAGCACTAGCCATTAAGAATGAAGAGAAGGAAGAGAGAGAAAAACATAAAGACAATAAAACAAAAGAGAAAAAAAAGGGATCGAAGTGAGCAAAAGAATTGAGGGTCGAGTTATGTTCTTGTAGTTGAAGTTGTTGTAAAGTTGTATGGTGAAAAGAATGTTGGTCCTGGTTTTTAGTTAGAGTAAATGGTTTGTGGTACGAGAGAGAGGAACGAGAGAGAATGGAGTGAGAGTTGAGTGTGTGTGACAAGTGGAAGGAGGGTATGATGTTCGGAGACTTTTTCTACCACTCATATTTTGTAGTGGTAGTGGTGGCGCCGCCGTTAAAACCATATGTACGGACGGCGGAGAAAAAGGGTCATGCCACATCCTCCTTTATCCATTGGGTAAATTTTACTTGAACCCCTCAAAACCAATCATCTTTTCATATTAAACTCTTAACCTATCTTACCCATCATTCTACCCCCTTGGTTTAAGGAATAATAACGTTTTAATTTCTTAGAACAGCATCAAATTTTATTAAGATAGAAATGAGCCAAACAAAACAAAACAATACAAAAGAAAAAAATATAGCAAGGATGGGGTCTTAGAATCAACCAACTCGATTAATGTTTACATTCTTATTTTTATTGTTTACTTAGAAAAAAAAAGTCTTAAATAACAAATTTATCAAAGAAATTAGTTTTTAGGCTTAGTACCACCGAACAAAATAGCGTTTCTAAACGCCCATAAATGCCACCGCACGGAAAAGATGTCGAATTTTTTTCACTTTCGTCATGTGAACGGAAAAAAAACCAAAACAACCACTCATCAAAGTACTAATAGATGCATATAAAATCTCAATATCTTTGTAAGTGGGTCGAAATAGCAACAACAACGTGGCCACATCACATATCGGACAAATGATAGAAGGAATATCTAAAACTCTCTATCGATCTCTAGCAGGAAATTTATTCGACGCCAATCCTCAAGCCAAGATATTCATCGGACAAGACAGCTCCGACATGCAGGAGTATCACTAGAAACCAAAGTCTTTTTATAAATAAAAAGACGCGCTGATGACAGACTAAACTCTCCTGAACCTTCAAAGGACCAACTTAAACCAATGATCCTTGAGAGAGGACAAGGAGACTGTGAGCAACACCTCCAGAAAACGAGCCTATTGGGCATCTTCGGCTCCCTCTCGGGGCTCGTTAGAAAGATCCCAACCATCCAATTTGACTCATTTTTTCCTTGACAGTAACATGTTTATCTAATTCCCAAGCGAACAATATATACAATTGCATTTTTAAAGACGCCTCTCCCAACCATAGATAATCCCAAAAAGACGTGAGTGACCCGTCTCCAATATTCTTTTTGCAATTAAAAAACAGTTTTATACATTTCTCTCGAAGGTTTAATGTTGCAATAATAATGCTAACCCACGTGGAGTTTAAACAATTTCTAGGCAATACTTGGTCAAGGAGGGCATTTGGAATGTGAAAAGCCTTGGCCGTCCTAGCCCAAAAATCATTAGGCCTTGACCGAATACGCCACACAATTTGAATATCAAAGCCCAATTAAGCCATGACTTTTTCCATCTAACTCAATATTGAGTCTTGATAACAATAGCAACATGCAAAATAGCAACAAAAGCATAACATAAGCAAAATCAATACCTAAGAGCCGGATCCATGTTTAAAAAATCATGCAACTAAAACTTAAACATAAAGTAAAGTTCGGGTCTATACCTTTCTTGATATTGACGACACTTGGATGAATGAGGGTCCAATGTAACACACATGTAGTGGAATCGCACCCCAAAACATAGATCAAGAACCAAAATCAACAACTCCAAAATCCTAACCTACCTCTTGCAAACCCCCCTCCCCACGATTTCTTATGGTCCATGAAAGCTCAAATGTAGCACTTCCTTGATCTTGGCCTTTACAATCTAAGAGGACGGAGGAGAGCCAAGAAATAAAGAGAGATTAAGACCCAGAGGAGGAGAGGTGGCTTGGTGGCAAAGGTTGGTGGCCCTACGGTTTGCTTCAAACTGAAGCAAGGGAGGTTGGTGGCACAAAGGGAGGACCATTAGGGTTTGTGTCTTGCTTGCTTCACTAAGTTGCTCAAACCCTTCTTTTACACTTGAGGCTTCCCATCCCGCTTTGATATTCTTATCAATGTGGGACAACTTTAAGTGCCTATAAGACCTAATAAGTTATCACACTTATCACTTAAATTTATTTCTTTTAGACGTATTTTGTTTCTAGTTAATGCACATAAAATGACAAAGTAACATATTGGTTTATTTTAATTATTCCTTTAACAATTTTGTGCTTAATCATACTTAGTGGGTAACCCAAAAGGACCATACTAGTTATAGTAATATTTCATACTTGTTGAGACATTGGACATTTTTCAACAGTCTCCTACTTGCATATAGCTTAACAACTATGTGCATATAAAATACGAACTAGTATGAGGGACATCATCCAATACTAATGTTGTACTCACCACCCGAAGATGTGAAACAGTTCTATAGGCAACTGATCAAAATCCATTTGTCGTGTGATACCCATATGAGCATGAGATATGGAATATTGTCAAACTTAAATGCTTAAGATTTTGTTTCTCGATAAAAGTTTGTGATGACCACTACAGGCTGCACGATTGATCTACCATCAATCCAGTTTGAGCTCGACCAAGCATTTGATGTCAGCACCAAATGATCGATAGGCCCATGGATATCACTTCTCTTATTAAGGAAGAAGAAACAAATAGACATTGACTACATAGTCCTTTCCTACATATCATGTCATACATGAACATTCCTTCTATGGTGGAAGTTACATACAACTTTGGAGACCACCAAAGTACAACAAACAACATATAACAAGAATCTTATGCATCTTATCTGAAGATAAAATATATTACCATATTAGAATTACTTGTGACAATTTCCATAAAGTAATATCTAAGTGCGGGTTACTCCATACTTGATCTCCATCAAGTACATATGAATGTTAATCACATCAGTATGTTAAATCCATCTTCATGGATAATCTACTAACACCTCATATCAATCTTGAATAACTGCTTACTTCCATAAAGTATAGTCGACTTTGGAGGCTTTGAATATGTAATATTCTAGAAGTTAAGTAAACATGCAAAGTTGGAACAAAGTAATTAACTAATGAAAATGACTACTCATAGCATATATTAAGACCTCTACATAAGGGTGGAAGTTGTTTGGTTTGGAACCGAAAAACCCAAAAAAACTGAACTGAAACCAATTCCAGACGAAACCGTATTTGAATTTGATTTTTGGTTTGGTCTGAGACCAAACCTAATTTTGAACTTGGATTTTGGTTTGGTTTTTGGTCTTGTGAAATTCAGATGAAACCAAATTGCGTTAGTGAATATTATGAAAGTAACTAATTAGAAAGTGTTTTATATAATTAAATATCAAATAATAAATATTAAAAGATTTAAACAAAATATTCGAATTCCTTAGTCTCAAACCGAACCAACCTAAATTTGAATTTGGCTTTCAGTTTGGTCTACATTCATTTGAATCCGTTTTGTTTTAAGGTATGGTTTAGACAAAAAAAAAATTTTAACTGGGGATACCAAAAACAGAATAGATTTCCACCTCTATCTCTACATAACATCAGTGCTGTAAAACTTAGCCTAAAAGGTTGGGTACTCAGCAAGTAATTGAAACTTGGCCATTGATTGAGGCGATTTATAAAAACTCAGCTAAATTACTTGGAATAAGTCACACCCAGAGGAACTCGGATCAACTCGGACCAAGTAGGTCAAACTCGGAAAAGGTTGATACATTTACACGCTTCGAATAAATTTCATCTAGTTTGGGGTTGTTGGCCACTGTCGGACACTCAAACTGCCATCGCTGCTCATCAGGAATAAGATTGTGCTCACTGGAAATAAGATTGGGATGCCCCCTTTTCTCTTCGTCTGATGATAAGTCGGTAAACATGCTTGATTTTGATTCAAAGTCTCAATAGTGTGAGGATTTGAGTAACCACAATATAACTTGTTCAAATCACATGTCTTGCACCTTGTTCAAAGACTGCAAAAGCAACAACACTATAAAATAGTTCACAAAACAAGAAAAAAATGAAAAGAGACCTCTGAATAATCTAATGGTACTATTAAAAATTATGAGTTATTGTTTTTATATAGTCATTAATAGATAATTTTATGTTGTTAGATTAGGTTATAGTTTTGATAAAATGTATATCACATCTTCGTTGATTCAGCCCCTCTAAGTCTATCATTCGTGTTCCGCCCGTGCATGGAATTAACTATTGCAAAATCATCGATGTAATTAAACATTTATAAGATATTGACAACGTATCTCTAAGATACACCATAAACATAACAAAAGAAACTCAACTCAAGGCCTTGATGGCGTCGGTGCCATCAAGTCGTCATTCCTCTCGAAAGCTAGTTTGCCCCGCTAACAAGCAACTATGCTTCATACCAGCCAGCGCGCATGAGGATGACTGCATCTTAACGGCCCAAGTTTCCTTGGGACAAAAACAACGTCCTCAGACGACTAAGGTAATACTCAAACTGTTATCACTATTTCCTCCACGGCTAAAAGACAATCTTTCAATGAGTATCGTTGTTGTCTGTCAGACTAACACTCCTATCTCCTAAAAGTGAGACATGAACCGAAACTACTAGAAAAGGCTAGAAACACCAGTAAATGTAAATTGATCGCTTCCTCACACTCTCAACTTATGCTATCTTTCTCCTCACAAGAACTAACTTGACAGTCAGAGCTCTCTCTCTCAGAAAGTGATTGACGTCGTTTCCTTTCCTTGATTATGATTACAAATCCTCTCGGAGTGACAGCTACTTCAGCGAGGATCTTTAATCACAATCAAGGAAAGGAAACGACATTTGTCGCTTCCTGGGAGGAGGCTCAGGGAGCGCACTTACACAGTCAAGCTAGTTCTTGTAAGGAGAAAGATAATGTGAGGCAATCCCTTTGCATGAGGTGTCTCTGTCCTTTTATAGTAGTTTCAATGTTGGTCTTTCTTTTAGGGGACGAGAGTGTTAGCCTGGCAGACGGAAGTGACGACACTAATTGGAAGATCGTCCTTTATTTCTTCTATCTGAGTTGTGATTGGCTCAGAGGGAAAATTGGTAATTTTTTGAGCATTACCTTTATCGTTTGAGGACGTTGCTTTTGTCGCAAGACGACTTAGGATAATAATCAGAGTGATTGTATTGAATATTGTGTTCTGAATAGGGTTACACAGGACAGATATATATAGACTTCTAAGATACACATAGACCCCTCTAACTATGTATTAATTATAATAATGACTCGTCTAATATTCCCCCTCAAGCTAAGGGCGATCTCCGACTCGTAGCTTGGACTTCAAGAACATAAATCTGTCAACGGCAAGTGGTTTTGTAAAAACATCAGCTATTTGGTCCTGTGTGGAGATGAATTGGACAGATAATTTTCCTTGGGCAACCTTCTCTCGGACAAAGTGAAAATCGACTTCTACATGTTTTGTTCGGGCATGGAATATGGGGTTTGCAGAGAGATAGGTGGCACCCAAGTTGTCACACCACAGGTTGGGAGTTGTGGTCTTGACACGTAGTTCACGAAGGAGAGTTTCAAGCCATGTCAATTCGGCTACAGTGTCAGCCAGAGCTTTGTATTCAGACTCTGTAGATGACCGAGAGACAGTTTTTTGTTTCTTTACAGACCATGAAACTAGATTGGATCCAAGATAGATAGCAAATCCTCCCGTGGATCGACGGTCATCGGGACATCCAGCCCAGTCAGCATCAGAGAAGGCACTCAAGGAGTTGAAGGCGGCATCAGTATAAGCATGGAGGGTAGCATCGGATTTGTGAGAGATACGTAGACCATGGTCAGCGGTACCGAGAAGGTATCGCAGGATGCGTTTGACTGCAGACCAGTGGTTCTCCGTTGGAGAATGCATAAACTGACATACTTTATTGACGGCATAGGTGATGTCAGGTCTTGATAGAGTCACATATTGGAGGGCACCCACTATTTGTCGATAAAGAGCCGGGTCATGGAACGGTGGACTGTCGCCCAAGGCTAGATTAGCCGTGGTGGTGATGGGAGACGGGACCGGCTTTGACTGAGACATTTTTGCGCGTGTCAAAAGATCTGTAATGTACTTCCTTTGTGATAGAAGTATATCACGGCCATGTCGCTGAACCTCAACCCCGAGAAAGTAAGAGAGGGGACCCAAGTCTTGAACCGCAAAGGACTTGCCCAAGCTGTGAACAATGCGATCGATAGCGTCAGGATTGTTCCCGGTAAGAATGATGTCATCGACATAAGCCAGCATGTACAACAAAACACCGTTAGCAGAGTAAATAAACAGGGATGGGTCAGTCCGTGATCCACGAAAACCCAAATGATGTAGGGCAGTGGAAAGCCGATGAAACCAAGCCCGGGGTGCCTGTTTGAGCCCGTAAAGAGACTTGTGGAGTAAGCACACATGGTCGGGTTTTTGCGGATCAGTGAAGCCAGGTGGTTGTTTTAGGTAAACTGTTTCTTTTAAGTCGCCATGGAGAAACGCGTTCTGAATGTCTAGCTGTCGAAGAGACCAATTCCGTGTAACAGCGATGGACAACACGACACGGATGGTGGTAGATTTAACCACCGGGCTAAAAGTCTCTGAGTAATCAATGCCGGGTTGCTGATTGAAGCCTTTTGCAACAAGGCGAGCTTTGTATCGTGTGATAGCCCCTGTCTGATCGCGTTTCACTTTATACACCCATTTACAATCAACAACGTTGGACCCAGGTTTTGGAGGAACCAAGGTCCATGTCCCATTTTTCAGAAGAGCCGAGTACTCCTCAGCCATGGCCTGACGCCAGAGGGGCTCCTTGTTGGCAGCGGAAAAGGAGGAGGGTTCGGATGCGGAGGGAGATGTGGAAGTGTGGAAGGATTCAGGATTAAATTGTTTGGTGGTTTTGGGATTTTGGCGAAGGTGGGCAGGGCGGGGCCGAGATGTGGTGGGAGGGGGGTGATCAGAAACCGGCGGTTGTGTGGCCGGTTGGGAGGTTGGGTTTGGTGTGGTGGATTGTTGGAAGGACTCAAAAGCAGAGGGAGCGGGTCGGTCTGTGGGAGGCCGACGGTGGTAGGTGTGAAGAGAGGGTTCGGATGGGGAGGGAGATATAGTGGGTTCGGATTGGGGAGTTGGTATAGGGTCGGCTGGAAAAGGGACATGGGTAGGATAGGACGAGATATATGGATTGTCCGAATTAGGTTGAGGACACGGAGCAGGAGGTTGAAACTGGAAAACGTGTTCAGTAAAACGAACATGTCGAGCTAGATAGATACGGTCGGAGGAAGTATCAAGACACCTGTAGCCGTGATGAGATGTACTATAACCGAGGAAGACACATGGTGTGGACCGAAACTCCATTTTATGGGAGTGGTAAGGACGAAGATGAGGATAGCATTGACAACCAAAGACACGAAGGAAGGAAAGATCGGGTTTGCGTTTAAAGAGGAGTTCAAACGGAGAAGTGCCAATGGTGGTTCGAGAAGGCATTCGATTTATGAGATAGATAGCGGTTTCAAATGCGAAGAGCCAGAAGCGTTTTGGGACATGAGATTGAGCTAAAAGAGTAAGACCAGTTTCGACCACGTGACGGTGGCGTCTTTCAACAATGCCATTCTGTTCACTCGTGTGGGGACAAGAAAGGCGGTGAACAATCCCGAGACTTGAAAAGAAGGTGGAGAGATTGCGAAACTCACCCCCCAGTCGGTTTGAACTTGTTTGAGTTTTGTGTTAAACTGTCGTTCAACCGTGAGCAGAAATTTCTTGAAAGTGTCAAAGACATCAGATTTGCGTTTAAGTGGAAAAAGCCAAGAAAAACGAGTATGATGGTCAACACACAATAAGAAGTAATGGTGACCATCAGATGAGGTAATAGGAGCAGGTCCCCACACATCACAAAATAATAATTCCAAAACACACGAACTTTTATTATTAGATGGAAACAAGTGAAGTTTTGATGATTTTCCAACTAAACATGAATGACAATGAGAATCTAAACTAGAATTGAAAACAGGTAAATTAAATTTTGACAAGGTAAACTGAAGAAGTTGCTTGTGAGGATGACCGAGTCTTTGATGCCAAATATTTGGTGATGCTCGAACAGAAGAAAATGAGACTTTAGGCATTGACCGAAGGATGGGAAGGCGAAGAGTGTAAAGACCACCGTCACTTGGCCCCGTGGGGAGGGTAGTTTGAGTTGCCTCGTCCTTCACAGCAAAGAAGGAAGAGTGAAATTCAAAAAAGACATTATTATCAAAACAAAATTGTTGGACAGAGAGAAGATGTTTTTTGATATCAGGAACATGAAGAATGTTTTTGATAGAAAAGGTTTTGTGAGGAGAGTAAATACGTTTGGAACCAATGTGAAGGATGGGTAATCCCTTACCGTTGCCAACATGAAGGTAGTCCTCACCGTAGTATGGCTCAGTCGTATCGAATCCGTTTAGATCTGGTGCAACATGACTGTTGGACCCTGTGTCTGGGTACCACGATGTAGATGTGGAGGTTTGTGACGGTGCTTGGGACTGATGATCAGCATAGTTGGCAGTCGGTTGCCTTGTCCGAATGGTTGAGGGATCTCTATTAGGGCACTGGGACGGTACATGTCCAATACCGCACCTATTACAAGTGCCATACACCGTGTTTTGGTTTGAAGCCCAGCTGAACTGATTGCGGTTGCCATTCCCTTGTGGGCGATTACCCCCACGACCCCCACGGCCACGATTGTTGTTGCCACGGCCACGAGTCTGGTAGTTGTTCCCGGACCGATTTGAGTAGAAAGCTTGGGGGGTGTTCTGTTGGGTATTCGGCTGGAGAGTGAGACCAAGTTGAGCAACCAGTTGTTGAAGTGATTGCAAGGTATCTGATGGAATGGAGGGCAGCCGGTTGGTTGTTGTGGCGGTGAAGGCTTGAGCAGGGGAGGAAACTGGAGTGTTCTTCTTGAGGAGGTAGTCATGGTCCGCTAGTAAACCATATAAGTCAGAGAAGGCAATTGGAGTTTCTCTGCCCAGAAGTGAGGATTTTAGACCTGAATATTCCTCACGTAATCCTGAAATAACAAGCATAACCAGATCGTGTTCGTCAACTGGTTTCCCAATGTTTGAGAGGGCAGCCGAGTATTCTTGTGCGCGAGTCAGGTAGGCGGTTGGTGTCTCATCACCATGCATCTCAATCTTAAGAAGTTGTATCTTAAGAGTGTATTCCCTGGATGCCGTGTGTGGGGCATAGGCACGTTCCAGAGAAAGCCAGAGATCCCGAGATGTTGTTCCTTGGACATGTTGAAAGGCGGCTTCAGAGATTGTGGACATGAGCAACATTCGAACATGTGCATCATTGGCCAACCAGATGAGGTACAGAGGGTTGGGAATCTGAGTAGCATCTTTGTCTGATGTGGCTGTTGTGGGTTTTGGTTGGGGAATTGTGCCATCAATATAGCCGAAGAGGTTGTTTGTTAAGAGAAACGGATGAATCATGGCCTTCCAATGTCCATAATTTGTTGGGGACAAGGTAAAGCCAAACTTGTGGGAGTTGTGGATTGTTTTGTCTTTGGAAGAGAAAGGTTCAAGGGCTGCCATTGTGAGGGCAGGTGGCCGGCGGCTAGAATTAGGGTTAAAGAGAAATTAGGGTTGGGGGAGAAGAGGTAGCCGCCGAGAGAGGAAGGCGGCAGGTGACGGAAATTAGGGTTGAGAGGCAGCCGGCGGAATTTAGGGTTGGGTAGATGAAACTGGCTCTGATACCATAATAATCAGAGTGATTGTATTGAATATTGTGTTCTGAATAGGGTTACACAGGACAGATATATATAGACTTCTAAGATACACATAGACCCCTATAACTATGTATTAATTATAATAATGACTCGTCTAATATAGGACGTTAAGATGCGGCCATCCTCACGCGGGCTGGCTGATATGAAGCATAGTTGCTTAGCAGTGGAGTTCTAGTGAAGACTGGTTGTCTAGAGGAATGACGTCTTGATGGCCAAGATGTCGTCAAGGCCTTGAGTTGGGTTTCTTCCGTTATGTTTTGAGTATCTTAAAGATACGTTATCATATACCACTCATAATTATCAAATTTTCAATAGAAGAAACATTCCTAGGGTGCTTGGGCTTTATCTAAAGTGTTTATTAGCTTATTTATTCTGTGTTGGTAGCACTAATAAGTGTTTTTGAGTGTTTCTTTGAAACAAAAAGAAAAATTTTTATTGACTTAAATAGGAAATTATGAATAACTTGTTTTCTTCCAACTTATTTGAAACTAGATTGATCCCGTGCTTCGCACGGGCTTGACTGAAACTTGATACGTATATTAATTAGTTTATCAGTTGTAATGTGAGGATTAAATGTTTAACTTACATAGTCTATATATTGGTTGAAGTCCAGCTAGCTTTGCATATGACATCGACTGCCAAAAGAACAGAAAAGAGAAATAAGTATAAGATCCAGCGGTCAGTTGAAGAATACAGAAATCAGATGTTTACGGAATTTACTTGAATTGGCATTTACCATATACAACATAGCTTGTATCATTAGAGTAGTGTGTTCGCTGTTGCTTCGAATGCTTCTTTAACTGTAAAATGAAAAACCGATTTCAAGGCTAACCATTTAATCCCGTGATTTTTAAATTTTTGTAATAAATATTAGATAGAAATTGGTTAATTAATTGATATAAAATAAACAGAAAAATGTGATAACTATAAATCGGAAAATGAGACAAAAATTCACAATCTAAATAAATTTAGACACAAAAATCAAAGAAAAACTACTGATGATTTAGTACCTGGGCAGATGTGATTGCATTAGAACCACTATGGTCATCCAAATAATACTCAATGGTGTTCAAGCTTGAAGAGGCATTTGGCTGCTGATTATTTTCTGCAGATTTCAAACATTTGAAAAACATTATAACAAAAATCAGAAGACCAAAACCCCAACAAATGGATTGAAACACAATTAAAGAAAGAATAATAACTTGTCACAGGAACCTTGATGGATTCTATCATCGAATTCCATCAATTTCATGTTCTTCGCATCAATATGAAGTATAGTTAGGACTTGATCGAGAGAAGGAGATACATGATTACAAACAATTTGAGTAGAAAAGAGTCACTACGACTCGGTAGCGGATTCCGTCAATTCAGATTTCAGAAGGAGGTCCTGTGACAACATATTCAGATTATGAAAGTCTGCTTATGAATAATTTATCACTAAGTGCCGGTGTTAGCACCACATATTGAATTTTAGTTTAGTGACCTACTTGATACCGAAAATTACCTAACATAGGTGAAATGAAATAGTTGGTTGCAGAAACGTTTTCGCAAAGAACAAAAACTTCAAAGATTGAGACAGCACCATATGCATTGCCAACCTAAAAATTCAACACATCATTTGTTAACATCTCTGCCCACAAGTAACCGTAATGCCATTTATCTAAAGAAGATTGAAGTCAAGCCAAATCTTGGAGGTCAAATGAAAAATAAAGAACCAAACAGACCTTATGCAACTCGATTTGTGGGAAAGCACTTTCTTCAATGAAGCCGTGAAGAAGTTTTCACATTGTTATAGCTCATTAGTATGTGCAAATACTCCATCTAAAATTTCAACCCAAGTTAGAAGCTACATACTTGGCTTGTTTAAGGAGCTAAACTATATAGGTTTTACGGTCTTTGATTTTCTATAAAGTGGGAAGTTTCGCATTTAGCTTACTCGCATGAACTAAGATCACTCAATAAACACAAACCCTTAACTAAATGAATGGAGATAGTTAATGAAATCGTATCCTAATGATCAAACCTATGGTTCCAACTCCCAATCATTCACTGGGAAGGCAATCTGCATAAAAGAATATTACAGGAATGCATAAAAAGCAAAATCAGTAAGAAGAAAAGACATTTTCACCTTAATGCAGATAATTATGTTGGCTTGAAAACTTGAACTTCATTAATCTGTCAGACAACTATATCTGCATAACTGTAATGAACATATTACATATTAATCAAATGATCCATAACAACTCATTATCTGTCGAGTTCTTATAATGATTAGCTTTTTTGAGTGCTAATTTTTCACAATGTTTATCTTTTTAAGCATAAAATAAAAAAATAATCTGGATATAAAAAGAAAAGGCTGGCCTAATAAAACAATAAATAAAAAAGACAACGAATAATTTGATGACACTCTGTATTAGATAAGAACACACCACAAGACACAAATAAACAATTCAGAATCTGTCAACATATCTCTGCTGTTTCTGGAATATACAGACCCTAATCTAATTATAAGTGAGAAAGTAATTACCTCTACACATTCTAAGATTGTTGCACGGTGTCTTTGAACTGGTTAATGATTTACTGAAACTGCTTTCATCAACATGTTTAACGCAACATATCTGCAATATAAAGTATTAATTTAATATTAACGAATCGATTTCAATTTTCAATTGGAGGGAACACACTACGATTAGTTTCAGAATACGTACTCTTTTATTGCCTCTTCCAGCATCAGCAAACCCGTAAACCGAACCAAGCCGTTGAAACCCTAGGTAACGCTCGGACAAATCGATGTACTCGGAGACCGGTTGGTCCCAATCAGACGCTCTATTGTTCACCTCCTCTTCTGATGATGCAAAATATCAATGAATTTCAAGGTTAATTTGAGAGATTGAAGTGAGAAGGTAACCATGTGCCTTTCATGAAGAAGGCTTGAGGATTTTGGGGGATTTGGAGAGCCGAATCCATGGCGAATTCCGGTGAAGTTCTATGTGTGTGTGTGAAGGAAAAGCAAAAAAGGGAGAGAGGAGGAGACTGTCTGAGTTTTCAGTATAACTTGAATACGAACCATCACCAAAATAATCTCTAAAATTAAATAAACCTTTTATAGGTAGAAGAAGAAGCCATTGGAGAGACGATGATGAAGATGAGAGGATTCTCCCTCTATCTTTATCCTTTTCTTGTTGTGTTTACGTAAGACCTCGTTTTATCACATATATAAAACCCAACCACTAAACAGATGAAAAACTGAGATCGGCTAGGGTTTTTTTTAGCAGGAGAGATTGAGATAAAGAAACGACTGTTCTAGAAGCACAGTCCAAGGGAGAGGGTGAAGAAGAGACGTGCTCGACTCGCACACATAGACGACTGCTTCGATGACGCTCTTTCTATCACTCAATTTCACCCCAAACTGGCGGATTCAGAACACATGACCGCCACCGCCATCATCAGCCTCCCAGGTCGTCGTCGGCTCGACCCTGTCGCTATGTCGCCGTCTACAGATAATAGTGGGAAGTTCTGGGTGTAATGGATGACGATTGGGAAGATGCAGAGCAAAAAGGATGAAGCAGACACACAGGGAAGAGGTGGCAAATGGGAAAGTATCGGACGAAGCAGGAGGTGGAGAAGAACGTGGCAGCCAAGAAGAGGGCAAAAAGAAGCACCCCGCTTAAAAACCGGAAACCCCCCACCCCACTCCAAACCTTCTAGAACCCCTTGCAATTCATTTATATAATAATTGTTTATAAGTGGAAATGAATTGCGCTTTTATCCATGATTCTTATGTGGATTGAAATATCATTTTTCTCTTCTCATACCAAGATTGACGTACATACCAATTTACTCCTTTATCAATGTCTTTTTTTTGTCACTTTCACATATATTAGCAGAAAATTTCTAACAATAAAAAAACATTTTCAAATTATTTGGTTTTGGTCATACATAAATTAATACAAACAACTTTCATTATATTTATTTGATACCGTATAAATTAATATACACTTTTAAAATAATCCCAAACACCTCATTCTTTAGTATAGAAACATATATTTCTTCTAGATGGGGGCAAAATTATTGAGAGTGGGTTTGTGTCTCAAAGGTATGTCAATTTTTTGACTTCATTTAAAGAATTGTATTTTATATATTAAGGAAATAACATGATAATTTTTTAACTCATATATGTTCAAGATACGGGCATAAAGGTATCAATTGGCATTAGAAATATGATTCTTTTTGTCTCACAAAATATAAGGTACATTAGCGTTTCCAACATTTTGTCGTGTTCGAATCATATGTAATCCATTAAAGATATAAAATTAGATTTTTCATATCGAGCATCATGGCAATGGAGTTATTATATTGCTACTCCATAAAAAATATTGGTCCAAGTACTCATGCAATATAACGAAATATTTGTTTTGGGGAGGTAAAAACGATTTTGTTCATTTTTTACATAAAACATAAACCGGACCAAAAATATCGATTTATTGTTAGGAATCGGACAGGGTACACGCAGCGGAAACACACTATCACACACACACAAACTCACAAAAATAAAGCAATAAGAACACAAGGATTTTTACGTGGTTCGGATTCGGTGTGTACCCTGTCCGATTCCTAACATTTATAAGGAGGGACCACTTGTGAAATCCCGCTTCAAAATCGTCAAATGGACGGATAAAACATCAAATGGGCTGTGAAATGAGCGAAATGAACTGCCAAGTCGACCGGTGAGTGTATATAAGGTAAACAATTGTTTGCCTCATTTCACACCTAACATTTTGCACAACACAAGAAAATACTCTATAGAAAATAATAACCGGAGGAATATGGTAAGTTTGTATGTTTGTTACATTTGTATACATTTATAATTGTGGTGAAACTTCTTTTTTTTGGTATATTATGACCATAATCCCCAATCACCTGTGAAAAATGGATTTTTATAGTAGGATCTGATATTTTTGCATGTATAACCCGCTAAGATATCATATCCACCTTCGGACAATGACGAATCTAGAATCGAAATTTATGTGGTTCCTTATTTAAATAAATAGAAAAAAGGAAAAAGTAAAAAAGATACTGGTAGCGGGTCGGGTCGGTCGGATCATTTGGTAATCGCCGATCAGACGACAACGCGAGAATTGAGGAAGCAGCAGGAAGCGATCGTGGATTGGACCTGTTTGCCGTAATTTATTTATTTTTATTTTTATTTTAGTGTATCGAGCTATTTTATTTTATTGGACTCCTTAACATTTAACAAGATGGAGTTGATTCTTTTAAATTGATTGATATTTTTTGGACTAAGATAGGTCCTTAATTATTTTTAAGATGGTTCCTAATTTTTTTAATAAATAATTAACACTACAAATTAAAAAAATAGGTAGGTCCTAGGACCCACCTACACACTCTTTAAATTCGCCCCTGCCTTCGGATATCCATTTTTTAGGTAATATTTCGGTATCTTCATAGGGCGCACTTGCAAAAATAGCAGATATCACCTACGAAAATAGGTTTTTCGTAGGGTTTTGGATCGTTTACCTAATTGTATTTTTTTTCTTAACGCATCATATTAACACGAGATTTAGTGGTCATGTTAACTCTTACCTGTAAAGTCCATAGTGTTAAATAGATCGTCTACAAGGTGAACGAACACTGATTGAAACCACATTCTTCGGATATTGGGTGGATGTACCTCCGGCTCACGGGGACTGAATAACCTAATACTTATACACGAGTTGATGCTTCATGAGGCCCTACTTCATGAACAACTAATCGCACAACAATGTTTGCGATTTTCTATTTCGAGGTTGTGTTGTCGTTTGGGTAGCTGGAGATTGTCTAGTAACCAAATTCACATTCATGTAAGTTCAAGATTTCAAAAAGGATTTGAATATCATTACCTCGACTTTCTGTCAATGTTTGTTCCCCAATAGATCAGAATCATTGTTGACATTAGGTTAATTGACGCATCTAATATTTAACGAGGCTTTCTTTTACATATCTAACAACGATGCAATCAAAGATTGGTTGCTTCACATGCTATGTGACGGATTTCGTCGACTAGAGAAAAATAAATTACACATGCTTGGCTTTCAGTTATCAAGACTTGGACGACTGTAATAGATATGATGGTTCCAATTTATTGTCTAATTTAAAAAATAGAAGATGTTATTACAAAAATAAATAAATTCTATAAACATATTTGCTTGAAGAGGTTATTTATGGAAATGAACTTACAACAATATGTGTAAGTGTTTTAATATAAATAGTAGCTTATACAACGCTTGGTCCTGTCATCAGACCATTGAAGTACAATGTCTCCGAATTTCTAATTTTGTTCAAGGTATAAGATAAAAAATAGATTGTATTAATATATTAATATTTGTATAATAGTATCATATTAGTATATATTTTATATACTTAACTTTTCTCTTCATAATTTTTTATATGTGGATTCGGCAGACGTTTATTTTTTTGTCAAGAATGATGTGTAGTACGATGTCCCGATATGTTAAAACCACATATACGAGTATGGGAGTCCCTTAAAAAGATGAGTTTTGTAACGTCCCAAATTCTAGAGTAAAATTTTCATTTTTAAAAGCGGTTCGAATACGTAAAATAGGTATTAAAACATTTAAAACCGTAACTATTAAATGAAACACAAAATATTATCGAGTGGAAGATTTTGAGCACCAAAATGTCGGATGCGATACAGTCGCGCCGTGCTCCAAAGCTCAGTCTAGCAAGTACCTGAAGAACATTTAGAGTGAAAGAGTAAGCACAAATTAAGCTTATTGAGATTCCCAAAATTTCACACGATCCATCACATAAAACACATTCACATTGGTCTCTGGGCTTGCACCGAACAACCTGGATCTCGGGCTTACCTCGATCTACCATTAATCAACTCATTATTTTGACTCTCGAGCTTGCCCCGATCCGTCCAGCTCTCGAGCTTGCCCCGATCCACAATCATTCTTCAGTCGCCAGAACGAATCCAACGACTGACACATACAATCACAAAATCCTAAGCATACAGTGTAACCCATCGGGTTACTATTACCAACCATACAGTCAAATAACATAAAGTCCACCCAATTAGCACATGTTACTACAAATAGTAAATCAAGACTACCTACACATGTAACATCACCCATAGTATAATGAGGAAACTCACCTGATCCGTAACCTTAAGCCACACGCTTCCAATATCCCCACATGTGCGTATCTTCAGATCCCTCCTAAACGAATCTCCTAATAAGGATAAACACAACTTAGCTAATCCTAAACCCCAAACAAGATAAACTCCTAAAACCGACACCCCGAAACTCCCAAGTTTGACCAAAAGTCAAACTGGTAAAAAAGTCAATGGTCAAGGTCATCGTCAAAGTCAATGGTCAACAGCCCAGATAGCGCCACTATCTCCTCCAGTAGCGTCGCTATCACTTAATCCATTAAGTCAAGGGCTTCAACTTTCCAGAACTTGTCCAATATGTCTAAAATCTCATAAAAATCCAAAATTTATTGGCATGCATGGGACATAATCAATCCAAATCTCATACTTAGGTCCAAAAATGAAACAATCCATGCTTAAACACTCAAGGAAGCTTGGATTACTCCCATAATCAGTTCAAAATCTCCAAAGGTGGTCATAGGGACATAAAGTTCTGACATTTATCTTTCCAATCCATAGACAGCACCACAAAGAAACCATTTCTCCGTTTAAAGTCATAATATACAACCCAAACTACAAGATAAAGCTTATAATCATAAAAAGGTGGTGGCTTTGCCTTACAAAGGTCCAGAAAAGAAGATCTTGTTGATTGCCACAAGTAGAAGACCTTCTTTGAACCAATTGATTCCCATAAGTAGAAGAGCTTCCTTGCACCAACATCACCTTCTTCTTCTTCTTCAAGAAATCTTCCAAGATGATCCAAAGAACCAAACATACCACAATGAGGCTAGGGCAAAGAGAGAGACGTTTCTGGAGGTTGAAGGAGAAGAAATGACGGCTGCCTGGGGTTTAGAACCCTTTAATATGGCCCAAATACCGATATCTAGGGTTTTGTACAAACAGCGGCGGACAACGTCTCTATCTCCGCGATTCTTAAAACCCCGTTTTTGCTAGATAACGGCGCTATCTCTATAGATAGCGGCGTTATCTCTATAGATAGCGTCGTTATCTCCAGGTTTTCCCAAAACCAACTTCTTTAAATCCAAAATTGCTCAAGAACTTGGAATAGGGTCTTACAACTCTCCCCCACTTATTTGGATTTTGTCCCGAAATCCTTTTCTCAATCACCTTAGCTGCATGCCTAAGCCTCATACCATTCCATGCCCACTGGCAACTCCTTGCATGCCCAAAATTCCAATATCAGAAGGAATCGACTACAAAACCTCAAAGAGAAAGATCACAAACACCCCGACTATTGGTAAAATGTTGTGATTGACAATGCAAATTTAGGTTTTGTGCTTCATAGACTAGTGAAGAGAACTATTTCCAAAGTAAGTCTCTTATAGATGAATATAATTGTGCTTGAAGTTTCAAATTAGGTTCAATTGTTAATTTTTCTTGGATTGATAGTCATTACACTATAGAAATTATACACAAACAAAAAATCAGTGTTAGACTACTTAGCAAAGAGGTTAAAAAGAAATTTGGCATATAGTATGAGCCAGTAGAAGAGAAGAAAGTGTTATCTCTTATTGAAGGTACCGTTATAGAACCCTATGCAAAGCTTTGGTCATATGGAGAGGAGATAACAATATCAAATCCCGGATGTAATGTCAAAATGGATGTGAGCTATATGCTAGATAGGAAAATTTGTTTTAGCAAGTTTTATGTATGTTTTGATAGACTGGAAAAAGGATGGTGAAATGGTTAATAGAATAATCATAAACCTGGATATCTATTCTTTAAAAGGTTTATGTAGTATAGAGTTGTTAAATACAGTCAGCAAGAATGCTAATTATCAGATTTTCAAATTATATGGGTTGTGGTTTGTATGGAAAATAAAGAAAAATGGAAATGGTTTATGGAAAAATTTGCTAGAAGATCAGCACCTAGATTTTGGTGTTACTTTAGTGTCTTATATACATAAGGTATGTACCCGTTGTTCTTTGCAATGAATAATCTCATATATGTAATTACTACATAATGTAACTTATCATATGTATGTAGGGCCTACTAGAGGTAGTGAAAGAAGTACTACTAGAAGCAAAACACATGCAGTGCGCAAGGAATATATATATATATATATATATATATATATATATATATATATATATATATATTTATATATATATATATATATATATATATATATATATATATATATATATATATATATATATATATATATATATATATATTAGTTGTAAGACCCGTGTATTACACGGGATGATATAAGAAAATGTTAGTTTCAGAATTCAAACTACAGAAAATATATTACACGGGATGATACAAAAACACATATTTAGTACATCATGTTGAGACAATAAGATTTCATAGTAGCTACTATACATATTGATCAAACTATTCACATATTTAGTCCATTAAATCAAAAAGACACCATCTTAACTTTGTAACCAAATTATTCCTTTTGTTCGGGTAATACTTGATCTCAAATTTACCCTTCCACTCGGTTCAAAATTTAATACTTCTTTTTTAGTAAATGAGAGAGAGAGAGAGAGAGAGAGAAAGCGTGTGTCCCCGTCTTCCCAATAATAATTATGCTTGAGAAAATACGTGTTTATGCGCTGGAAAGGATGTATAACATGAATATGAAAGGTTGTAACTAAAAGGACAATGTTTGTCCAACTATTGGACATAAACTGATGTTCACATGTAATTCAATACTTCTTTGAAGACATTTGTAGATATTGGCAAGTTCTACCAAGTGGTCTTTACTAGTTTGAAAACAAGAAACTTAGGAGAGTCATATTTAGTATACTTGGACTAGAGAACTTGCACACATAGGATGTGGCAATTATATAAATATGGTTGTGTGTATTCAATGGCAAGAATATCTTACCTAAACAGAAAAATAATTGTATTTATAGTCCACTATATCTTGCTACCTTGTACAGGAATAGTTACAAGTATCTTTTAGTTGGTAAGAATGGAAGCGATATGTGTCCCATAACAAAATATATTCTTGGATTGCCTCCAATAAGAAGGGAATGATAGGTAGGCCCACTATTAAGAGTAAAAGAGATGCTTCAAAGAGGGTTGGACGACATATTATTTCAAAAATAGGGAAAAGAGTTTTTTGTTGTATATGTAAACAGACTGGGCACAACAACTCAATATGTAAGAAAGTGGAAAGACCGTCCAAATTGAGAGTTAAAAAAAGAGAAATTAAACAGAAAGTACAATAAGAAGAAGCGATCACTGGTGATACTGTTGCGGAAGGAATTTTCATGACAGATTCAACAAGTGTTAGGTTGAATGAGGATGTAGTACATGGAGTGATGACCAAGGAAAGCATTATCTATAGCAAACCAATGCCAAAATGTTCATAGATGATTGTTAAGAAGAAGTTGGCTAGAAGGGTTGAAGGAAAGAATAATGAATGCAACAAAGTTACAGCCCAATGGATTTAGATTAGGTTTTAGTTTAATTCCTATAACTATTTATTATGTCCTTTTAAGTAGTTATCATGTCAAGAACATGTTTTCCAATCATTTAATTGTTTTCAAACTCGTGTTCTATTTTGTTTTAGGTCTAAAAAGTTGGTTGTAATTGCATGATTACCATAAGAAAGTTGGTTACCATTACATTAGTACCAAAAGAATGTCGGTTCCCATTATTATATGATTGCCAAAAGAAAGTCGGTTGCCATTATATTAGTGCCAAAATAAAGCTGGTAATTGGAATATATACCAAAAGAAAGTTGGTTACCATTAAAAGTTGGCTACCATTACATGATTACCAAAAGAAAGTCGGTTGCCATAGATTAACACCAAAATAAAATTGGTTGAAATTACATTAATACCAAACGATTGTTGGTTACCATTCAGTGTTGCAAATGTCGCTAGGCGCTACCAGATCGGTGGACTAGCGAGTAATCGGCTAGGCGGGGAGTACTCGGCGAGTACTCGGTGAACACTATTCACGATATCATTTTCTCTTTTATTAGCCGTAGAGATTTGGATTTAAAAATTTGACTTATTTTAAGTAAATCTTAATGTGAATCAAATCCAGCATATGATTACAATCTAAATATTTATATGTAAGTTATTATAATATATATTTTAAATTAATCATTCCAATCTAAAAGTAATATTTGGTATAAATAATTATGGAAAGTTGCTTCAATCTTTACAAAATATGCCATTACAATAATAGATAATATAAAGCTAAATAGCTGGTTTGGAAGGTTATTGGAGCATAAATTAATCGCATTTGCACATCAATGATAGGAGTCAAACAATTTGCTTTTATTAAATTCTTTTTAAGTTGCATATATTTAATAGCTTTCATATCCTTTTCATGATAACAAAATAAAAAAATAGCAATAAAACAAGTAACTTATTTTATACTTTAGTCGTCTCCAGGTTTCAAATTCTAAAGACGATTCAAATTCAAATCAGATACAAAATATAATTTAAAATTATCTAATATGTATCTTCCTTTACACTAATTGGTATTAGATGACATGATCCCCCATTGAAAAAGGGTCAAACTAAGAACAAATCCTAGATCTTACTTTGAAGTTTGAACATACAACATCAACGTTTTAGTCAATCACAAGTAAACTTTGTTTGAAGCAAAAACCCTTGAACAGTTTCTCTGTACATATTTCAGTTTATACATACATAAACAAAAAGAAGTCCACTTTACAACGAAATTCGGGCAATCTGACTGTACTCTCGTTGCTGCGATTTTATTTCTTCAGCACATCGTAAAGTTTTCTCGATATGATATCCACCTCCAATGCTCACTTCCCTTTCTAAATGGCAACAGTAGCTCTCAAAAACACTCACATTTACATGCAGTTTGAAGTTCATCAAGAACAGAAATTCAAGCTCTAATGTGTTCATTTCTTTAGTTGTTATGCCTCCAACTCTTGCAAAGTATGAATTTCTATAATTCCTGCAAGAAAATGAAGTAAATTAGAAACTTAAAATCCCATAAAGCTGCAACTAGTTGTTTCTTTATTAGATATAATGATCAAAAAGTATATTTTGTTATAGGAGATTTAATAACTAATAAAACAGGACACAAGTTTTTCTTACATATTTATATCATTTCGTGAATTATTGATGACCTATTCCATGTCGGTTTTAAGTGTTGTACCTTCACATCTTTAAAACATTGGGCCGTCGGTGACATGCATGTCGTAAAACATATATATATATATATATATTTTTTTTTTTTCTCGTATAATAATTCAACTATTTCACCTCCTTGTAAAAACTTTTATCAAGAGTAATCTGCACTGCATATTCTCTTCCTATGTATATAAAATGGAAAAACGAAAGTTCGTGTAACTGGAGTTGATAATTTATACCAGCATATATTTCATGTTAATAAACGATTAACTCGTATTGCAGTGAAATCATCCAAAAATAGAGTATGATGAAAAGAAAACAAGAACTTACATGTCTTCGACATACTTAGAAGCCACCATAATAGTTGTGATCAGAAGCCTATGAACATTACGGCCAGTTATCCGGAACTCCGGCAGCGAGCGGCAAAACCGATCAATATACACATATGCTACGACATATACCGAGGGGCCAGCTTTGGTGTACCTAAAGATCCTCTCAAGATACGATTGAATCGTCATATCTGGCGTTTCGTTGCAGTCAAAAACTCTAATCCTAGTTTTCGAACCATTGTGGTTGACATTTAACCCGCATTTTCGACCAATTCTTTCGTTTCTAGCCAAAGTTCGTTCAATGAGAGAGGCAAGAACTGAGATGACCAAAGGGGTTTTGGAGTCTTGTTGGTATGAATATGAATACACATCATATCTAAGTTTTCTAGGAGAAATGGCCATATTTGAAGAAAAAGCCATTTTGATCAACACCCAGAGTTTGAGACAAACGGAGAGATGGTTTGTTTCTTTTTTTGGTTTGTGAAGATGGGATGGAGGTTATATATGTATACAATAGTGAGGAGAGGTTGGTAAAGAGAGAATAAAGAAAGTGATTGTATAGGCTAAATGGAAGGTGGAAGGAAAGGGGGTATAATATCAAATTATAAAGATTGTGTGCCTCCTCGCTGCAATGATAAAGTGTGGAAACACCAGCTAATTATGTTATTATTTTAATTGTAATATTTTTATAAAAAAACTATCACATCTTAAAAAGACTTGTGCATGTCATTTTGGATTTGTGAATCTCAAGTTACAATAAAATTATAAGACTATCTTAGTTGCAACCTTGCTTGATAAACTTTTACAACTTCCATCACTTGGGTCAAATATCATTTATTTTGAAACTAAACATTTAATAGGACAAAAACATTTAATGCATGATTTAGTTAAGGGTTACTGACTTCTTAATATCATATTATGGAGTTGCATTTAGATCTTGGGATACCTTCCGTTTTAAAAACAAACTTATGCGTTTTTTTACTTGATGTATATTTGAATTTATTTAGAAAATATTATATTTAGCCAATA
The DNA here is from genome assembly GCA_023525715.1 of Cichorium intybus. Taxonomy (NCBI): domain Eukaryota; kingdom Viridiplantae; phylum Streptophyta; class Magnoliopsida; order Asterales; family Asteraceae; genus Cichorium; species Cichorium intybus. The sequence goes on from CM042011.1 coordinate 24,440,107, forward strand.
TGGACTGGTTATCAATCTTTTAATAATTGCTATAAAACATATACAAGAATGAACAGTCACTTGTCATTTGCTTCCACTGGACCACGCTAAACCCTTATGAAAAAAATAAAAATAGCTTAAACTTTGTTGTAGCGTATCATCAGTTCGCACACATTAAAAGTATTTTGAGTATATGTTTTTAAAATAATTATTATGAATTATGATTAGAACAAATGTAGATTATTTAATTAAAATAGCTAGATATCAATGTTTGCTATCATGTTGTCATTTCTCTTATTTTGAATCTGGTTATTTTGTTGGCCTTCATGAACATTATTATAACTTAAATTAAATACGCCTTGGATAAAATAGATACATTTTTCATTTCGAAACGTGTACTATGTGCATTAAGAGTAGTACAAAGAGTGAGCTGCCGACAGTTGAGTATAGGGAGTATTGAAATATGTTAGGTGATGGAGTAGGGACCTACTTGGAGCCGGCAATTAAAGAAGGGTGAGATCGTTGAGATTTGTGTCAACAAATTGAATAGTCAAAATTAAATGAATAGTACAAGTCGCACGTGCAATGAGGTTTGTGCAGTAGTAGCAAATATTTTTGGTTTTCAACTTGTTGCTTTTGTGGGGTTTCTACAGATGTCGTACATATTTTAATTCTTTAAATTATTACATATAATATTTTATAATTGGACTATTTATTAAAACAAATAGAAATAGAGGCCATATATCATAAAAGAAACAATGATTTTTAATAAAATTATCATTCAACTCGAATTAGCAATATAACATTTCACAAAAGTGATTTCATGATGTTCATTAAATCAGGTAATTAATTTATGTCGAATCATAGTTTTTCCTTGAACAACATTGTATAGAACCAAACAGCAAACACTAGCAAGATGCTAGTGGGTAAAACCAAAAATACAAAAATGTTAGGGGGTTTACATTCCAAGTTTCCAACTATTGCAAGAAAGATTTCTAGTATTCTTAGTATTCTTATCTTTACTTCTGATCCATTGATCCACCGAAAAGCAGTGGAATATTTCACCAAGCGTAACATTACACTTTTAGTACTATAACTCTAAAGATCTTGGAATTCCTAAATTTCCAAATAGTCCAGACGAACGCTAAAAGAATGGTCCCCAATATAGCCCCCTTTCTTCTTGCAAACACCTTCCATCACTTGGATCCGGTGTAAGGTCTCATCGATGGAAACCAAAACAGCAGGAAACTCCTTACACCAAACCTGAATGAGAGCAACAACCTCCACAGTGGTCGAACACCGAGAAAACAAATGCCCATTGGTCTACTCGAAGCGATGACAAAACAGACACACTTTGGACTTGAACTAAACCCCTCTTGAAGCTAAATTGACCAAGGTTAGCAGGCTACCCAGCATAGCTCTCCACAATATGACATTCGCTTTACTAGGGGCCAACTTATACCAATAAGTTACCTTGTCCATCTGAACAAAGTTATGGCTATCGAACAACCTTATATAGGAAAACACCGTGAACCTGTAAGGTTCTAAGGTTAATGTTACCAAGGTTAATGACGTTTTTAGAACATCTTATAACGTACATGTTGCAACCAAGCTTCCCATCCACATCATATAACGTACATATAACATCCTTCCAAAGAACATCTTCCTCGAGCTTGGATTTCCACCCACTTAACAAGAAGTGCATGGCTAAGAGATTGCAAGTTACCGATGTCCATCCCTCAATGTTGTTTGAATTCGGGACTTTCTTACATGCCAGCCACATATACTTCCTCTTTTCTCCGTATCTCCGCCCCAAAGTTGCACAGAATACTTTCTAGTTTTTGAATGACTTTGGCGGGAGCTTTGTAAATCAAGAATAAATACGAACCTAGACTCCCAACTATCGCTTTGTAAAACACCACTCTCCACATTGAAAGAAAGGCTATGAGACTTCCACGAAGAAGTTTATTTGGAAACTTTTCAATAAGAAGCCTCCAATTTGCCATTCACGACGTACCACTACCAACTGTCATGCCAAGATATGGGAAGGGAAGGGACCTGTCTTTGTAGTCTATAAGCCTCTCCATTTCCCTAAAATGCTCCTTTTGAACGCCAATACTAAAAATTCTACACTTGGAAATATTTATTCTTAAGCAAGAGCAAATATGGAAACATCTCAAAATTCTCATGAGATTTAAAACATTTCTTTTAGACCAATCCCCCATGAAGAAGGTATCATCCGTAAATTAAAGAATCGAAAGAGCAGGGTCATTGTTGGGGAGAGTTACGCCTTTGAAGATCCTTTTTTCTAAGGCTTCCGCTATGATAAGACATAGATATTTCACAACAATGATGAAGATGAAAGGTGAAAGGGGGTCGCCTTGGCGCAACCCTTTCCAATCTCAAATTGCTTAGTGACAACCTTGTTAACCAACAACGAGATCCTCGAGGAGGAGATCCACGTTGACACCCATTCCATCTACTTAGTATTGAACCCCATCTGACACATAATATCATCTAAGTAGTTCCAATTTAGTGTGTTGAAAGCCTTCTCGAAATCGACCTTGAAAATCATCATTTTCTTCTGTCTCTTCTTCGCCCAACTTATATTCTAGTTGACCACCAAGGGCCTAGCAAGAATGCTTCTACCATTCACGAAGGTTGATTGCTCTCTACTAGTGATCGAAGGAAATACCTGTTTCAGCCACTCTATAAGGCATTTGGAGATTATCTTGCTAACACAACCGATGAGATTGATGGGACAAAATATACCATGTTAATAGGATCATTGCAGTTAGTTATAAAGGTCATAAAGGAAGAGTTACTACCCCGAATTCAAAACGTGTAAACGATATAGTTAGTCAAATAATTTCTCAACTAATCTTCAAAAAGTGTGAATGTGTATAAAGTTCTATAAATAATAAAGTATACATCATTTTTCGGCAAACCATGTAAAATAACCCAAACCATTGTAGCCATTTATATTCATTAAATATTTACTTTTCTAGTGTTTTAAAAGTTTAATAATGTTTAATCAAGTCTTTTAGATATATTACTATAGAATAAAATAAAATTGTATATAGTTTTTATGATGAAATCTTTTTCATGAAACACAAAGATACATAAGATTTAAGTGGCCACCATGGAAGGCCCGCCCAACTGCCACTAGATAACACAAGTACCAAAGATTTTATTTTCGACAACAAAATCTTCTTAAAATGGAAAGTTCAATTTTGTGCAATATAATCTCTACCATCTTCCTTAATTTTTCTCAATAAATAACTTATTTTCCACAATAAAAACCGACATTTTAAGTTCTAGTTCAAAACTCCAACTTTACTTGTAAATGATGTAGTCGTTCATTCACGATATTGACTAACAAATCGAAGAATATGAGAAAATGTGGCATTTTTCTAACAAAAAATATATACTTGAATGAAGTTTGTCAAGAGACTAGAAACTAAAAAACAAATTTGATTTTATTAGCGTTTATTATTATTATTATTTTTGAAATGACAGCAAATGATTTATTAGGAAAAGATCAGCATCTTTCCTAGGGTTAGAGGATGAAATAACTATCAATGACTCCAAAGCACCCAAAAAATAATCTAAATTTATTAGCGTTTATCTTTCTTTTGAGATGTTCCACCAAAGAAGTATTTTACTTCGTAACCCGTTTGCAATGGGTCAAGATAAATTACAAATGTAATGAGATCAGGTGCCTATAACATGATTTCCATGATTGACATGAGGCATGAGCATTGTGACATTATTAGCTATTTTATTTGTATGAATTTTTAGGAGCATTAAATTCACTTGTTCTAACATCATTAAAAAAGGTGATAAGTGTTAACTATCATTAGTCATTCTTTTTCTTTGTTAGTGTCAAAGTACCAACATTGTCACATTATACCCTTATACGAATTTCAATATTTTGTACTATGTTGAGTTCAACAACGACCCTTCCATTTCAAATAGATTCTACCACTGTATTTGGGGTTGTGATATATTATATCTTTTTGTAGCCTATACTATCAAAATTTGTTTTCAGCAAATCTAGTCCAGCCTCTTTTCATTCATGACGTAGACATAGCATGGCCAGAATCGATAATCATCTTATCTAGTTTGGATGTTTGTGTCATGGTAACACTTTACATTGATATCCACATCTTAAATATTAGTAAACAAAGAATATGTCTCCACTTCTCTGTAGGCACTTACTTAATAATATTCATTACACCAATCCTATGGAGTTCACTTAGATTATGTTGATATCCATTAGCTATGCTCTAAGAATACAAGCTATCAACGACTAGTTGATAACATGGCATATCATTATCGTTTCAATTGAAGAAGCCAAAAGAACTACATTCATGTTTCTTACTTCATCAGGTGTGGTAGGACATTAAGGCCTACTCATTATAGTCTTGCATTTTGGCTGTTTTAAATTTTTATCAATATTTGTACTTTGGTTGGGAGAAATCTACCACTTAGATCTATCTACATAGACCCTGATTTTAAGGGTACATGCTGCTAATCTTAGATCTCTCAAAGAAAAGTATGTCCAAGCTAATACCGCATGTTGTAAGGTTGGGTAATTATTTCCTATGATTAGTATATGAAAATCATACAAGATCAGGTGAAAAAAATGTTCATACTAGATCTAATGTAAACGCATGACTCATCATAGTTATGACCATAATTAAACTCGTGGATCTTATCATTAAACTGAAATTTTAAGATCCTAGATGCTTGCTTCAATCTATGATATGAATCTTTGAAGGTCGTACACTATTTTAGAATACTTTGGATCCAAATAGAACTCTGTTGCACCATATATATCTAAGTATTCGCTCATATGACTAAACAAGGATGTGGTTTTGAGATCTGTTTTACATGTTTTATAATCATATTGTATAACTATGATGCTAAGTAATCTGATAAATTCAATTCATGCTACTAGAGAAACCATTTCCTTATAGTCCATAATATGAAACATTTCACTGTAAGGAAAGCCTTAAAGATGTGTACATTTTTATCCGTATCGGTCACACCCAATACGCTTGTTATCAAGTGGAAGGTCAACTAAGTTCTAAACTTTATTATTCGTTAGGGACCGCATGTTTGCTTTCATGACTTTAGGCCATTTATCATATCATGGATATAATATAGCTCCATGGTAGCTAGCAGATTTCACTATGATCCTTTAGTTTAATTTCTTTGGAATACATGATAAATCTATATTTCTTCGGCTATTGAGAAACCCTAACAAGACTACGAATCTCAGATGTTTCTCTTTCACCTCTGCAATTAAGTTTCGGGACCAACATGTTGTTCCCTAATAACTACAACATGTGTTGTATTTGTGGCTATTGATATTCTTCAAGATTTACATTTCTCCCACTTAACTTTCAATAAATAGAAACTTTGCTAATAAAATATGTTGGAATTAAATGGATAACATAATTAATGATATTAATTTTATTGTGTATAATTTTGAGGGTGACGATACTGTTGAACGATAATAATGAAAAAAAATATAATATGTTATAAATGTGGACACGAAAAGAGTTGTGTGAAGTAAAGTGTGAATCCACTCTATGTTTATAAATAGTAGAGTAAATTACAATAATGGTCCATGTAGTATGCAGGAAATTACAATAATCATCCAACTTTTGAAAAAACCTTCATAATGGTCTATATGTTACGATTTGGTTGCAGGAATGGTCCAAAGGTTAAGTAAGAAGAAAGGGTAGAACTTGTGCAAGAATATAAATCTGTTGATTGTATAAGCCACTGAATTTGTACACCGAGTGATTGACAAAAGATCAAGAATATGAGAAGAAAGGGTAGAACTTGTGCAATTTGATGAAAAGTAAGAAAGCAAGAGAAATTACATGTGGAAACTATAGCCTGGTGTTGTTCCTCTGTATCTCAATATTTCAGATTTGGCGTGTCTCTCCTGGCGTGTTTCTTCGAGTTCTTGAAGGATGTCTAGAATCTAAATTTCATTCGGGTGTTCTAATTGTGAGCTTGCGCCTGCTTTTTTCTTGGCGTTCAGGTTGCTCATCGGCTTGGCCATCGTGGCCTTCTTTATAGTTCTGGACAGTTATGCCCCTGGGAGTCTTATTGCTTTTATGCTGCCTCTGTGCTTGGTCATTTAGTTTTGTGGTGTTGTTTGTTTTTGTTTAGCTTTATGTTAAGTTTGTTTAGTTTTTAGTTTGTTCCTTGTCCGGTGGATTGTTCCTTGCCAGCTTCCCGCTGGCATTTTTAATAAAAGTTGCTGTTCAAAAAAAAAAGGTAATGGTCACCATTGTCAGAATCACCGAATAATGAACACCATCAGATGCAAAGCCAACCTTTTTCTTCACGTATTAACTGTAAACATCATCATCAGATAGGATGGTCGGCAGGTGGAGGAGGTGGGTCGTCGTCCTCATGTGTTCAGACGAGAGAGAAAAAGAGAGAGAGAAGAGAGGTTAGAGGAAAGAGGGTGGGAAGAGAGAGAGAGAGAGAGAGAGAGAGAGAGAGAGAGGGAGGGAGAGAGAGAGACGGGTGGGGTGGAACAGGGGATGGGGTTAGTTTTTTTAATTTATTTAATAATAATACATTAAAAATAAAAATGAAAAAGAAAATAAAAAGGGTAAAATAGCCTTTTTACTTAACCTTTGGACCATTCCTGCAACCAAATCGTAACATATAGACCATTATGGAGGGTTTTTCAAAAGTTGGGTGATTATTGTAATTTCCTGCATACCACATTGACCATTATTGTAATTTACTCTAAATAGTATAAAGGAGTATGATTTGGAATGATTTGGTACATCTTTTATATATTTACGAGAACTTTTTACCATTTACATAGATTTGAAAATTCAATGAAGGATTTTAAAGCTTTGGAAACGTCAAAGCCCCCTTTCCGTCCACAAAACAAATTTTAGTTTTTTACCACCCACCAACACTCACCCACCCCACCCATAACCCCCAAAAAAATTTCAATTTATTTTAACTTGTTTTAAAAATAATTTACCACCCACCCCATCCTACACCCACCCCCTCAAAAAAATTTAAGTTTTACCCACCCACCTCTCCACCAGAACCCACCATATCCCACCCCAACTCCTCCCAATTTTTACCACTCACCCCCGTGCCACCCCACCCTACCCTCACTCCCCCAAAAATAAATTTTATTTAAACTTTTATTTTAATTTTTTACCCCCACGCCTTGCCCCACCTTTCCCCCAATATTTTTTATTTTTTAAAAGTTTTTTACTACCCACCCCGGCCCTAATTAGTTTTCAATTTCTTTTGAATTTTTTTACGCCCACCCACCCTTGAATTTTTCTTTTTATATGTTATTTACATGCGATTAGACCATGTTATTCACATGCAATTTTCCTTTTTCATTTTCCAAAATTTAAAATCTTTTTTACCCTTACCCACCCCATAATTTTCTTTTTATATGTGTTTAATCTGATGTGATTAGGTTAGTCGCATGTGATTAATCCATTTTATTTACATGTGATTATAAACCTCGTTATTCACATATGATTAAGTTATTCACATGTGAGGTAGGTGGGGTTGGGTGGTAGAAAATTAAAAAGGAAAACTAAAATTTAGGGGGGTGGGTTAGGGTGGGGTGGTTGGTAAGAAAGTTAAAAAAACTAAATGGGTGGGATTGGGAAAGGGTGGGTGGGTGGTAAAAAAACAAAAAAACAAAATCTTGGAAGGGGGGTTGGGGTGAGTGCTGGTGGGTAGGGTGGGTGGGGGTTGTGTAGGATGGAGTGGAGTGGTGTAGGGGTGGGTGGGTGCTGGTGGGTTAGGTGGAGGGGTAGGGGAGGTTGTCGGTGGGTTGGGGTGGTCATGGTGGATGGCTAGCGGGTTTGGGGATAGAGGCGGTAGAGAGGGAGGGGGGAGACTGAAGGGGCCTCTTATATATATATATATATATATATATATATATATATATATATATATATATATATATATATATATATATATATTCAAGTATAAACTATAAGTATAAACTATATATATATATATATATTCAAGTATAAACTATAAGTATTATGTGAGTGTAAGACTAATTATGAACCAATAAACATCTAGGGGTAAATTTGTCATTTATATAATATATAATTTATATTAACTAATTAATTGAATTACCCAAATTAAATGGCTACAATTAAGGAATGTAACCTATAAATCCCTATTAATACGACATTGTGGTTCACCATAGATGAAATATGAACATACACACACCTTTTGTGAGTGTGCAATTGCAAATCTGAAAGAGATCAAGAACCCATCAACGATTGAAAATCTTCCATGGTTTCCTCCGCCTCTGTCTCTCGGACCTCTGAATCGTTGTCTTCCTTAGCCGGTAGCACCATCGCCGATCTGAAAGAGATCAAGAACCCATCAACGATTGCAAATCTTACTCCAAGGTTTCCTTCGCCTCTGCCTATGCCTCTGTCTCTTGGACCTCTGAATCGTCATCTTTCTCAGCCGGTAGCATCACCGCCGACGGTTAGCGGCTTTGCCGCCTCCGGTGACCTTGACCGATTGCCGACAGCAGCAATTTCGATATTGTCCGTCCGTTTCTGCTCGTCTGTCTCTCTATCGCGTATCACACTATCACTCGATGTCTTTTCTCTCTTGTTGTTGGTGCTGGAACGTGATCTCAAACACGCACACACACAAAACCGATCGTGTGTGTGACGTATCTCCCCCTTCTTTCCCGTATTCCCTTTTCTCCTTTTTCCCATTATTGATTTTAGTTCCCATATTTTAGCTTTTGAATTAATCTGTTTGATTTTAGCTTTTGCATCAGTAGGTATTGCCTTGCGACACGACAAAATGTCTTTAAATTTGTAGTCGGTATTGCCTTGCTATACAACAAAATGGTTTTTTCTAGGTACGAGTTTTAGGTATGAAATCTTCAAATGTTCAACAACAAAACAACAAAAATAACCCTGATATGAGCATTATCTAAGAATGAAAGACTAAAACTAAAGCATTCTTTAAGAATGAAGACTGAAAAAAGAGAGGATTGATGATTCAAGAATGCTACAAGTAGAGGTGGCTGGTCAAAGATGAACAGAGCTGATAAAACATTAAAGAATAGGAAAGGATGCAGGATTCATGTATTTCAATTTGTCCTATTTACAAATATATTCTTGAAGAATGTAGAATATGTTGTAATTTTGTTTCATACTCTTTAAGAATATTGTATTTTAAATAAATAATGTAGTATATCTTACAAAAAAATTCTCAAAGAATGTAGTATAGAAAGTTTGTGTATGTTCTTCTAAGTATTGTTCATATTCTCGTATTTCAATTTGGCATGTTTACAAACATATTCTTGAAGAATGTAGTATATGTTGTACTTTTTTGCATATTGTTCGACATATTCTTGAAGAATGTAGTATACGTTGTACTTTTATATATTCTTCAAGAATGTTGCATTTTAAACAAGGAATGTAGTATATCTACGTTTTTTTTAAATTGTTGTTTTTATTAATCAGAAAACACATGTTTAAATTTTATTTAATTAGACAATTAAATATTTTATTAAATCCCACGAAATTAGGAGATAAATAAGGGGTTCCTTTTTTAAAATTTGCTTAATAGACTAAAAATACCCTTTTAGGGGTTTAATTGTAAAAAATGATTGATTAGTTGTCATATATTTACTATTAGGCCTATGCATCTAAAATCATAGATCATTTCGATCGAATGTTCCACAATTGGTCATACATTCAGATAATAAATGCAATTCACATTTAATCATAACTCTCTCTCTCTCTCTCACTATATATATATATATATATATATATATATATATATATATATATATATATATATATATATATATATATATATATATATATATATATATATATATATATATATATATATATATATATATATATATATATATATATATATCTTTCTCTCCTAATAAAAGAGTAAATAGTTTGCCACTTGGCCTTTCTTTATGGCTGCTCCTCTTTATTTCTTGCTCCATAATCTGCCACGTGGCCTCCCTATATGAATATCCTTTTTTTCTGAAAGTTTTACAAAAAGAATTCATTAATTTTCGTCCCTCTCTAAATACTTGCTCCATAATCTGCCACGTGGCCTCCCTATATGAATATCCTTTTTTCTGAAAGTTTTACAAAAAGAATTCATTAATTTTCGTCCCTCTCTAAATACGTTCCATGATTTTTTTTTTTGTCAATTACCATCAATTTCTCGACTATTTTAGGCAATTCCTAACAATCACAGATCATTATTTTAGGTAACCAGCGTAACCCCTTCAAAATTCAAATGGATTTCCTTTCTTTACGCATCAAATCATTCAATTCGTTTTAAAACCTCGGTCCCTTGAATCGCTCAAAGATTTGATTTCAAAATCTCAAACTCCATTAAGTCTTAAAATCCATGGAACCCTAATTTCCTCTGCAAACTTTAAAGCTTCTTTCATTTTACGGATGCACAAAGTGAAGAAATCTCTTAACTTCTTAGAAGGGTATTTAGTATTGTTGCTCCGATGATTTCCTCCTCCAAATCGTTTCAGAAGCTTCAAATTTTGTATTACTCTGATCCAGAGTCGTTTCTATACAAAGAAAGCGAAAATTACGTGATAATTTTTCGGCAATCGTTATATATGATTTTTTTTGGATCTGATTGTTTTATGGTTTTTTTATGAGTTTTACGTTCTGGTCGAGTATTGTATAAGTAGGTAATTGATTTATTGCCTGTGATTGATCTATTGTTAATATGTTGTGCGTTTTTATGTGGATTTAGTATTCGAATCATGTCGAGGAAGATGCTAATCGATGGAGACGTGGGCAATGATACCGACGAGGTTCCGTATGATTTTTCTTTTTTCGTGATTGGTGCTGGTAGCGGTGGGGATAGAGCATCCAGATTTTCAGCTCAGTATGGAGCTAAGGTATCATTCGTTAGTCGAACTTATATGTTTGTTTAATTGTCCATTCTTATTTCCATATGTCGTAATCTCTTAAAATTAATGAAACCACAACCATATGGCAATCAACGTGTTCTTTACTGCAAAACCCTAACCCACTGTTTCACCCATTAGGTATTATGTTTCTAAAGCAGAGAATGATGGCTCAGCTTAGACACAAGCATATGCTACGCCTCTGCAAAGACATTAATTACTCACCACCACCCAGCCTCCTTCCACCTTCAACCACCCACAGCCACTACTGTTCACCTCTTTCACACACAAACCGCAACTATGCTTCCATGAATGCCTTTTTATATAAAGAAAACAATGGAACACTTGTCAAAATCAAAATACAGAAATCAGAACTCACTTGCAGATTTAGAGAAGTTGTCTTTATTTATGCTGTTATGCATGTTTGTTGTTATCTTGCATTTGCCCGTTATTTTAACAATTTTATTCACAAAATCTGTTTCTTTTTCTTTGTTCATTAGTTGATTATTGGAGCTTCATTTATGAAAGTTTGTGGTTATTCTGTACAGTGGAATCTAGGGGCTGGAATCTCAGTTCCAACAGTTGCATTCCCATGTCTGAATCCCAATTATCATAGTTAAAATTTGATTTTAGTCATAAAGCTATTGAAAAAGTATTATAAGATAGGAAGTAATGATTGGTATAGAAACACACGTACAACTTGAAACAATGACAAAAGCCTTTTGTGGTTGTACTTACAGTTACGGGTCACAACCAAACTTGTGTGTTTGTTCTATTTGTATGAGTTTGCTTCGTGATTCCCTCGATTCCATCTTAGGTCAAAAAAGATTGCAATTGATCAGGATTGGTGATTCCGTCTTTGTTTTAGGTGGGAACTGATCGGAATTTGTTATTCCATTACACCCATTTGGACAAAGAAACTGTTGTTGATGCCATTTAATCAAAACATTATTTTCACTTCAAAGTTTTGCAGCCTTGGTTTGCTTTTAATATCTATACCCTGGTATGTTTGATCACTTATATATGTAGACGAATTACTTCTATAATGTAGGATGGACAAAAGACATGAGATGTCATCAACGGTCTTCATCTTGAATAATCCCAATACACATCTTTTTCCTGTTAGAAGTATCATTGGTACCAACATTCTGGTATGTTTTTAATATTGTATTAATTTATCTGTGTTTCTATTTAATTCCTAGTAAAATTCTGTAAGTAAATAAAAAAAACTGCTATGGTCAGCCGTGTTTTTAACTTTGCCGGTTATGTTGAGTTCTTACAGTGGATTAAGGCCAAGCTAAGCATGTTTGACTTTAATAAGTTTATTAAAAAAATATCAAAAGCACTCAAACTCCAATAGCTTGAAAATTCCCTATATTTTAAATTTTCTTTGTTGTATTCATTAATTTGAATCACAGTCTGGTCTCACAATATTTTCTTAACATGATCAACGTAATTATGAAGCTACAGGTTTGACCACAAAAATTTGAGAATAAGTATGATCATGTTCCACTAAAGTTTCAAAAGATGGAGTACGATCATGTTCCATATATTATTTCAGTTAATGCTATTTAATAGTTAAATGTTATCCGATAAAGTACTATTTATTTATTTATTTTAATGCCATATTAATTTGCTCTTTTGGCGCATATTTAATATTAAAATAAAAGGGGGTCTCTAATTTGTTACTACCCCCTCTCAATTTCCCTATCTTGTATGGAGTGGAGGCGGCTCTTGCAGCTGGAGTAAAGGAATTTACAACTTTTATTGCAATATGAACACTAATCTACATACAGATATGAGCACAATCCATTGGTGAATCTGCATGTAGTTTAATCATCACAACTAAGGATTACAAGGGAAATCAATATCATATCCACGTTTATCACAAAACTTCGTAATTTGTGGAAATAGCGACATAGTTTTATCAATTTGCTTATCATAGCATCTTACTTTCATGTCTTCCTATGGTCGCGGGACGAAGAATCAGTAGAAGCGAACTGAGTACAAAAGAAAAGCGAAGAGGGTGGTTTTACGTCAAATTAAAACGCCGAAGAAATACAAGGATAATTGAACTTCAATTTCACGGTCTCCAGGTAACTGTTGCTTGTGTGTTAAGCGAATCCCAAAATTGGATTTGTGATCAGAGTCTCCTACAAGTGATCCTAATTCTTCCGACTTCACCTTTGATTAATTGAGGAGTTTGATTGAGAACAGTAATTTCTTTTTGAATGTATGCAATACCTATTTAGATGTAAATGTTCTAGACGATTAATTCATAGAGTAATACATGTAACGTATTTTTTGTAAGAATGCTTAAAGCCTTTTATCATGCTCTTAGTTGATTTGATTGCTCTATGGCTTTTTGTTTCAGCAAGTGTTGACTTATTCTCTTTTTACTTGAAACTTATACCAACAAGTATCCAGAAATATGCTATCAATACAGACAACAATGGTTATTGGTATTAAAGTCATTTACAAGGATTTGTTAGGATATCTTAACTTGAACAACTATTTATTGAATCATAGCTGCTATTCAGTTTTATGATTAAGGAAGTGTATTAGGGTTGAATAGGAACCTGAGGGTTCCCAATACACCAACACTCGTACTGCTATGTAGTAATTGATCCCCGTTGTGGATCCGTACTAAAGGGTATGTTGACTGACTTTCAAATTTGCCATTCCTGAATGTTGTTATGGTTAGATCTATTACTGTATCTTGCTCTTAGAAGACACATAACCATATAACAAAGAAAAGAACTATGTATTATTGACTTTAAAGATTCACCCTTATTCATAACGACAAATAATAGAATTTGACCAAAATAAAATGTTCTTTTAAAATAATCCATAACTATTTTTATTATATAAGTTTTTTTTTTTAATTTCTCACCCGTGTAATACACGGGTTAATAACCTAGTATATATATATATATATATATATATATATATATATATATATATATATATATATATATATATATATATATATATATATATATATATATATATATATATATATATATATATATATATATATATATATATATATATATATATATATTACTCTAACATTCCTATATATTTAATCATAACTCTCTCTCTCTCTCTCACTATATATATATATATATATATATATATATATATATATATATATATATATATATATATATATATATATATATATATATATATATATATATATATATATATATATATATATATTACTCTAACATTCCTATATGTGAAACTACTATGAACATACATTACAAAAAATACTATATGTAATACATATGCATTCAAGAAATGAATTTTGAAAAGGTTATTTGAAATGAGGACAAACTTTTATGTTTTGAGCTGAGATTTTGAACATGATCATGTGCATCTAGTTAGGATTGGTTTGAGACTGTATGGACTGTTTTTCTGACTTGAGACTTGAGATTGAGACTATTCAGCCAATTTAAATGAAAAAACATGAATACGACATTTTCATGATCGTTTGGTTCATTTACTTCCCAAGAGATATTCAAATCTGTATTGTGAGGATGATTAGATCATCAAATTAACATTTAATGATAACACTTGAATCCTATCTGTATACGGGAATCATTGGAGCCTTGGAGGAATGCTTATTTTGCTTTCTTTTCATGGAATTTAAATCTATGTCAGAAGGAACACATCTCACTGTAATTATTTCGATTAAGACATCATATGGTTGATTTCTTAGCTTATATGGTTCAATGCTCGATCTACTATAAGCTACTCAGTTTATTGTAGTTTACTTCCACTACTATTGCCATTATAGTTATGATTGTATCCAAACCCAAAATCATGGTGATACAAAATATATATTCAGGGATAACATATTATCCGAACAATAACTTTTAAAAAGTTAAAGTCGTATATAATAGTTATAAATGTAATATATATTAATTATTAGTAACCGGGTGAATTCAATTTGGGCCGAGGAAGCAAAACTGCATTGTAACTTATAACTTGTGACTTCTAACTTTCTAAGCATCCCGAGGCCCATTTAGGAACTAACATCCAAAAGAAAATTCATAAATGGAAAATCATGAATTCAACGTGTCAAACTATGATTGGCTTAGTCGATGTGGCAGCTACGAAACCTAACGCCAACAAGTTCAACGTCACGAAGTAAACCATCTTGTTGATTGTTTTCGTTCTTCTCTCGAAAATATCGGAACTTCGATACCAAAGGAGAACGATATCGAAACCTTTTGATCTCCTTGCTTAAGGTTAGTTGATAATCTCTGTTCTTCACATCGTTTTATCTTTTATTTTGTTCAGTAATCGTGGAATTTTGTTTGAATTTTATGTTAATATAATCTTGATTTGGAGTTGGTAAATCCATTTTCAGTGTATGCTAACTATAGATCTGCTTGTGATTAGATATACAAGCTTGATGAATGAATTTAATTAGTTCGATCGTTCTTTATATAGTCGATTTTTGCCGTAATCGTTGATCATTAGGTTTTTTTTAGGATATATGACTACTTTGAGTTTATCTGTCTATTTAGATCTTTGTTCACCCGGTAGGATTGAATTCCTTGAATAATAGATGAAGTAATTGAATTTTATCTAGTCTGCTTTTCCAATTTCCTTGTTCTTTGGTTCGAATATTTATGTAGATCGGGAGACTTTCTTGAAAATCGCATAAAATTTGAAGTAATATAGCTTGATGTTAAGGAAAACCTTCATGGCCTAACTATAGCACAACTCATTTAGCACTTAAAGCTCAATTAGCCATTAATAATAGTCTTTTACCAACAATCAAACACCTAAAATGCCTGTTAACCTGTGTACAAAAATCAAATTCACCATTATTGTTAACCTGTGTACAAAAATCAAATTCACCATTATTGTACAAAAATCAAATTCACCATTATTGTTAACCTGTGTACAAAAATCAAATTCACCATTATTGTACAAAAATCAAATTCACCATTAGTGTAATCAAACACCTAAAATGCCTGTTAACCTTCATGGCCTAACTATAGCACAACTCATTTATATGATTTTGGATTATTTGGATTAACGTTCTGTGTGTTTATAT
Source organism: Cichorium intybus (assembly GCA_023525715.1). Taxonomy (NCBI): domain Eukaryota; kingdom Viridiplantae; phylum Streptophyta; class Magnoliopsida; order Asterales; family Asteraceae; genus Cichorium; species Cichorium intybus. The sequence continues at coordinate 24,456,132 of CM042011.1, forward strand.
GATTTTGGGTAGAGAATGGCTTTGAATGGCGGAGCTCCACCACGAGGAAGTGCAGCGGCGGCGGCAGCCAACTTACGGAGGAGGAGGACCGGTGGTGGTGCAAGTGCAGCTGCAGGTGGAACCGCCGGAAACATGCTTCAGTTTTACACGGATGATGCACCTGGATTGAAGATATCTCCAAATGTTGTTCTTGTTATGAGCATTGGATTCATTGCTTTTGTTGCTGTTCTTCATGTCATGGGTAAGCTCTACTTTGTCCGTAAGGAGGCTTAAAGGCCAAGAATGTCATGTAGTTGGAAGATGAAGTTGATGACTAGTTTTGATTTTCACAGTGTAGTTTGTACTTTTGTTGGATCAAGTGGGCAGAGATTTTGTTTCCTTTGAATACATTTTCAGTGATATAATATGGTTTTTTATTTAGAAATCGGTTGAACAGGACATATGACAAAACATGGTATGCTTGTAGTACAGACTGATATTGATGGGACAAAAATTGAATTTTTTTTTTGGTCCCACATAAAAATGTTAGGAGATCTGATTTAGACGTGTAAAAGACATGAATCCCTGAAAAGTTGTTTCATTACATGTAACAAACACAATCAAGAGTCGTTATTCCCATTGTGGGTGTTTTGGTCATGATTTTGCAGGGATGTGTTTGGTAATTGACTAATTTGATTTAACATATTGAGTTTGTAAATATACTTGGTAATTGAATAATATATTTTGCAAAAGCCTTTGGATTGTAATGTATTTTCTAAAAAGTTTAATGCTGTTGTATCAAATCAAAATTTTATTAAGATGACTTAGAATCTGTTTATTGTTATTTTTCTTCATTGAGTCTCGGATGTGTAAAGTGGCTGAATGGGTAATGATGTCCTGATAAAATGTTATGTTGTGTATATAAGGTTTGTTTATATGGTAAACTTAATAAACCGTTTGAATGAATTAAAATAATCATTTTACTCTTATATATCAAAAAACAATATTTATAATATTCATTAATTTTGACAATATTTATCAAGGAGTTGATTGGAAAAAATAATGACAAAAAGATAAAATGTTGGTGTCTATACATTAAGAAAATGAATTCGTGTACATCCGTTTAAGCCAAAAAACTCATTGAATAAAAAAGAAATTAATTGTTAATACAATAACTAGATATATATGAAACAAATAGTGGTTTAAGTGTGCAAAGAATATTAAGATATTAGTATTTTACTATCTTAACCCCACGAATTATTGCAAGCACTAATCTTGCTACTGCTCAAGTATTATACCTACTCAATTCTCGAGCTGAAAAATTATTTTATGGTATTATATTAAATCAAACAAACTTGATAGTTGATATAATATATGAAAAAGGCAGATAGGCCATGGATATCTATAAGAACCTTGTTTAATAAAATAAGCTCGAATCTGGCTCAACCCAAAATTTTAGCATATACATCAAGGTAAAAAAGACTTGATAATAATTTAAGTCGGATTTTAGCTTAAACTTGATTCGCTATCTATAGTTAGAACTTACCTTTGTATTCGAACTTGATTTGGATAAAATCCAATTCAAATCAACTTGAAAAAGAACTGGTACTTTTTATATAAAAATATAACGTGATGAGTGATTGATTCCAAATAAACCATAATTCAACATAATCATTACAATTACACGTTATGCTTTTGAGTTTGGAAATTTCTAAATCCACTTTGTATTTTTTAAAAATGTAACATGATCATACTGAATCAAGGTTCTTAATATAAAAGAAAACCAACACAAACATCTTTATATGCATGTATTCTACATACCCAAATAGACACAGAAACACAAACAAGTATTCATTTAACACAGATGACATGTACATACATGCACACATACATACATGCATATCTACATACATATATTTATATCCTTCCAACGGTTATAAAATGTCAAATTTATCATAATCACACATACTACACAACCAACATCAACATCTAAAACAGGTTTTAAGGCAAACCAGAAACAGCACCATCTTGTACCTGGATACCAAAAGTTGTTGAAATCAAGTCAAAGACTCTTTTGATCTCAGGATCTGATCTTGTAAAATTTAGGTCCCAAAACTTGTACCCACGGTTCTGTTTAACAATCAATTTAAAACCATCAAACAACTGCTTTTATGGAGTTTAAGCAAACTCAAGGGACCACAACCGTAAATTATGATTAGGTTACCTTTACAAGTTCAAGGAAGGTGACCAGAACCCCCCATGGGTGTGGGAGTTTAGTTATCAGTCTCTCCAATAACACTCTTGTGATTTGTTCCTGGATCGCCTCCTTCTTACAAGAGAATAAACATTATATTATATACCATAAAAACAAGAGATGAATGCAAGAAATAGCAATGTACTTTCGTTTCTTTCTATTACAACGTTGTACTTTCAAATTTTTTCTTATTAACGCAATATGGTTTGAAAAATCTACGCAATTATAACACTGTACCTTTAGTTTTTTTTTTTTTTATTTTTTTTATTTTTTATTATTATACGTTGAAAAATCTACCCAACTATAGCAGTGGAAATTGCTTTGGATTTCGTTCAGATTGCTATAATCGAGTAGATTTTTCAAAGTACAATAATGTAATAGGAAAAAAATGAAAGTAGGATACTGTAATAAACAAATCAATGACACTATGTGTCAACATTTTGCACTTAACCCCAAAACTATATAGTGATGTAGGTTTGAAATTGACGGGCCCACAAATTCTAAATTTACATTTTTAAACACAGTACAGTTATCCTACTCTGTTTAGTAATGTCATGTCATGTCATGCACCTAATTAACCAAGTGAATAAATACGAAGAGAAAGTGATCTCACATCTTTTATCTCAACAAAGAAGTGAAGCAAAACGAAGGAAAAGAAGTGTGTGTGGTTGTTGGGATAACGCAATTGGTCTGCAACCGCATTGAAGAAAATGTACCGGCCTTCTGAATCTAGACCAAGTATTAACATCCGAAAGATGTCCAAAGCCGCACCCGCAAAGTAGACAGACAATGGAACAACCCTGGCTATGGAGCTTACATGAGAAGCAGTACTAGCCTGCAACTGTTGGATAGCCTGGCATATATATAGCATGTAAGCATATATTGTCATGTAAGATGTAAATCAGATACACAGTGGCCCACTAGATGACTGCCGGAGTCTGCAAGGAGCCCAATCCACATTGGAACTGAAACTCTCATACTGCAGTTGCTGAGATTTGGACCCTTGACCATTTTGGCAAGTATAAAGTACACCACACCGAACCAAATGTGCTATGCCCTAGGGGCAAAAACGTAATTATAGTAGTCTCATGGGGGTGGGTTGATGTATGATGAAAAAAGGGAACTTTTGTAATTGTACCTTTGTTCCAACGTAAAGTACAAGTGAATTTATTAGAGGAACATTGTAGAATGTGCCGGACCTTTCGGCTTCACTTGATGAAAGAAGTAGTTTGTGCTTTAATTCAAAAAGAAATGAAGGCACTTGTGGCCTTGTCTGCACCAATAACATAAATAAACAAGAGTAATATTAAATTAGGCAGTAAGAAATAAAAGAAACATGGGTTCTATAATTACTATTGGAAATCATATATACCATAAGATACTCATCCACGTCGTTTTTCATTTTATTGGCTTTTAAAGCAGCAACAAAGTCAGGGTCAATGCAAGGCGGTTGACTCATCTCAGGTAGCATATCCACCTGAAAAAATTATAAAATATATTGATTTCAGGAATTAGTTCTAGTCACCAACATTACAGTTGCGTTTATTTTATGCGATGCAACAAAATTTGTAGGGATATTTTTGATAATGAAGATGAGGGCATTCACGTCTTTTGCATGTAGTCAACTAAGATAAGTCAAAGACCTTTAAAGTGGGAGTGTTGGGGTCGGGTAGCCTCATGTAGGATGGAAAAGTGCTGAGAATTATGTTCCTCAACTGGATACAACGTGAAGCAATTACTTCACACAAGTTAAAATGATAATAACAAATAAACTCTGGAAAATCATGAACCAACACCAAAAGCACCCTCAGTGTGCCTTTATATAGGGCACGGACCTGAAGAAAGAAACATGCACATTAGGCTGATTTATGAAGCTGCAAGATAAGGGTAAATGCAAGAAACAGTAACGTACTTACTTTTATTTGTGTATTATAACACCCTACTTTCATTTTTTTCTTTACAACTTTGTACTTTCAGTTTTTTTTTCTTATAAAGGTATAGTACTTTAAAAAATCTATCCAGTAAGAGAACTGAAAATAGAATCCTACAATAGGAATATTTATCGAAACACAATACTATAAATGGAAGAATAGAAGAAGAATGCTAAAATGAACAAATAAATAAAAGTACGTTGTTATTTCTTGATCCTTGTAAATAATGATGAAAGATGGATTTTGATGCAAACCGGATGCGTAAGTTCACCAGTCCTCAAGAGAGGCTCAATGAACTGAAACAAGTCTACTAGCAAGCGTTTGTAGTATGGCCATCCTTTCTGACCATTGACAGCAAACAATTTTGGCATGAAATCTTTGTGACTAATTAGCTCGATCCATGTAAAGCTGAATAAGAAATTTTCCAAAAAAATGTTATTAAATATGTGGATATGCTTGCCTTTTTTTATAAAAAAGTTATTGAATGAACCTGAATGCAGGAACTTTCACTGGCTGCAAGGCATGAAATGAATTTGATAGAGTTGCCAAAATCTACACAAGCCAATGAAATTATCACATAACATGTACATAACAAATTCAAGGAATTTTTTCGAAGAAAAAAGAAAATACCTGAAAATCTTCATCATCAGTGACCAAGTCCAGGGTACCAAGGTAAGGGAAAAAGTTGACAAATAGCCTGAAATATGGCTTAGAAATGAACGATTCTTTTTTTTCCTCGGCATCTTTTTTAATGTATCTCACAATCACCGCCAACACCTGTACCAAAAATTGTTTATAAAAATCACAAATTTCAAAACGTAAAATTTCAAAAAAAAAAAAGGACTTTAGTTCCAAATTTGTACCTTGCAGAAAAGAGAGAGCCTGTTTGATCCCTGGTCAACAGGGCAAAACTAGCCAAAAAAAGAAAAAAAATTGCCAAGTTGATGAAAATCATGAAATAAACATTGATTATATTACATATATTAAAGAAAGTTGTTGACTCCACTGTCAATGATTACTACCTTCAAGATCGAGCAGACAAGGTCTGTGAATATATCAATGACAAGGAAAGATGACAGATCTGCTTCTTGATCGGTCTCCTCAGAAGATAGAAAGTGTGACACAGCAAGCTCCTAAGAATATTACAAATGATCAAGATAGGGTTTCTTTATAACTGTGTATTTTCATGTGTGTAAGTGTGTGTGGAGGGTAAAGAAGAAGAGAGATGAGTTATTAGAATCACCAGGAGGTGACGGAAAAAACGGTCTGGTATATCATGAGCTATTGAAAATAAATTTTGATTAAGTTGTAGAACATAATGAGCACGAGCTGCATTATTGACACCAGGGCGACCACGTATCCGACACCACTCTGTAAATAGCATAGAAACCTGCATTTACAAGAATAAAAAAATGATGACACTGATAAAGGTCTTGGTTTATATATATTTTGAAGACATGTAATAATTGTAAAACCCCCTACTCCTTAACAAAACAGTAAATTTTCAGCATCCAAGATGCATCATTTACTTATTGGATTATGATTGATGATTTACTACTTTAAATTCATCTAAAATGAAAAGAGGAAGTCACTGAAAGAGTGTTGACACCTGCCAATGGAAACCAGGAGGATCTGGTTCAGAAGATATCAATGCTCCGTCATCATCCCTGCTGGCTACAAGATGGGTAGTCACCTGTTCCACCAAAACAATAAAGTTAGCATCAAACTTGATGTGAAGTACTGATGCATCTTTATAGAAGGAAATAAGAGCAAGATCAAACCTTAGCCAGTATGTCAACCACATTAGGAAGAGTAGATAGTACTCTTGTATCATTGGCCTCCAGTGTTTGAACAAGGGAAATAAAAAATTCCGTTGTTGCCCCTGTGAATATATAGTTAAAAGCATGGCTGTGATGAAGTGACAATTTACTAGGCCTATAAAGAGACTTGTACAACAAGATCCTATGGAAAACTTGTAAAGTTCAATATAATAAGAATTGTTGTCTAGATAACACTAGGTCTTGTTTAGAAATACCACATTTTCTCCCATCAATAAGCTTGGCCATGTGGGCATCATACTCGGTAAGGTTCAGTAATTCTCTACGAATTAAGCCATCCGTAATATCTTTGTTGAACTTCCTCTCATCATCAGAATGGAGTACCTGATTCCATAAATCATGTCAATATCAAATGTCAAATCAGTAATTAAACTCAGAAATGGTCATACCCAACTAGTCAGCTCCTTCCCCACAAGCTTGCTGACATCACAAATAGCTGCTAAGATGGCAAGATGAGCATTGACATGTGCATAGTTGGATGCATTTTCGTATAAACCTTCAAAAACCTATGAAAAATTGATTTTTTTTAAAATAAATTTGGTAGGAGAGATGAATTCACATAAGTGCAAGAGGTATTATACCGTCTGAGCCACAACTAAGGCAGCCTCATCCCTGCTTATGCATCTAAGAATGACCACAGGAACCTCAGCAATAATCGACTGAAAACAATCATCCTCTTGTTAAGTTATTTAGATTTCATTGTTATACAAAAATATTAGAATGAACAAAACTGAAGGGGTGAAAGGAAGGAAGGAAATGTTTTTGGTATGTAGATTTCGGATACTTACTTTGGTTTACAATTGAAAACTGGATTTATATTAAACAAGTAATAAAAAGTTAAACTAAATAATAAATGAAAAACGAAGAAATAATAATACCTGGATTTCCATTGCTTTACCATCTTTAACAATCAAAGATTCTAGCTGAAAGAATTGATTAGGATGAATGAGTTTCTATAATCTCGAGAACACATTCAAATTTAAAGAAAAACATGCGTTGTTTCCATTTTGAAGTTCAAGATATGTAAGAATCCAAGCACATCAAAGACAATATCTAACCTTTTCCGACAGAATCTGGTATTCATCCAATGCAACACCAGTAGTTAATGAACGCTCTATAGTGTTGCTTATAAAGCGGTTAGAATAAGGTGGAAGAAAAGTCTGTTGGTGGAGTCCCGATTCCTAGAAATTCACATAAAGCAAATGTTATCAACATTGAGAAATTTGAAACCCTTCAACTTGAACACTTGGATAGAGAAAGTTACTTACATTTGCAACATTTGATACATGTGATAAAGGAGCTGGAACCATAGGAAATGAAGGAACAACACCCTCATGAACTTGCTGTTGTTGAGGACGGGATGAATATTGGGCAGATTGAGGATAAAAGGCTTCTCTGCTACTTTGTGCAAGTAGTTTTGGATCCAATACTGCAGGTCTAGCACCTTCTCTATGTTTCTTTCTGATTGAAAGTTGGTGAGCAACTTCTTTTTGAACTATTATTAAACCCTGCAGGAATCATGCACCAATATGAACACAAAAATTCAAAGAAATATTTGATAATTTCATAATCAAACCTTCTCAGTTGCAGCCTTTTCAATTGATGTACAGCCCAACTCAAGGTTGTCATCAATTACACGTTGCATGGCCTGTTCAAGGAGTTCACTTTCAATATTTAAACCCTGAAGAGAGTTTCTTAAATAAGTTGACATCTTGCTACGAAGAGGTTCCTATGTACAAAAGGTGAGCATCACACTAACTTATCGTCAGAAGATAATAAATATACGAAGAACATAAATTGACTAAAATATAGAATCAACATCAAACCTTGGAGGTGACATAAGATAGATTTCCAGCAAGGCAAACAATGATGGAGCATGATGCACTTTGTACATAGTTGTCATCCGGATCGGTAACATACTCCTGTTAATCGATATACAAAACCTTCAATAAGTATTTATATGATTCAAAAGCATCATCATACAAATAACTAATTAAATGTGAATGACACCTTGAAAACAAGTTCCATTGTCGTCTGAGCTGCAATAGAAACAGTCCGCTCAACAATAGTAGAAACTATTTCTTTGATAGCTGTATCCATTACCGTTGGAAGCACTCTTCAAGAGTAAATAATAAGAATAATTAGTAAGTTGTTCAGCAAACAAGTTTCATTTTTCTAGTTGCAATGAGAAGAGAAAAAGTATAACCTCTGTAAAAGCATAATCATATCTTCACCTAAAGTAACAGGAGGAAAATGGATTGGACCAGCATGCTATCCATAAAAGTAAAAGGAATCAGCATATAAATAGATTGGATACTATCAAAAACTTCTATAATCAACAAACCTGGTGCGGTATGTGTGAATCCCCATGCTTATAAGATGGACCAGATCCATGATTGACATTGGATCTAAGAGTATTCTGTTGATATGGCCCAACATCTTTGTTAGAGAAATCAAGGTTTCCTTCAATTTTCCTTACCCTGTCCTTTAGAAGAGATGTTGGAGTGACTGACATCATGTCCACATCAAGATGCTTGAACAATACCTAAATGGAAACTAACATGAGAATACGTATTTGTGCATGTGTATGAGTGTATGCATAGATCTATACATACTTCAATTGCAAACTTGAGATTTATTTTGAGATTTGGCATTGCATGTATTTCAGCAAGTAATCCAAGAATTCCCATAGTCCAAGGATTCGGTGGTTGATATGCTAGACTGCCTTTGCATGGTTCCAAAACCTATAGCAAGTGAAGTGACAAAAGTAATACCAATAATCCTCCAAACTTAGAGAATCAACAGAAACCAATGGAGTTGCATACCATGGTGGTAAACGGAATTATCCCAATCATTAAACCCTTTTCATAAGCCTACACAAGTTAATAAGTAAGCTTATTATATATCATAATATAAACACGCACAAATGCAAGAGGATGAAAAGAGAAAAGAATTCTACCTCTATAACTAAAGATTTTGGATCAATATGTTTAGACCGTAGAACTTTGTTTCTACCAATAGTAATCTTCCCAAGCCAGCCTCCAAGATTCTTCAGCAATGAACGCTCTTCTGCACTTGACTGTATGCGCTCGGACCTTAGAAGAACCTGTTGCAATCCCAAATAACATATTACTCCAAACTTTTACAAATTTTAATATTTAACTGCATCAATGGATAATGTAGAAAACAGTACCTTGCAATTCTCATAAGTTTCTCGAACTATCTCTTCCATCAGCGGTTTTGAATTAGCTTTCTCAAGGAAATTCATATACAACATATGAAAATTTGGTTCAATACTTGCTCTGTAAACATGATAAGTACTTTATTAAAAAAAAGTGCCCAATTCCTTGTATACATTTACTGAGAGGTCATACAATTTCTCACCTTTTCATTACTATATACTGTGCAAACCAGGGATAGTACTGTTTTTCCAGAGTCTCAGTAAACTCTTTTGCTTTAGTTTCAACATTGGCAGCCGTTAAATTATTAACAATAAATGAGATCTTATCCTGAGTTTTTGGTGATGGGGCCTATAAAGGAGATACATATAAAGATAAGAGAAGATGTCTTATTATAATCTTTTAGAAATGTTGAGGTATCAGATAATAACCACAAAATATTCGGAACTCAATTTGATAAAGTAAGCTAAGATGACAAACCTGTATGGACGTTTCTCTTCTTTTAGCAGCAGCAACAAGTGTTCCGGTGCTTGCAGAGACAAATCCTGCAATGCTCAAGCATTTTTAACACCATAAACAAAAGGTATATGAAGGACCTAGAAACAAGTAGAAGAAACATACTGGCTGAGGTAACTGCTCGAGATGGAGGACTAAACTCAGAAGATGAAGCTATCAGTTTTGAAGACCTAACTACACTTTGAGGCTGCATGTTAAGAGGATGAAGCAGAAAAATATCAACAACAACAACAACAATGAAAGAACAAAGTTGATCATATATATATAGCAAACTTGAAGCACAGTACTTGCCTTCTGAATACTTACTGAACCACTTGAGATAGTTCCTAAGACTTGTCCTGAAGTAGATAAGTTTGGATTGGAATGACCAGACGAAGGCAAAGAGGGTTTTTGTCTTTCATCTGAATGACTCTTGTTTCTACCCTGAAGCTGGGTTGGAGAAGATACCTGGGAAACCAAGAAGTGCACCATTAGATCGAATCAAAGGGAAAGATGGACTTGACATCTACACAATTTTTTTTTCTGAATGTACCAAAAAAGATCATATAAACCAAAATACACATAAAAGACTACCTCAACATTTTCCTGTGGTGGGACAGAACTACATTGCTGGTCTGTTCCAGGATTGTGGGCTTCATGGCCTGATGAAGTGTTGCCGAGTGTCTGTTCAATTTTAGAAACAAGCTTGGAATGAGTAGCACGAAGATGAGAGATCTGTAAGAGTTGTTGGCAGTATTCTGGCCACTCAATCAAGCGATCAACAAAATTTTCCAAGGCCTTTGTCCCAAATATAAATATCTGCATGAAGACAATGTTGTACTTGTATAGTTATATAAACAATAGCTTACAGGTCTAGTTACACCGTTACCGAAAACCAGTACTAACTTTGGAATCTACAGGTTCACGTAATGCATCCAAAACAGCTTTTAAGGCATTGCTAAGTGCAGAATCGCTCACAATTTGATGCCCAATAAGCAATCCTGCAAGCAAAAAATAGAAAAGTTGTGTTATGTTAAATTATTACGGGATATATATAACGTTTAAATTTTGAGTAAATCCTATGAGGACTCACCAAATAGAATAGCAACAAGCTTAAGTTCTTCATCAGGGTATTTGTTGAAAAACTTGTTCACTTGAAGCAGGTTGCTGATCATATACTCAAATACCAATTGCTCCCTGTCGGGTTGCATAAAGGTGAACCATAAGTACTTGATAAATTAGAGACTATAAGATCGATTTTGAATGACGTTTTGTTGGGTACAATTAATAGAATCTAGCACTAACTTTTTATAAGTTATGAGAAAAATTAATGTTGCTTCTTGAAAAACTTCTAATAACGAATTATGCAACTGAAGATCGTTAAAATATAGTTATGACTATGAAAAATACATCAGTGGTGTTCCAAGTAATAATTCCCTCCAAGATGCACCAACCAAACACAATATGAAGCACTTTTAGTCCAAACACACATTTAAGTGTCCATGCTATTCAGAGTTTGTAAGAATTTAAAAAACTAGAACATGAAGAAGGATAGAATGTTAGGCTATGAAAAGGAAACCAAATTAATGTTATAAATTAACCTAGATTGTCAAATTAATTTAATTAGTATTATTAAATGTCTGTTAATATGTCACTTACTATTTGAATCATTGTGTTGGTTTTGAACGTTGTAATGGTTTGTATACCAACCGTCTAGTCTCCATTGTATAAAGGGGATATGTATCAGATTAGGTTGAATTATTAGGATATCAAATAAAGAAGATTACTTTTTGTGTATCTTATCCTTTAGGTTTTAAATCTATCTTTATTCCCAACATAGTGGTCTTAGAACCGGCAATTTAAAATTGAAACCTTGCTTTATTCTTTACTGATAGCCACGAACAACAATCTTTTTCAAACTCAATTGCCACAATTGAATGGTAGAAACTACTATAATGGGAGTATCCAAATGAAGGTCTTGTATGAATCGTGGGATCTGTGGAGCGTGGTAGATAATGGCAAAATGGAACCAGAAGATAAGGATGGTTTAAAGGCGCAACAACTTGTAGAATTGAAAGAGAACATGAAGAAAGATAAGAAGGATTTGTTCTTTATCTACCAAGTGGTTGAGGATCCTATATTCGAAAGGATATATGGATCAAAATCTTTTAAGGAGGCCTGGGAGACGTTGTATAACAGTTATAGGAGAGAAGATAAGGTAAAGGCAGTACATTTGCAAACACTTAGGTGGCGTTTGGTTCACAGAAAGTTTTTGAAGGAATTGAAATCTGTCACGGAATTGGATTCTATCAGGAATTGGAATCCATTTCCATATTCTGTTTGGTTGGCAGGAAATGGAATTAGAATCCAATTTGAAAATTTGTTTGGTTGCCAGAAATTGGAATTCATGTAATAACAAATTTGCCCTTATTGTTTTTTTTTTGAATAATTTTACTTTGTTTTATTATTGCTAGTGGTGGTGGATGACGGTGGTGGAGGTGGTGGGTTGTGGTGGAGGATGGCGGTGGGTGGTGGTGGCTGGTGACGATGGTGGTGGTGGATGGCGGTGTTGGTGGTGGGTGACAGTGGTGGTGGTGGGTAGTGGTGGTGATGGCGATGGTGGCGGTGGTAGTGGTGTGTGGTGGTGGCGGGTGACGGTAGGTGGTGGTGGTGGTGGGTGATAGTGGGTGGCGGTGGTAGTGGTTGGTAATGGTGCTGGTGGATGGCAGTGGGTGGCAATGGGTACTAGTGGTGGTGATGGTGGTGGTAGGTGACGGTGGTGGCGGCGGTGGGTGATAGTGGGTGGTGGTGGTGGGTAACTATGGTAGTGGTGGGTGGTGGTGGGTCTATGGTGGTGGAGGGTTTCAATTTGAAAGGTAATAGAAGGGTATAATGGTCTTGCACATTCCCTCTTCCAAGGGAATTAATTCCATCCATCTACCAAAGGAATTCATTCCATTCATTTCAATGGAATTGGAATCTAATTCCTTCAAACAAAACTTGAACCAAATGCAGGAATTCGAAGGAATTGGATTATAATTCCCTAGAATTTCGACGAGCCAAACGGCCCCTTAGGTGTGAATTCGGTGGTTTAAAGATGAAGGAATAAAACCATTGAAGATTTCTACAACCGTGTAATCGCAACACTGAATCAAATAAGGCTTAACGGTGAAAGCATTGATGACAAGAGAGTGGTTGAAAAGATTTTAAGAAGTCTTACTAAAAAGATTGAATATGTAGCGGTGTAGAAGAATCAAAAGATATCACAACACTCTCATTAGAAAGTTTATTGGGAACATTACAATCCTATGAATTACGTTTGAGACTATTTGATGATAAGTCTTCAATGGAACAAGTCTTTTATTCAAAAGGGAATGATCATAGAAAACCCCTATCAGTGCTTTTATTGCCACAAATACGGACACACAACAAAATATTGCAAGATAAGAAAAGAGGATGATAATGAAGATGCAAATTTCGTTTATGGAAAATAACCCAAGGATGAAGAAACAATGTTCATGACAATTGAGGATCTTGAAACTCTAGTAGATGATGCATGGAACAAGAATGATGATGATATTGTGAAAAGTAACAAGGTGGTGAATGTGCTCGTAGACACTCTTCATGGGAATGTCAAAGGATGATGGTTCTTGAAGATTGAACTAATCAAGATGATGAATTTGTTTGGGAACATTTTAGGTTAAGGGGGTATGTTAGAAATTAACCTAGATCGTCAAATTATTTTAATTAGTATTATTAAAGGTCTCTTAATATGTCAACTACTATTTGAACTATTATGTTGGTTCGTGGAACGTTGTAATGGTTTGTATGCCGAACTGTCTAGTCTCAAATAAAGGGGATATGTATCAGATTATTAGGCTGAATTATTAGGATATCAAATAAAGAAGATTAGTTTGTGTGTATCTTATCCTTTAGTTTTTAAATCTACCTTTATCCCCAACAATCAATTCGAAGTAACTAGTAAGGTAACTAATAGTCTAAGACAAATCAAGAAACCCTAAATCATAGATACACTATATAGAATACTCCTCAATTTGGAGTAACGATGACGCAACTTGTGACAAATTACAAAATCATAATATCCATGCAAGAATATTTGCAAGTTGGAACTCGATCCTTATATGCACCAATTGGATCGATGGATGGTATCTTCATGTTCCCACAAGACAGTATTTGATCACGTGCCCATCAACTTCAACGTTTATCGTAATAAAGCCTCATCAAGTCATCCATGATTACTATTTGCTCTTTACAATGGTGTTGACCTATGTAGAGGATCATTAAGCCTAATGGGGCCTAAGATTACTTAAAAAATGCAGAGTGTTACATGAGCCCGAGATAAGTAAGGGCACCAATTTAGAAGGTAGCGACGACGTGGACACGAAACTAGGGTTCTCGCAGTTGGCTAGGGTTTCCATAGCTATAACATGGTTATCATAATTCATTCCATGTAATAGATCTAGAAGATTATTTCTTTGTATTTCTTGTGAGGTAATGGCCTCAATTTCTATGAAATGCTAGGCAAAGGAAAGAAAATTAATCCTAAGTTAGGTAACTAAATCAAGAAAATTAATCCGTATTTCTATGATACTAGCAAGTCTTGAATTCCCATGCATCTCCCATGACATGTTGCTTGCCTTGCATAGACATCATCCTAGATCATAGAACCACCATAATTTCAAATCTAAAAGAAGAAACTAATCTATCATTAACATTCACCTATTGCTAGACCTGCTCTCTCATGTTATTAACCGATACCATTTTGCATTTCTTCGCATGTCGTCAAGGAAGCCAATATGCACGATAAGAGATTAGTGAAGAAGCTAAAACCTCAAAATTGTAACATATTCTTGCGGGAAAAGGAAAGTTTTCGATGATAAAAGATGGACAATTAAAAGTAAAACCTTTTTTCAGAAGATCCCTTGAATTGCGTAAGCATTCGAACCATTGCGTCAACTGTCAGTTGCCTAGAGAACATTTGCTGGAAATAAGCATTGGCCTCTGTCTCTATATGATATGCATCTATTTCAAATGTTGAAGAATCGGGTTCACTAATGCTCTCCCTCACTGGACCATTGTGCGTTGATGTTATACACAAACTTTCCATTTCCTTGGAAATTTCGTTAGAGGAGAGCAAGGCAGTATGTTCTTCAAGGACCTACAAATAAATACGGATTTCAACGGATATAATTGAAGGTAAATGGTAAACCATCATGATAGAAAACAAAAATCAAGTATTTGACCTCTAACTCCTGAAACAAGTCCACAAGTCTATTAATGTTTTCTGTATTCAAGTTGAGGGCAGCATTTAATGCTCTTGAAAAGAATGGAGGGTTGACATGCCATGAATGGAGTACAGGTAGAACAGGTGAAGAAACTTCATTTTGGAGGAGATTCTGTGGAGTCTGCATATTTTGGCACAATATTATTAACCAAAAAGACCATACATAAAAAGAAACAGAAAAGTGAGGAAACATTACAATAATACGGGGCATTTCAAGTAACAGCACTTCAAACTGCGCCATATAGAAGTTCCTTCCTGCAGGAAACAACATAATTCTCTTATGAATCTACAAAGTCAAGCTAAGAATAATAATAAAAAAACAATGCTCACCGGCCATTCTGACATCATTGTTTTCAGAGTCTGATAAAGCAAGACCAAAACCAAGTTTCTCAAATGGTGATAATTGCATTGCGGTGGATAAATTGTCCAGAAATTCTTTACTGATTGGTATATGTTTTACTAAACCAGAGAACACCTTACAGAAATAGGGCTTTTCCATCAACTTTCTAAAGAGTGAAGCAACTGCAGGTTCTAGATGTGTACTCTTCAATCCTTTTTCATAAATCTTGAAGTGATGCAAGCAGCTATCAACAAGCAATATGCTTTCTTCTGTTCCATATTCAATATACTGCAAAATAAAAGAGAATATTAACTTGAAATACATACTTTCTGATCCATTGTCAATGTGCCATGGTCCTATCTGTTCTTGCATGAAATTTGATGTGTATAATTTCATAAAACATTCCAGAAGTCCAAACCGAACATATTTTGCATAGTTAAAAGACAACTAAATCTAAAAAGATACTACGCGTAAAAGATAAACATGTAGTTTCCTATAAATTTTAGATCTCGAAAGATACTTAACCTAAATATATACAAGATTCCTACTAGTATTCTTCACTCTCAATAGTTAAATACAAATCTATATCCAATTTCCAAACATCAAACTTTTCAACCTATTCATCTATGTCATTGTCTTCACAATCACCTCTCATTATTCCTAGTTATTGTTGAGGAGAAAGATAAAAAAACCAAACATGAAATCTGATGCATCACTAGAAGCACAAACGAATCTCATATGTTCTAGGAAATATTTTTTATGGACAACAATTTGAAAGAAACTTGAACATCCGGTTTGCTGTTGACTCTAATAGCCTTAGAAAGAACTGACAGCATCAATTTAAATGATCAAATAGCACCCTTTAAAACAGAAAAAGATAATAGCATGTTTAACTTTTTTTAAATATCTTCCTTTAAATAGAAACCAATGCAGCGAATCAACACCTTTGACCTTGAATGATAACTGCAAGAGATAGATCAACATGGAAACCACTTTCAAACTGGATTAAACAGAATAATCTTCTTCTTAGATATTTCATAATTTAAGCTGATTTGCTCTTTGAAAACAAGTAGCTCTCATATCGTCCTAATGTGAAAAAAAAGACTCTTGTGAAAGTGAAACCGCCATGATAACCGTAAAGTAGTTTCATAAACTTACGGTTTCATACTGATAAACCCCCGCATTGCATCGTATGTAGGTACCACGTACATGATACTGACGACAAAGGTATATATCATGATGCCAACAGTAAGGAAAACTATTTTAAAAGAAAAGTTTGATTTCGTTAACATAATAAAAATTTATGCTTCTAACATATGAAAAAAAATTCCCTTAATGAATAGTAAGTTTGACATAACAACATGGTTTCTAAATGGAAACTAAGAACAAGTAAACTCGTCCCTGCTTCAATGGTAGAAGGATGAGACAGATGCCTCTTCTTTGTTTCAATATTTCAGCCTCTTCAAGTCATGATCGTGTTTTAATGAGCACAAAAACTATGAAGTTAAAAAGAAAGACAACGAAACACAAAGCACCCTCAAGAAAATTGTACTCAACCCCTAAATCCCTCTTCTAAATGTAGCATAGCACCACCCTTCAACTACCGTATCTATCTCCAAGATCCCAAATTTAGAACCATTTAACCACATACCCTCCAAACCACCAACTAATTTCCAATTAAACCACCATCAAAATTAAATAAAACATTAAAAGAATCCTAGCACAAAATTGTCACTGTCCAAGTAATCTTACTTCTACAAAGAGTTCTGCCAATCGCACTCACAATCTCCGCCGAATAATCAGCAATTTAAGGGTTTTAACTTGATAATTAGTGTTTACACGCGTCGTGAACAAACAAACAAACAAGATGACTAAAGTAAACCAATTAGGGTTTTCAAAAACTAGAAATTGACAAGAGTATATGCCTGAGAGAGTTCTTGAACAACAGAATCGTAATTGTCCTCGTTCAAAGTCTCAAGCAACTTCCGAATTTCAGTTGAAATTCTCTGCAAAAATGGCCTCATGGCAAAAAAAAAAAAAAAGGTTAATAATTGATCGATTGAAGTTCGATTCGCCGATTATCAACAAATTCAGAGTTCTGAATTCAGGTGACGGTGTGAACTGGAAGATTTTGGGAGCACAGGAGTGAACTATGAAAGCAAGTGTAGAGCAAGTCTTCTTGGCTTTGACGTGTGTTTATAGACCCTTGAATTCAAGTGCATGGATGTTGAACAAGCTAATAAAACCAACTCCTCCCCCTTCGATTACGAATAATACAAATCTTGTCCTTCTTCTTTTCTATTGATTTCACTTGGATGACTTAATGTCCTACAAGAAATGTGTATGAGTCCGTTTCAGTTCCTATGATGTCGTTTTCGGGCTTTTTCTTTTTTCTGTTTTAAATCCATGTTTACCATGATGAACCAACAAGATCTAGAGACTGTAGAGTAAATATATAAACATAAACCACACAACAAGAAAAAACACAAAGAAATCGAGCAAAATCAATGTAAGATTTTAAGTTTGTTTGGATGATTGATTATCCACAAAAAGATTTTCTATGACGTACAAAAATTAACATGAACTGAGAGCAAGATGAATCTGGTAAGAGATTTTGGATCAAGGAGAAATATTGCTAGACGTAGCATACTCTAGGAACCATATTGTAACTTATTGAAATGCTAGATACATTTATTACCGTGTATTAAATGAGTATATAATATTATTTACTTCATTTGTCTTCACTAAACTAAATGCTTTATAAATTGTCTAATAAATGTAATTATCAGTTGAATAATTAATTTTTTTTAATAAAAATATAGGAAGGACAATTTGGTAACCAAGATCAAATTATTTGTCAAATAAGTAATGATTGCCAACATAATATATATATATATATATATATATATATATATATATATATATATATATATATATATATATATATATATATATATATATATATATATATATATATATATATATATATATATATATATATATATATATATAGGTTCATGTGTGAACATTAACTATTCTGTGAATGTATGACCAATTTGATCCAATTATTTGACAGGGGTATTGTGGTAAAATTACAAATATATTAATTAATAATATTTAATGTTTTTAGGGAGAAGATTTTTAGTTACCAAATATATTAACTAATAATATTTAATGTATTTAGGGTATTTGTGGCCCATCATGTCAGCCGATCATTAACATATCCTCCACATTCTTCTCCTCTCATCTGCTGCCGATCCACATACCTCATGAAGCTTCTTCAACTCCGACTAGAGGGATGCCTCCGGCAGATTGGTCGGTGACTCCGATCAACATCTCCTCCACATACCTCAGATGAAGCTTCTCCGACTCCGAAGCCTCTCATAAATTCATGACCGGTGACTCCAACCAGCCGTTGTCTACGTTCCTTCTCTTTCGACTAAACATCACGCCAAGCTTCTCCTACCACACCTCCCGATTCTAGTACATACCTGTTTTCTATTTTCAAACATTTGTTTCTAATTATTTGGTTATGGTCTTAGGTTTAGTTTTGAATATGATTTACCATTTTTGTTTCAATCTAATAGAGTTTGTTGTTTCAAAATGGTGTTCGATTGAGTCTGAAATTAAAGAAACCTCTGTGGGTTTCGCTAATGATATTATTAAGTGCTTAAATTCGATTGTGGATAAATCCATTTATATTGATCTAGATTTTTCTCGATTGGAAATTATTGTTGATACGTACCCACTAAAGAATGATTCTTTTAGAATCGGTCCTTATTTTTCTCATGATCTACTTATCTCTCATGCTATCTTTCGTGGTTGTTCCACAGAAGAAAGTATTGGAGACACCCGCTGGAGTTGGTTTTTCCTACAAAGCCAACTCTTCTTCTTTTGAATAGAGAAAATCATCATAATCTTAATATTGAGGTAACAAAAACGGCAATATTCTTTCAGAATGGATGTGGTGGTGATACAACAATTTCTAGATTGATAGTTTATGTTTCATTCTCACAGAAGGTGTACATTGTAATTTATGTTTTTATACTTGATATAGAATTTGTGTATATTCTTCAACAATATTGTATATATTATTGTTTAGTATTGAATGTCGTGTATATTCTTCAATAATATTGTATATGTTATTGTTTATATTATAAGTGGTCCTAATATTCTTTTAGAATGAAATCTTGGTTTGTAAGAATGATTTAAAGACGACATGTATTCATCGTAATATGAGTTTTTTAAATATAATTATTATAATTACTAATTAGGTTATACATTTTAAAAGTTATTATAATAATTAATAACATAATTAGTTATTTAATAAAATCCCACCAAATTAGGATATAATAACTGAACTTCCTTTTTTAATTCTTGATTAATAGACTAAAATATCATTTTCAGGTGTTTAGTTGTAAAAACTTATTAATTAAGTTTTATATATTTATCTTGAAGCCCCTGAGTCTAAGATCATAGATCATTTCAATCAGACGCTTCATATTTGGTCATACGTTCACACAATACTTGTAATCCACATTTGACCATATATATATATATATATATATATATATATATATATATATATATATATATATATATATATATATATATATATATATATATATATATATATATATATATATATATATATATATATATATATATATATATATATATATAAATACATATATATATATATATATATATATATATATATATATATATATATATATATATATATATATATATATATTTATTTTACTAGTTAGATTTTTGTCGAAACCTTCTAATCGATCCTCTCATTTATGGTATCAGAGCCATGATTTCAAAAAGTCTTCGATGTATTCAACACATATATATATATAATTTTCAAAATGCATATATTTAAATTATTCAATAGAAATGATAAGAATTTAGTAAAAAATCAATTAATAGAGGAATATGAAATTCCAAAAAATTTAGATTTACTTAATAAATGGACAATTCCGAAAATACACCCTAAAGTAATATATGAATTAGGAACATTTGAAGAAATTGGTTTTACTCATACAGTAAAAACAACCGAAGAAAATTTAACTTTAAACCAAGAAGAAATGATTATAAAATTATTAACTACACGGGATATTAATAGATATCAAACTCAATATAATTACTTACATATAGGATTAGTACAAATTGCATTTAAACCTTTAACTTTACAAGGTTTGCCTGAAAGTTTTTTAGCTGTTTTAAGAGATGCACGTAATCTGGATTGGAAAAAATCTTTGATGGGTATTATACAATCTAGTTTGGCTCATGGCCCAGTATATTTTAATGTTTATCCTAATTTACAATTATCTTTATCAGATGTTAATATATTAGATGCTTTAACTTTAAATGTTAAAACACATGGATATAATTATATTCCAGGATCAGAATTAATATGTATTTGTTATAGGATTTATTATAAACCACTTCTAACTATGAATCCTAGATGTAAAATAATTAATAAATCAATAAATGAAACAATACTTACAGAAAGTAATTTTGATATGTCTAAAATTACGAAAAGAAAAGCTATAAAATGGAATGAAATAGAATTTCCAGAAAATTGGATAATAGAAGGGGTAGTTCCTCCACCACCAATAACTCAACATAATTTAACAAATATTATACAAACAATGGATGGAAATATAAAGATTGAATTTGAAAAACCAACAGGAGATAATAATACGTCATTAATAAAAAGATGTCATTCTACTAGATTTAATTATTCCTATATTTCACCCATAGATTATAAAGTAGAAATGCCTTCTAGGGCCTCTACATCCGGAATAGATGAAAAAAATTAAAAATCTTAATATAAAAAATAATATTGTTTTTCAAGATGAGGATCCCACTCTTTCTGAAATGGATTTTCCAACAAAAATTCCTGATATATAATGGAAGAAAAAATAGATTTTAGTCTCGGGTCACAGGCAAGAAAATTAATAAGTGAAGAATTTTATAGCAACAAATGGCAGACATTTAGAGAATGGTTTTTTGAAGAATTTACTTCTGAACAATTAATAATTTTACAAAATCAATTTTATGACTATTTATCTTCGATAAATAAAATTGGATTTTTTGCTCCATGGTTCTTAGAAAAATATGTTATTGAACAAAAAGACACAATAAATGCCCTGGAAAGAATTTATCATATAACTGATGATCAATATATAAAAAGTTTATTTCCACCACAACAACCATTTTTTATAGAAAAAGATGGTATCAAAATAAAATTTTCATCTTTTCAAAAACTTTTTACAAATAATTCAGTTATAATGGCAGATCATATAAATGCTTTAATCCAACAACTAAATTTTAATAATTTATGTTCTAATATAATGAATGAACAAATGAATTCTTTACATGAAAAATTAGATAAAATAATAATACAAAAGCAAAATGATAAAGAGGATAATCAATTATCAAAAAAAAAAAATTAATAGCAGCAACAATACAACCACCTCCACAAATTAATAATTTTAAAATTAGAAATTATAAAGAATTAGAAGACATATTATCTAAAATATTCGAAAAATTAAGTATAAATACGATTAATAAAAGTAATACAGATAATAGTGGATCTGATCAAGAAACAGAAGATAATATAGAGATCACTAAAATTGGATCTTATGATAATAAATTTGCTAGAAAGCCAGTTCAAAGGATGTACTATTATCCTAAACCAAGTCCTCAGGATGTCCTGCATGAAGAAAGAGAATATGAATTCAGTAATAGTTATAGTGGTAAAAACATTTATGAATGGAATATAGATGGATTTACTGAAAGGCAAATTTATAATACTATACATAGAATGTTAATGTATAGCACAATAGCTAAACAAGCTAGAAATGATGATATTAAAGTAGCAAAAATGTTAGTTGCAGGGTTTACTGGACAATTAAAAGGATGGTGGGATAATTATTTAACCACCACCCAACAACAATTAATATATAATAGTGTTACAAAATTAGAAGGAGATAATGAAGTTGTTGAAAAATATTTTTATATGTGACCATCACTGAAATAAGATGAACTGTTTTTATCTAACAAATATTATCAGTTTATTTCAGATTGCATGAATTCGAGATCAAAAACAAAGAAGAATCAAGACCCGAGAAACTTTGAGAAAACAACTAAACCTGAGGAAGTAATGCTACGAACCAAAGAGCAAAATACAAAAAAGTCACACTGCTACAGCAATCACGACGCGACAGAAGGCATGGTCGCGACGTGAAGAAGAGCAAAGACAGAAGTCCAGATTGTCCAGCGATCGCGACGCGACGGAAGGACCGGTCGCGACGCGAAGCCCCAAACGCGACACCACCTACTTCTTGCTCGCGAGGCTACCAACACAACGCACTAACCAGTGGCCGACCAAAAGCAACACGACAAACGCACCCTCGCGACGCGACGGGACACCTGGTCGCGACGCGAAGACTGTAGTTCAGCAACTATAAATAAGAAGCTCACCTCTTGCCATTCTTGTGCAAAAAACCTTACACCACACCATACCCATTCAAGCACCAATACATCAAGATTACCCCACGTCCAAAGAGCAAAAAACCTGCCAAAAACTCTCTAGAAAACTCTTTTCACACTCAAAGAAAATCCACGTCCAAACAAACACCAAACAAAACCGCTACACCCATACTCTACCCGACACCAAACAAAACCTCTACCCAACACCATACAAAACCTCTACCCGAAACCAAACAAAACCTCTACCCTACACAAGAAACAAAACCTCTACCCGACAACAAACTTTAAACCTCTAAACAACCTCAACCCGAATACCAAACTACAAAACCTACACACCCTCTACCAAATACATACACCACGAAAACTAAACCCACAAAAACCCTGTGCATCCCTATTAAACCGACACCAAAAACCCATTTCACCAAACACCAAAAACTACCAAACCTCATCCTACCGTAAAGAACAAGAATCGACGCTTCAAAGAAAACACCATCTTCCTCAGCTATCGATAAGTTCTTTTGAAATTATCTGTGTCGTTATTGATTTATTTAAACTGTTATAAATCAACTGTACCAGATATCCAATACATCCGAATTGAACCTTGACAACGAAAACATATGTGGACTGTATTTAACCGAGACATCTAACTTCTAACTTCTAACTTCTAACCTTTTTATTTATTGTAAAAACACTTTATCGTTGATAATGGCGTTTATTACATCTAACCTCTAACTTCTAACATTTACTTTATTTACCGCTTTCTGTCTATTTAAATACTGTCTAGTTTAGATTTACTGCTTTATTTTACTTATTTATAGCTTTCAGTAACTTAATTTTAGTTTATATTTATTCCGCAACTCTTATTTATTCCGCATATTATAGCCAAAATACATATCTGTCACACAGTAACCGGCTTAAAAACCCTTATTCGTGGAGATCGGTTATCGTATTTTCAACAATTGGTATCAGAGCTCGTGTGATTTAGTCTGAAATTTTTGTCGAAAACTTTTGTGTAGCGTTTTTATAAACCACCAATAAGTTTTCTTTAAAAATTTCATCTTAATATCACTTGTTCAAAAAAAAAAGGAAAAATTTTAAAAATAAAAAAAAAACAACCCAAAAATGTCTTCCACAACCTACTCAAGAGCTCCATATGTCATCGATCAGGTATGGTCTATGATCTCAGAAATCGGTCTTTCAAAAACACCATTTGAGTCCCACATGACTAAGATTGAGAACAGTTTGAAAGCTGATCTCAAACTATATCATGACACAATAGTCAAATCTGATATCTACAAATCTGAATTACAAACCTTGCAACTCAGATTTGGAGAATCAACAATGACTAGAGACAAACTTGAAAGAGACGTTAAACGAAAATCAGAAGAATATAATCACGTCTTAGATCAATTAAATGAAGCTCTAAAACAAAAAAGGGACTTAGAAATAAAAAATCAATCTGTTTTTCCATCTGAAATAAAAGATGCCTTAGAAATAGAAGTCCTTCAGTTAAAACTAAAAATTCAAGATTTAACTGACAAAAACACTAGTTTGATTCTAAAACTAGATGATTCTTCAAAACAAATCAAACTTCTTGAATCTGAGAATCAAAGATTTCAAGGAAAACTGGATTCTATCAATCTTGCTAGAAAGCTAAGTGATGATATTTTCATCAAAGCAACATCCTTAGGATCTGGCAAAATCGATACAAATTACAGACCTGGATTAGGAAGAGAATCCTTCGAAATCGAACAAGCCAAACAAGAAACCAGGACTAACAGTGAAAACTCTGAATCAACTCTAACAGATCTATCCACATCTGTTAATGAGGAAAATTCAGACGACGAAACAGTTATCAACTGTAACCCAGATGATACTGATTTCACTGTTTCCAAAAGATCTTTCACTAATAGGTATTCAACCCACCAAATCCAAATTACCAACCAAAACTCCAAATTTAAAGAATTTTTGAATAGAGCAAACTCCTTTTACAAGAAAGATAGTACCTCTAAACCAATTGCTCTTCAAAAGGAACAAGGCAAATCCAAAGTTTTCAAACAAACCCAAAAGAAACCTTTGAAACCAGCCTCTTTGCCACAAAAACAAAAAAAATTTCAAAACCATCCTCATCCCAAAAACAAAGAAAGGTTATCAGACAAGTCATTACATAAAGGATACCTTTCACACAATCAGAAATCTTTCCAAATGACAGGTTTTCAAAAACAAATCTTAAATTGGGAAAATCTGATAAGTCAAATCAAGCCTCAACCACTTCGTCCAATTAACAGAAACCATAATGATTTCAAATCACCGAAAACCATTAACAAATCAGGACCCACCATGGTTTGGGTACCTAAACTTTCTGTCTAATTGCAGGTACTTTGTGCTGGAGAGCCCAATGATGATACGTGGTATATCGATAGTGGCCGTTCCAAGCATATGACAACAAACCATAGCCTTCTACAAGACTTCAAACCCATACTACCTCCGATGCAGAAACTTCACAATCAAACCAAAATGATGCGGATCCAGTCGAGAGGGAACCACCAACACTAAATCCCTCTTTAAACACACCCAATCCACCTATCCAAAATGATCCCAATGCATCATTTATGGGGGAACCACCAAAACCAGAACCCTCCTAAAACACCCCAATCCACCTGTCCAAATGATCCCAATGCATCATTTATGGGAGAACCACCAAAACCAAATTCCTCTTTAAACAATCCCAACCTACCTATCCAAAATGATCTCAATGCATCATTTATGGGGGAACTCTCGTTACCCCATTCTCACCCCCAAACCAAAATTTTCCAAAAACATTCAAATAACCAAAATTTTCCAAAAACATTCAAATAACCAAAATTTTCAAAAAAAAAAACATCCACATAATCAAAAATCAAAAAAAAAATTTAGGATAAAGTTTTATCTTTTTAAAGACTTTATAAAACCATGTGATTAACATCTTCTTGACTAAATTTTCAGATACTTATGCTCGATGAATGTTCTCAGTCATATTGATTCTTAAATTAAAGTGAAGGTTCAAATCTCAAAATTTTCGTTATGTACATTCTCCTATTCTCTTTGAATTTATTTCAATTATAACGATTTTATCTATTAAGGGACATAAGATCAGGAGATTCAGATGAAAACCAAACCCATGTGAGAAATTGTGCCTCGTCTTTAAATGCTAAGTGGAATTCATTTCTGTGAGCAAAGGTGTTTTCATTATGACTTATAGGATTTATACTCTTATACCGTGATGCTAGTCTCATTTTTGCTTAGATATCAAAATGACCAGGGACGATACTTTCATTTTCTTATATATTAGACAAACTGTCTATTATATCACCTATCCCTATCCTCAATCAAACCACTTCAAAGAAAAGCTTCATCATCTGGCATAACAAATCTGACAAATGAAGAAACGACAAAGTCACATCCAACAAATGCTGTCAACAAATCACAATTGGTAACCACATCAGATATCTTTTACACAATATGTATTCGCACAAATCAATAAAAGATAAAAACAAAGGTGAACACTTCACCAAAGAAAAAAAAAAGATTTACAACACAATCCATCAAGACAGACATCTCTCAAACAACGTATTCTCAAAAGCTTTATCAAATATAGCTGTCAAAACCAAAGATTTACCGGGATACTGTAGCCTTCATAATTGAATATTCTTAGTTGCAAACTGCACTATGAAAATTTCTAAACCCCTCTACATGTATTTCCCGACGGAGAGAGAGTGAACATCAATGGCATGAATGAAGAAAACCTCTAAGTAATGCCGAAACCAGTCTTATGTGATTGATTATCTAATATGAAGACCAAGTGACTAAAGTATATAGGTATAAATCCACATTAAGCATAAGTCAACACCTTCAAACTGAGAGATATCACTCATCTTTAGTGATTATACACCAGTTCTGCACCCAGAACAACCAAAACACCTCAGTCAAATGTGAGCTATACCTATGAGATTTCATCTGAATCGACCTATTAAGATCACTTGTCGTCTTTATAATTGTTATAAAATCTCAAGGAATATTATGAAAGCACATATACAAAAACCCTTTGATAAATGAACTCGAAACCTTGATTCAAAAACAAATATTCTTGACAAACATTTTTCAAAACATAAGTAAAATCTAGTCACACTTTTTCAAAACACGTGATATGGTTTCATAAATGTTTTATCCAAACTCCAAGAATTTGCAACCTTAACCTCTAATATGTTCTTATTTCAGTAATGATCACATAGGGGGAAATTGTTGAAAAATATTTTTATATGTGACCATCACTGAAATAAGATGAACTGTTTTTATCTAACAAATATTATCAGTTTATTTCAGATTGCATGAATTCGAGATCAAAAACAAAGAAGAATCAAGACCCGAGAAACTTTGAGAAAACAACTAAACCTGAGGAAGTAATGCTACGAACCAAAGAGCAAAATACAAAAAAGTCACACTGCTACAGCAATCACGACGCGACAGAAGGCATGGTCGCGACGTGAAGAAGAGCAAAGACAGAAGTCCAGGTTGTCCAGCGATCGCGACGCGACGGAAGGACCGGTCGCGACGCGAAGCCCCAAACGCGACACCACCTACTTCTTGCTCGCGAGGCTACCAACACAACGCACTAACCAGTGGCCGACCAAAAGCAACACGACAAACGCACCCTCGCGACGCGACGGGACACCTGGTCGCGACGCGAAGACTGTAGTTCAGCAACTATAAATAAGAAGCTCACCTCTTGCCATTCTTGTGCAAAAAACCTTACACCACACCATACCCATTCAAGCACCAATACATCAAGATTACCCCACGTCCAAAGAGCAAAAAACCTGCCAAAAACTCTCTAGAAAACTCTTTTCACACTCAAAGAAAATCCACGTCCAAACAAACACCAAACAAAACTGCTACACCCATACTCTACCCGACACCAAACAAAACCTCTACCCAACACTATACAAAACCTCTACCCGAAACCAAACAAAACCTCTACCCTACACAAGAAACAAAACCTCTACCCGACACCAAACTTCAAACCTCTAAACAACCTCAACCCGAATACCAAACTACAAAACCTACACACCCTCTACCAAATACATACACCACGAAAACTAAACCCACAAAAACCCCGTGCATCCCAATTAAACCGACACCAAAAACCCATTTCACCAAACACCAAAAACTACCAAACCTCATCCTACCGTAAAGAACAAGAATCGATGCTTCAAAGAAAACACCATCTTTCTCAGCTATCGATAAGTTCTTTTGAAATTATCTGTGTCGTTATTGATTTATTTAAACTGTTATAAATCAACTGTACCAGATATCCAATACATCCGAATTGAACCTTGACAACGAAAACATATGTGGACTGTATTTAACCGAGACATCTAACTTCTAACTTCTAACTTCTAACCTTTTTATTTATTGTAAAAACACTTTATCGTTGATAATGGCGTTTATTACATCTAACCTCTAACTTCTAACATTTACTTTATTTACCGCTTTCTGTCTATTTAAATACTGTCTAGTTTAGATTTACTGCTTTATTTTACTTATTTATAGCTTTCAGTAACTTAATTTTAGTTTATATTTATTCCGCAACTCTTATTTATTCCGCATATTATAGCCAAAATACATATCTGTCACACAGTAACCGGCTTAAAAACCCTTATTCGTAGAGATCGGTTATCGTATTTTCAACAGAAGTCCCTAGTGCAGTATATACTTTAACTTGTACAATTGTAGAACATTTTACTGGAAGATGGACTGATAATTCTGAACATATAAGAGTTCTATTAAATGGATTAAAATGTAGAACTTTAACATTATTTAGATGGTATAAGGATACTTTTCTTAACAGGGTAATGGAATTACCAGATTGTAATAGTCCTTATTGGAAAGCTAAATTTATAGATGGATTACCTAATTTATTTGCAGAAAGAATAAGAAAGCAATTAAGGGGAAATAATCCTAGTATTATATATGAAGATCTTACTTATGGAAGATTAATAGGAACATGTATCAAATAAGTGTTATCATTATGTAATGAAATAAAATTAAATCATCAAATAAAAAGCCAACGTCTTAATGGAAAAAGACAATTAGGAGAATTTTGTGAACAATTTGGAATGGAAATGAATTTAAAAAAAATCTAATAAAAAATTTAAGAATAAAAAATATTCTGAAGAAAGAAAAAAAGAAAGAATTAAGAAAAAGAATTTCAGAAAACAAAAAAGAGAAGAAAATGATAAAAAATTGTTTAATTGAAAATCGTTTAGAAAACGAAAAGATAGATGTTATAAATGTGGAAAACCTGGCCATTATGCTAATAAATATAAAGAAAAAATAAAAAAGAAAATTAATAACTTAGATTTAGAAGATGACACTAAACAAAAATTTATTAGTTTAATAGAAGATACAGACACTGATAGCTCAGAAAATTATTATCAAGATTATTATGATGATGAAGACACTTCTTCAAATAATGAAGATAAATGTAATTGTATTATAAAAACAGAAATAGATTCGAAAAATAATAACTTCGAAGATGAAATATATTTGATCGAATCACAATTTCAAAATAATTTACAAATTAATATGATTAGTAACGATATAGCAAAATTACTAAAAGAAGTATCAGATAATAAAATTAGAAATCAAATAATAGATAATTTGCAAAATCCCAATAAACAATAACAAATGGTTAATGAAGAACCATATTCAATGAAAAAATTAGACCAAATGTTAAAAGCAAGAACAAATATCAAAACCTTCGATTTAATAACAGTTGAAGACTTAAATAAAGAAATTAGTAATTTAAAATTGGAAATTGAAAATATCAAGAAACACTCAGTAATACAAGACAATAGAATAACTAAACTTGAAAAAAGACCTATAATAGAATCATATGCCGATATTATAAAAAGAGATGAAAATTCAAACAATGACAATTTATTTTTGCAATCAATTGAAAATGTAATTTTTAGAAAATGGTATGTAAAAATTAATCTTTTGATAGGATACAATTATAAAAAGGAATTTACCGCACTAGTTGATAGTGGGGCAGATATGAATTGCATTCAGGAAGGATTAATTCCTACAAAATATTTTCAAAAAACAACAAATAAGTTAAGAGGAGTTTCAGGAGAAATTTTGGATATTACATACAAATTAACAAATGCAAAAATATGCACAAGTGGTATATGTTTACCGGTTCACTTTACTATTGTAAAAAATATGAGTAATGATATGATTCTAGGAAATCCATTTTTGGAAATGATATTGCCTTTTCTAACTGATAAAGAAAAAATTACAGGATTATATGAAGGACAGGTAATATGTTTTCCTTTTATTAGTCCACCACAAACAATTTGGGTTGACGAAATTAAAAATCAGCTAATAGCAAAATTAAATCAAATAAATTATATAAAAGAAGAAATTAATATTCATACCATAGAAAACACTCTTAAAAATCCTAAATTACAGGATAAGATTAAATTATTGCAAAATCAATTTTCAAATAGTATTTGTAATAATCATCCAAATGCTTTTTGGGATAGAAAAAAACATATTGTTAATTTACCATATGAAGAAAACTTTAATGAAAAAAATATTCCAACTAAAGCAAGACCATGCCAAA
This sequence comes from Cichorium intybus, assembly GCA_023525715.1. NCBI lineage: Eukaryota > Viridiplantae > Streptophyta > Magnoliopsida > Asterales > Asteraceae > Cichorium > Cichorium intybus. The sequence continues at coordinate 24,486,628 of CM042011.1, forward strand.
TGAATTCAAATTATTTAGAACTCTGTAAAACAGAAATAAAAACTTTATTAAATAAAAAATTAATAAGACCCTCTAAATCACCCTGGTCATGCACAGATTTTTATGTAAATAAAAATACAGAAAAGGAAAGAGGAGTTCCTAGACTTGTAATTAATTATAAGCCACTAAATAAAGTTTTAAAATGGATTAGATATCCAATCCCTAATAAAAAAGATTTACTTGATAGATTACATGATGCTATCATATTCTCAAAATTTGATTTAAAATCTGGATATTGGCAGATACAAATTACAGAAAATGATAGATACAAAACCGCTTTTAAAGTCCCATTTGGACAATATGAATGGAATGTGATGCCATTTGGATTAAAAAATGCACCTTCTGAATTTCAGAATATAATGAATGACATTTTTTATCCTTATAGTAATTTTATAATAGTTTACATAGACGATATTTTAGTTTTTTCTAAAAACATTGAACAACATTTTCAACATCTTAAAATATTTGAACAAATAATCATAAAAAATGGTTTAGTTATATCTCAACCAAAGATGTTTTTATTTCAAACAAAAGTAAGATTCTTAGGTCATAATATAGAAAAAGGAAGTATTATTCCGATTGATAGGAGTATTGAATTTGCTGCTAAATTCCTTGATAAAATAACAGATAAAACACAATTACAGAGGTTTCTAGGAAGACTAAATTATATATCTCAATTTTATAAAAATCTAGCAGAAGATACTGCTATTTTATATGAAAGACTTAAAAAGAATCCACCTCAATGGAGTAAAAAACACACTGACGCGGTAAAAAGAATAAAAGAAAAAGTTAAAACTTTGCCATGCTTATCTCTAGCTAATCCCAATTGGGATAAGACTGTTGAAACAGATGCTTTCGAAATAGGTTATGGAGGAATTTTAAAACAAACTAGCACAGAATCTAAAATAGAGTATTTAATAATATTTTATTCTGGAAAATGGAATCCAGCACAAAAGAATTATTCAACTACTGCCAAAGAAATATTGTCTTTAGTAAAATGCGTCTTAAAATTTCAAGATGATTTATACAATCAACATTTTATTGTTAAAACAGATTGTCAAGCAGCTAAATTCATTCTTAATAAAGATTTTAAACATGATATTTCTAAACAAATGTTTGCAAGATGGCAAGCTAATTTAGCTTGTTTTGATTTTGAAGTTCAATACAAAAAAGGAGTAGATAATAATTTACCTGATTTTTTAACTAGAGAGTATTTACAATGAGTACAGAATCAGATAAACCGGATAATTCTACTATCCAAATGAGCCCCGATGAAATTGAAGTTATGGATCTTCAAATGAATTTTGGTCCCATTTCAAATAAATTTGACGCAGGTGAGTCAAGTGAACCTAGCAATTCTAAAACTAAAGAAGATTTTCTAAATAAATGGAGAGTTTATATTAAGGGAGAAGTATTTTATTTAGAAGATAGAGAATATTTAAACCATTTATTAAAAGAAAGTGAAAAAGCTATAAAAATAGTAACCACCAATTAATAAGATTTATAATGTGGGATTTACAAGAAATTGAGGAATACTTCCCAACATTTTATAGAATGGTTTCCATGATTATAAATTCAGAAATAAAATCTTTAGCAAGAATTTTAAACTGTACAACAATTTTTTGCAGGAAAAATGACTGATTCGAAAATACAAACAAAACATAATGCTTATGTTTATATGATTAAGCATTGTACTCAAATCTTCAAGATAAGGAAACAACTAAATGTTGTAATGACAAAACAAGAAATTGAAGATCATAAAGAGACCATAAAATATTTTCGTGAAATGATTTCACAGTCCACTTGTTAAAACTTGTCGTAATAAGTTTTCAATAATAAAATTTCTACTTTGTACTATGTTTATTCTACAGGATTATAAATGATTCCTCGACAAAGAGGAAGAGGTCTATACCCTAATAGGGGACAAGGCAGAGGAAATTTTCCTCCATTACCTTATCATAACAAAAGTGGCAGTAATACTTCATCTTCGTCATCCACTTCAATTAAGCAGGATGATCCATTATATGGAGAATTTATGGAGTTCATAAAATCAAAGAAAGGTGAAACCAGTAATACTGGTAGTTCATACGCTAGTACTGTAATAACAGAAGAACCTGATGATTCAAAGGATTATTATAGAAATCCACATCAAGAATTAATATTAGTTTTTGAGGAAAAGGATATAATGAGGTATTTCGATGCCAATAATGATGATTGGGTTCTCATGTCTAGATACTTGGACACTGCTTCATATTCAGCAGGATCTTATAAACAACGATCATATTATGAAAATATTTTAAAGGCCATAGAGTCTTGTGAAATATCACATTTTTATCCAGCCAATTCGAATCAAGTTTATAACTTTAGCAAAATTATTATTAAAAAGATTATATCAGCGGAAGATTTGGGAATAAGTACCCTAAAAGAAAAAGAGTTCATACACCCTGAACAAAGAATCCCTGTAAAATTTAATTATTGGGATTATGTTGAAAGCTTTCATAAAGTGTTTTTATACGAAAATTCAAAAAGAAAGCATTCTTGGTTTATAAAAATATGTCCTAAAGTCTATAATAAAGACATTCCGTATTCCATCTCCATATTTTATTTTCTGTCTTTTAATTTTCATAACGCCTTAATGCAAGGCTAAATTCTTATATGTGTTGAATCCATCATGGCTTGAGATTATGGTTAAAAAAAGGACAAAAATTTGACTCATTTCGAAAAATTAGAGTTTGGAAAAATAAATTTTAAGCATAATCTTGTAAGGTCATAATACTCAGTGTATGTCTAAGTATGGACTAGGCCATTAGTCGCGTTTTAGCCCGCTTCAGGCCGTGGAATGGCATTCTAGGGCATTATACTCGTTGACTCGGCTGACTGCCATTCTTAGTTATACAGCGTGTTATTATGTAAAAGAACCTTAATTATGAACTCAAAATTGTTTTAGCAGATTTTATTTTACTAGTCAGATTTTTGTCCTTATATATATATATATATATATATATATATATATATATATATATATATATATATATATATATATATATATGTGTGTGTATATATATATATATATATATATATATATACATATATATATATATATATATATATATATATATATATATATATATATATAAACAGCAAGTATTGTGTGATTGTAGGACCAATTCTGGACCAATAATTTGATGGAGGCAATTTGAAAATTTTGTTAATTGAATTAATTTTTATATAATAATAAATCTCTAAAAATATGGTAACAAATTTATATTAAGCCTATAATTAAACTCTTGGAGCGTGCCCTAACTCAAAATCCCGCCTCCGACTCTACGCAGTGACAACACCTCACCAGTTGACTTCATTGCCTCCTGTCATAGCAGATGCTTGTCGTTCCTTCTCCGGCCACGCAAACCGGTAACCCCTCCTCCAGCCACGCAGACACAGACAAATCAGTGACCACTCTTTACCGGTTGCGATTTCAAGGTTCGATTTATTGAAATGCAAATTCTGTTTCACTTTGCGTTAAATATGATGCACTTGCTTGGGCTATGTCTTTCATCGCATAACATGTTTTTAGCATCGCCTTCATAAATGCAATTCTGCTACACTAATTAAACCTCACCAAAACTTCTATGCATTATGTCTTAATGAATACAAGAAACAAAGTGATACTTTAAGGGCGTAGCCATGGATGAAGAGAACCCAATAAATGTTCTTGAGGTTTCCTCTTATTCTTCCATTTTCAAGAACCGAAAAGGGTTTCGATTTTTAAGGGAAAAATGTAATATCGTGACTTTAAATTTGTGATAAGATATGTTAATTATATATTAAACAAAGATTAATTGAGTTATTATATGAATTAGGATAGATAAAAAAATTGTCTAGGAAAAGTTGGATGTTGAAAAGAGTATTATAAATGATTTTTAGCTTCTGCAGCAGGAAACACGGGCCGTGTTGGAGGAACACGGGTCGTGTTTCGATCTAGAGCAAACATAGGATATTTTGTGGAAAAACCCGGGCCGTGTTCTATGAACCCGGACCGTGCTGTGTCAACAGAGGCAAACAGAGGATTTTTATTTTGGAAAAACCCGGGCCGTGTTACGCGCAATGATCTGTTTTTAATGTGCGATTTTCTTTCATTTTGGGTTATATCCACTTCGAACAAAACCTCTCCAAAACCCTAGAAACTTAATCCTAAACCTCTAAACTCGAAATTGAAGTCTATAATTCAAGAATTGAAGCTAGGATTTGATTCCTTGCGGTTGAAAGGTAATTCCCTTTGATTTTGACTTCATTTCAACGGTTGAGTTGTTTGATTTGAGATGGTTCCAGGTGGTTTTGATGAACCACCTGCAACTAGCATGAATTAGAGTGAGTTTACTTGGATTAGTGTGTGTAAGAGAGTTCTAATTCGAGACCCAAGCTAGTGAAGTGCTTGTATTGTGTTCTTAGGGTTATATATGTTAAAGAGATGAAATTGAAAGCTGCAACTTTGATATTGTAGTTATCTTTTGATTGTAACTTGCTTCAATGATACAAATTTCCTTGATTATGATAACTATTGAGTGTGATTGAGATTATTCTTAACTTGAGTAATGAAAATGAGTTGTTATGCTACAACTAAGGCTAGGCAGGAGCACACACGAGGTGCAGGAGTTCCACATATCGATTCCACAACAGGTGAGTAATTATTAATAGATTAATTATGTGTTGGTTTTGATGATTATTACAGAAAGGAATATGACTTGAATTGTTTTGAAATTGGTTGAGTATACCAATTATGAGTGCTTGGATAAATGAACCTCATTGTAAGCATATGTTGAGAATCAAGATGGTTCATTGAGAATGATATGAATGAGTTGATGGGCAATTGCTGTCCAAATAAACTTTAATTACTCATAGAGCTCTCAAAGCTCATATATTGTTTGTTAATGTTAATTGTGTTAGGTTCTGGTAGTGCAGATCGTGGGAAACGCATCACGGAGGGTTAGCTGGAAAGGATATGGACTTTGGACTTGGACTTACTTTCTTTTGTTAGACTTGGTCTTTTGTAAACATTCGGTTTTTGAGAAAACTAGTATGAAACTTCTTGTATGTAAATAAGCACTTAAACTATGCTTTTGATAGTATCTTGTAAAACTTGTTACTCATCTTTGAGGATTGCACCTAAATGATAGTTATTTTGATTAAATTATCAGTGTATCCTGAATATGAGAAACCGGGTGTTACAAAAAAAAGAATTGATACAGTAAAAAATGTTTGGAGAAGTCTCCCATTCTGTTGCTTTAATGGCCACATATATTGCTTCTGTCACTGCTTTAGCTTTTTTGAATGTGTCCAACGTATGTAATTTAACAATAAAAACTTATCTTGCATCATCGGGTAACAATTTTTTCGTAAATATATGAGATTGTTCAAGAAATCCTAATTATGATAATGAGTTGTGAGTAATTTAACAATAAACACTTATCTTGAAGAATACTCACATTCTTCAAGAATTCTTTAGTTTTAAAGATGATAAAGATGATACAGAAAGGAGAGGAACAAACTTGTAATCGATTTTGGAAGAACACATGCTCGAATTCTTCAAGAATGCTTCCATTCTTCAAGAATTAATGTGTGATCGTGTGACCAATTTTAGACCATCAGATGAAAAGAATGAATGGTTAAGATGATGATGACATGATAGTAATTAATTGAAAAAATAATAATTAATTTTAATTAAATAAAATCGAAAAGGGTAAATTGGACTTTTTGTTGAAAACTATATAAGTAAATTTCAGATTTTAGGATATATAAACCAAAATTTCAGGGAAATTTTCATACAAAAATTTAAAATTTAAATTTTTGAAAATTCACATTTGATGTCGATTTCCTGGAGATTAATTTAAACTTTTTTCCGGGATAAAATTCAAGTTCGATTATTTCCATTTTCATTCTCGAAGAATTAGACATGAATTTGAACTCTTTTCATGGATACAATTCAAGTTCCATTATTACCATTTTCATTCTTGAAGAATTAGACTTGAACTACAAGTGCAAATTTGATATTCTTGAAGAATAATATTAACATTCTTAAAAAAAAATAAAAGAAATTCTTAAAGAATAAAAATATACACAACATACTATACTATATTACATTCTTTACTAAACCACAAATATTATATCCAATATTCTTGAAGAATAGACATAACATTCTTAAAGAATGCGAGCAGAAGAAAATATATCAGAATGTCTGCAAATATTCTTAAATAATATGTGCATATGACTACACTCAAACTGAACACCAAGTCTTCTTGCTCAAACGGTACTATTCATTGTCTTCTCGAAACACCCGGTGGGCAAATCAAAACTCATCAGTTCATTGAGGAAATTAAACAAACACCTGGTGCGCAATCAAAGTATCCGACTAATTAGAATCATGAATCGTCACTATTATGTGCAGGAAAGTAAATACAAACTAAACAGGATCATTACTAATCAGGCTAACAAAAAATAAAGACTAATCAATAATCAAGATTCAAAAATACAGGCTAATCAATAATCAAGATTCAGAAGATGACTTGCTCATGCTCCTTACGATTTTCAGGGATCTCAGACTACCGGACCTCGATATTTTCAGCACAGGTTTCTGCACAGGTGATGCATCTGATACTTTAATCGTAGAAGAGTGGTGTGTGGTGGCTGAACGATCACCTGGTAGACTCAACGACGGCGACTGTGGGCTCCTCTTAGACGTCCTGAAGCTCCAACGTTTCTTCAAGTTAGACGTATCCAGTGTTTCTTCGAGTTAGACGTATCCAGTGTTTTCTTTCGTTGACTTCGTCCTTCTACGCCACTACTATATCGACTAATCGAAAATGTTTCACCGGACGTCGAACCATGCATAGATGACGTGAATGAAGTGAAGTCAGAATCACTGTCTCCCTATAAAATACGTGAACACCATACGGAAATTATTGATCAGTTCTTCCTGTTTGGTATTTTAAACTCATTTTTCTCCGATTCTAATTTCAAAATCATTGAACAGATCTTGAGACACCATCAATTATGCCATTTGATCGGTGTATCAAAGAACTTCAATTTTGAAACAATATCTAGAGACATGATCATAAGGATTCTGACTTAATGAAAACAAACCTGATTACTCCCTTTTCCGAAACTGAAACTTATGTTTGAATTAGTTGAAGACCACTCTAATTGGGATTTATTTCTTCCCCCTGTGAACAACAAGTATTGTGTGATCGTATGACCAATTGTGTGAACTTGCGAACTAAATCTAACATTTGATCAAGATTAATCTGATGGTCACCATAAATCACTAATTAAATTCAAAAGGATATTTCCAGAATTTAAACATAAAAATTAATTTCATAATTAAAATAGAATCTCTATAATTGTGGTACTATCTAACTTCCTAATTTTATGGATTTTAAAATTCGAATTAATTTAAATCACTTTTTTACTAATCTGAATTTTGAATCATTTTTTATTAATCCGAATTTATATTTTATTATTTTAATATTTTTATAAAATTCTTTATTTTTTGTTTCACAAATACCAATCAGTTTTTATTATATATATATATATATATATATATATATATATATATATATATATATATATATATATATATATATATATATATATATATATATATATATATATATATATACACGTTTATTCTAAAATGAATAAAATAATTGGGACAATATATATTCTGATGTGAATAATTGGAAGAACATAAAATATATATACGTTTATTCTAAAATGAACAAAATAATTGGGACAATATATATTCTGATGTGAATACTTGGAAGCACATATATTCTGATGTGAAGTACTTTTAAAAAAATATTGTGTTACAATACGAACAAGACATACACTTTGATGAACACGTTATATTCTAAAATGAATTTAATATATTCTAACAATAAACAAGTCATTCTAATATGAACATGATCTATTCTAAATTTTAATAAACAAGTCATTCTAATATGAACATGATCTATTCTAAATTCTAATAAACAAGTCATTCTAATATGAACATGATCTATTCTAAAATCAAAATGGAATGACTGATTCTCCTCGGTATTCCATCCATATTGCTGATTATACCCATATTCAACCATATTGTTGATTGTACCAAGAGGAAAGTTCCTACATGCAAAACAAATTCACAAGTTAAAAGGTAGTTTACCTATCAGAAATTCAGAAGTGACAATTATTGTTCTATGAAGAATAAATTAACATACAGCCAGAGTTTATTCTTATAGACTAATAAAGTTTTGATTTGGATTCGTTTTTGTTGCTTCCTATAGGAGTGAAGTTATTCCCATGGCAAAAATGCGAGTTCATAATTTTCAATAAGATGAATGCAACATGGATACATAGCAATCATGTATTAATTCATTCTTCCAATTAACTTTAGCATCATCTTTCACAGGAAGAAAAGTTGTATATGGTTAGAACACTTTGTTAGATTATTTGTTATTAATTCCTACAACCAAATATACTGTGGAAACTCATAAAACCTAAATTATCAATTGAAAGGGTTTATCACGGTTCAACATCAAAGAACTAAAAATTGATACTTAATGTAATCGTATTAGAATTGTACAATTCTGTAATATGTTTGCACCTTTACTCGTCGGAATAATTACGGTTTTGTCAACCTAATAAGCAAAAGCCCATTTTACTTAACCAAAATCTGAGATATAGACATACAGATATTCACATTTGAGAATTTAAATACATACTTGTCATTTGAGACTCACCTGGAAACACAATGGAGAAACGATGTAGGAGAATTCATTCTATTGTTACAGCCGTGCTAGACAAACCTAAAAGAGGTGTAATTTCTCTCATTGTCACTGACAGTGGCTAGTGGGACGGCTTGAGGCCGGAGGCTGCAGAACTCTCCAGCTAGCTATCAACTTACAACAGGTCTCTTCTTCATCTTGTGTAGAACAAAACAGACAGAAATGGATCATAAAATACAATTGACGGCAAACAAATTCTACTTTTCTTCATGTACAAGAAGAGGTGTAATTCTATTGAACCCAAAGCACCAAAATTTCGTTTTCTTACCGCTTCATCGATATAATCGCATAAGAATAAGAAAACCCGTTTTCCGTGTTTCTGCTTCCGTCAATTCAAATGGGTCAGAAGACGACTCAGCTTGGAATGAAATAAGAACTAGAAATCTGGAATGAAATCGAACCTGGAATGTCGAACGGAACCTGGAATCTGGAATGAAATCGAACGGAATGCAAGTGAGGCGGTGATTTTGACTAATTTTGGAATGAAATCGAACCTGGAACCTGGAACCTGGAACCTGGAACCTGGAACCTGGAACCTGGAACCTGGAACCTGGAACCTGGAACCTGGAATTTCATTGTATGATTTTTTCTAATTTAGAAAAATTAATGGTGCGTTTGGTTGTGGAAAATTTTCTATTTTCCAAGAAAAATGAAAAGTTGGAAAACGCGTTTGGTTAATCAAATTTTCCAAAATTTTCCTAGAAAATGAAAATTTTCGTTTTCCAAAATTACATAGAACTTAGAAAACTCAAAATTATTGTTTTCCAAACTTTTCTATTTCCAAATTTTTCCAAAAATACAACACCTCCACACATATTCTACCCATCTCACCCACCCAACCCCACCCCCACCCACCACCCAACCCCACCCCACCCCACACCCACCCTTACCCTCACCCACCACCCCACCCCACCCCTCACCCACCACCCCACTCACCCTACCCCACCCCACCCACCCCTACCCTTACCCGTACCCCTACCCCCACCCCTAACCACCTCCACCCACACCCACCCCCACCCACCTCCACCTACCCACCCCACACTACCCCATCCCCAACCCTTAACCCACCCACCCCTACCCATCCCTACCCTTACCCTACCCCTACCCCACACCCTACCCACCCCTACCAACCTCCACCCCACCCACCTTCCACTCACCCCTACCCACCTCCACCCACCCTCCACCCCCAACCTACCACCCCTACCCTACCCCTACCCACCTCTACCCACCCCTACCCACCCCACCCCACCTCTATCCCTACCCTACCCACCCCTACCCACCTCCATCCACCCCAACCACCCTTACCAACCTCCACCCCACCCCACCCTACCCTAACCCAACTCCCGCCCCTTACCCACCCCATCCTACCCCACCCCACCCCACCTACCCCTACCCCTAACCTCACCCACATATTTATACCCTACCTACCCCACCCCTTCATTACCCACCCCACCCCTACCCACCAGAAAACCCTACGGCCGGCTACCACCATCCTCTCATCACTACACTCATTCGCCGGCCAACATCATCCTCTTGCCACTAATTTAGAGACCGAGAGAGAGGGAAGCAAAGCAGTGGTCGGAGATGTGTGGAGAAGCGGCAAGAACATACCAGGAGATTATTTAGAACGAGTTGTGGTCGGCCGGTGGCGGCAGGGATGCGATTTGGACAGCGGCTGAGGATATCAGTGGTGTTAGAGTCGGGGAAACACCTCCTTGGTCCGTTTTTTGTGCAAGAAACAAACCTAAACCTCCTGATTTTGAAGAACTCATTATGTTAAGAATGAGTCTCATGCAAGAACACATTTTGTTAAACAGTCAATCTGTTAAGAATGAGTTTTCTTGCAATAGTGTAATCTCGATAAGAAGAATCCAGTTCTGATCATCATCCTCACAACAATCATCATCTCACACAAAACACATTCTCTTAAGAATTCATTCTGTTAAGAATGACTTTTCTGTCAACTATGTGATCTCAAGAGAATTTTATTTTTGTACATGTATTTCGTGTTTATTCTTACAAGAATTACATGTGTATCCTCTATTTCAATATTATACGTATCTCTGTTACAAAATGAGCTTTTTGTAATAATATATAATGTTTAAGAACTCATTCTGATAAGAATAAGTACTTTGTCAAGAATGTAATATCAAGAGAATTTATAATGAAATTGTATCTTACCATATTCAAAATCGTATCATAATGAAATTGCATCTTACGAGAATGACGTATCATCAAAATGAAATTACATTTTACCAAAATAAAATTTTCTAATTTTTTCATTCTTACAAGAATGAAAACGTATTTTATGCTTTTGAAATTGATTACAGGGGTGAGAGGGAAGAGAGATGTAACTGCATCCCAAAAAATTTGGAATTTCCCTTTGGGTAGATTTATAAAATGTCAATTATGCCCTTATAACCGTTTTTTAAATAATTAAATTAATTATATTCTTTTTTATTTACAATTCTCCACCCACCCCAACCACCCTTACCAACCTCCACCCCACCCCCACCCCCACCCTAACCCAACTCCCGCCCCTTACCCACCCCATCCTACCCCACATACCCCCACCCCTAACCTCACCCACATATTTATACCCTACCTACCCCACCCTTTCATTACCCACCCACCCAACCCCTTACCCACTCCCACCCACCCCTACCCACCAGAAAACCCTACGGCCGGCTACCACCATCCTCTCATCACTACACTCATTCGCCGGCCAACATCATCCTCTTGCCACTAATTTAGAGACCGAGAGAGAGGGAAGCAAAGCAGTGGTCGGAGATGTGTGGAGAAGCGGCGAGAACATACCAGGAGATTATTTAGAACGAGTTGTGGTCGGCCGGTGGCGGCAGGGATGCGATTTGGACAGCGGCTGAGGATATCAGTGGTGTTAGAGTCGGGGAAACACCTCCTTGGTCCGTTTTTTGTGCAAGAAACAAACCTAAACCTCCTGATTTTGAAGAACTCATTATGTTAAGAATGAGTCTCATGCAAGAACACATTTTGTTAAACAGTCAATCTGTTAAGAATGAGTTTTCTTGCAATAGTGTAATCTCGATAAGAAGAATCCAGTTCTGATCATCATCCTCACAACAATCATCATCTCACACAAAACACATTCTCTTAAGAATTCATTCTGTTAAGAATGACTTTTCTGTCAACTATGTGATCTCAAGAGAATTTTATTTTTGTACATGTATTTCGTGTTTATTCTTACAAGAATTACATGTGTATCCTCTATTTCAATATTATACGTATCTCTGTTACAAAATGAGCTTTTTGTAATAATATATAATGTTTAAGAACTCATTCTGATAAGAATAAGTACTTTGTCAAGAATGTAATATCAAGAGAATTTATAATGAAATTGTATCTTACCATATTCAAAATCGTATCATAATGAAATTGCATCTTACGAGAATGACGTATCATCAAAATGAAATTACATTTTACCAAAATAAAATTTTCTAATTTTTTCATTCTTACAAGAATGAAAACGTATTTTATGCTTTTGAAATTGATTACAGGGGTGAGAGGGAAGAGAGATGTAACTGCATCCCAAAAAATTTGGAATTTCCCTTTGGGTAGATTTATAAAATGTCAATTATGCCATTATAACCGTTTTTTAAATAATTAAATTAATTATATTCTTTTTTATTTACAATTCTCCACCCACCCCAACCACCCTTACCAACCTCCACCCCACCCCCACCCCACCCTAACCCAACTCCCGCCCCTTACCCACCCCATCCTACCCCACATACCCCCACCCCTAACCTCACCCACATATTTATACCCTACCTACCCCACCCTTTCATTACCCACCCACCCAACCCCTTACCCACTCCCACCCACCCCTACCCACCAGAAAACCCTACGGCCGGCTACCACCATCCTCTCATCACTACACTCATTCGCCGGCCAACATCATCCTCTTGCCACTAATTTAGAGACCGAGAGAGAGGGAAGCAAAGCAGTGGTCGGAGATGTGTGGAGAAGCGGCGAGAACATACCAGGAGATTATTTGGAACGAGTTGTGGTCGGCCGGTGGCGGCAGGGATGGTATTTGGACAACGACTGAGGATATCAGTGGTGCTAGAGTCGGGGAAACACCTCCTTGGTCCGTTTTTTGTGCAAGAAACAAACATAAACCTCCTGATTTTGAAGAACTCATTCTGTTAAGAATGAGTCTCATGCAAGAACACATTTTGTTAAACAGTCAATCTGTTAAGAATGAGTTTTCTTGCAATAGTGTAATCTCGATAAGAAGAATCCAGTTCTGATCATCATCCTCACAACAATCATCATCTCACACAAGTTTACACATTTGCAACCAACTGATAACAACTGTCGATACTTTCCAATCTGCTTAACTTATATATATATATATATATATATATATATATATATATATATATATATATATATATATATATATATATATATATATATATATATATATATATATATATAAGAATTCATTCTGTTAAGAATGACTTTTCTGTCAACTATGTGATCTCAAGAGAATTTTATTTTTATACATGTATTTCGTGTTTATTCTTACAAGAATTACATATGTATCCTCTATTTCAATATTATACGTATCTCTGTTACAGAATGAGTTTTTTGTAATAATATATAATGTTTAAGAACTCATTCTGATAAGAATAAGTACTCTGTCAAGAATGTAATATCAAGAGAATTTATAATGAAATTGTATCTTACCATATTCAAAATCGTATCATAATGAAATTGCATCTTACGAGAATGACGTATCATCAAAATGAAATTACATTTTACCAAAATAAAATTTTCTAATTTTTTCATTCTTACAAGAATGAAAACGTATTTTATGCTTTTGAAATTGATTACAGGGGTGAGAGGGAAGAGAGATGTAACTGCATCCCAAAAAATTTGGAATTTCCTTTTTGGTAGATTTATAAAATGTCAATTATGCCCTTATAACCGTTTTTTAAATAATTAAATTAATTATATTCTTTTTTATTTACAATTCTAAACTCTCAATTATAACCACTAAGTTTTTTGATCCGACGGTCAAGATCTGGTCACAAGGTTACACAATAATTGCCAATCTTAATATAACCTAATAATGATATATATATATATATATATATATATATATATATATATATATATATATATATATATATATATATATATATATATATATATATATATATATATATATATATATATATATATATATATATATATATATATATATATATATATATATATATATATATATAGGGCTATGTTATAATAAGAATGACAATTATTGTGTTATCTTGTAACCAAATCCTGGCCATTAGATTTCATTCTCGTAACAATGAAAAAAACACATTCTTAACAGAATAAGTTTTTGACATAATGAGTTCTAACAATTCTTAAAAGAATGAACTAAATTTTATACATTCTTAAAAGAATGTGTTTTAAATGTGTGGTCCAGATTGAGTTTTTCAAGGTTACACAATACTTATATGGATATATTTGATCCTATCCCTATATATATATATATATATATATATATATATATATATATATATATATATATATATATATATATCATTACTATATACGAAAACGCTTTTTTTTCTCCATCCACTATTCATCTCGAAATAGGGTTTTCCGGATGCCGCGTTGTTTATCTCACTCGAACGTCACATCATAAAAAACGGTACCTCGTTCCCACATCTGTTCTGTTCCTTCCATCCGGTATCCATTTATTTTTGTTATACGGGTTTGCACCGCTTGTTAGATGGCGAGTTTAGAGCATCCACTATGGTGTTTTTTCAAAGCTTTTTTTAGAGCTTTTTCAATTAAAAAAGCTTTAACAACCATAGTGGAAGCTTTTTGTTTGCAAAGCTTTTTCATATAACTTTGCCATTAAAAAGCTCTACCACTCAAGCTTTTTAATATTTATTATTATTTTATTGATATTTGTATTTATACAAAATAATTAAATGTATCAAGATTTATGAAAAAGCTTAATGAAAAAGCTTTTACTATAGTGGAAGATTTATAAGCTTTTTAATATAATTATGTGGCAATAACATGTCCATTTTTTTTTTGAAAAAGCTCTTATAAAACGCTCTTAGAAGACGCCGAGATTTGTTTTGTGAACAATCACCTTGAAGATGGTGAACCATCAACCGGCTCCAACTGTAATTCACTACTGCTTCCTCTACACGCATCATATCTTGTTCTGCCCCACCAAATCTGCAATAACGGTTGTTCTGCCCGAATTACAGGTTCCATTGATCATCTTTATCTTGTTCTTCTTTGAAATTAGGGTTCATGATTTTGCGGGTTTGATCTTATTCTCTTCTTCTTTGAAATTAGGGTTCATGATTTTTCAGGTTTGATCTCTTCTTAAAATTTTCCAATAATTTATCTTTTATTGATCCGTTTGTTTTTTATTCTTAATTTGGTTTTTTTATAGAATTTGTTGTGCATTCTTTTAACTCACCCATTCGTACCCAAAAGATTTGGCGTAAATATAGAATTCTTGGTCCATAAACTCCAACAAAGGGCATGCTTCAACTTTTAGGCATTAAGAACAAAGGCGTTTTTGTAATCTTGTAACACTCTTTTCTTGGGTTTAGGGCCAACAGATGCCTCAGGAGGGTATGTTTCTATTGCTCTAACTAAGAATCAGGTAATGGACTCTTTTATCTGTTTCTTCTGTTTCAATTTATTCGTGTAAATATATAACAAATCTTTCATTTGTATGTTCCCAATATTTTTTATGCATTTTCGGTTGAATAGTTCCAGTTCTGCGTTGGATAGAGTTGAAGACATATTTCTACATCAGAAGCTTCTTGTTTGGCAAAGAATCCTATGAATCGGCTGTTTTTTCATGTTCTACTTTTTGGAGGTAATGGTTTTAGTTTTACATTGTAGGCTACGTATTTTTTTACCAACCTATAGGTGTTCGAACCTAAAACTTTAAGAACCTTATTTAACTTTTTAGAAAGTGGATAATCTTTGTGTTGCATTATGATCATTGTACATCGTTGTGTGTGGTTTGATATTACAGGAGTTTCCAAGGTACCTCAGATAATTGATTTTTGACATGGGTTTATGAATTTGGTACTAAGGCATGACTCTTTCCATGTTAAATATGGCGGTTCTAGCCATCTAGGTATGAATTACGACCCCAGTTCCTCCTTTAATCTCTTAATCTCTATCAAAATCACTGAATTTATGAGATTTTATTTGTAAATTACGCTATAGGGTTATGAAAAATCTCCCCAGGTAAACAAAACTTTTTCTATCTTTCAGTTTGACTTTGTATTAGTCTTTAATGATGTTATTTGTGGTTTTTTGGTTCGTTTTTAGGTACAAGTTCCTGGTCCATTGTATATCGAGAATGAATAGTGGAGAATTTATGGCTAATGAGATCAAAGTAAAATTCTGACTCAATTTCTTATTTGAATTAACAAGCATAATGAGATTTTTATGGTATGCTTGCTTCACCCTACTCAAATGCTAAATGATTATTGATGGCTACCAATGTACACTCCTCTTGCTCTCTCTACTAAATCACCATGGCCGGTAATGGAATCTTGCTATTTACTGTCACTGCAGCTTGTCCATTAGAAGTATTAGTGGCGAGTACTACTTTAAGAGCTAAAGGTACAAACATATACATAATATAAACGCAATGCAAGGTGATTGATCTTTTATTATATTACATGTTGTAGGAAGGCATTAAATTGACATCACCTAAAATACAACTACTCTGTAGGTGGTATATTAATCTTCTTAGACCATAGAAATAGAAATGGAGAAAGCTAAAATCTTTGCACATCGATTAAGTAGTGAGTTTTGCATGAAGTGTTTTGGTGTTGACGTGTTGTCAATAAATAAATTACATCACTAAATCATATATGTTTTAGTAACACATGCTTGATATTTTTACCCATATGGTGAAAAGTAAAAACTTCCATGAGTATTGCTTAATTTATAAAAGTAGGTACAAGTTGTTGATGCATGCTATGTTTTTGTTAGAAATATTTGGGTTTAGAATATGAATATTTAGGCCTATTTCCAAGAAAATTTAACATTTTGATCCGTTTAATTCTTAATATGTATGGTTATGACAACGTGTTGCAAAGATGAGTGTTTCTAAGCTATTAATCAAATGTACGAAGTATAAGTCAAATTTCAAGGAAATTTTGATTTAGGTATTTGGAAATTGGTGTGAGTGATTTATAATTGACAAGTTAAACCCCTAATAATAGATATCAGTTGTTTTAATATCATACGTGGGCCTCAACCAAAAATAGAAACCCTCTTGAAATAGCAATGTACTTTTGTTCAATTTTTTAGGGGTGATGTTTGCGTCTTTTATTTTAATTGAAATGATTTGCTTCGTGGAATGAATGGTAGAATATAGGTAGACTCGAAACATCATCGGTTTTTCCAATGAGTTTGTTTTAAAGCAGGCACCATGTTTTGCATGGTATGTTTGTTGGACTTCTACTATATTATATTTTTAGTTTTTCCTTATTAAGGTATGGTACTTTGAAATTTTAACCGGTTATAGCTTTTCACTTTCTTTTCACGATTTAATTCAGTTATGTTTTCAACAGGAAACAAAGGTCGCAAGAAGCGAATTAGTTAAATAGGATTGGCAAGGCAAAGCATCTAATCTACTTTCAGTTTTTCTTATTATGACATCCTACTCTCAAAAATCCAACAAATTATAACATTTCATTTTCGTTTTTAGTACAACCAAGTAACCTCAGCACGGCCCTTAAAATGTACCTAGTATATATATATCATTATTATATAATAAAACCCGTTTTTTTCATCCAGCCACGTATTTATCCTCTGAACGTCGCCTCCCCCAGTAACCGGTTGTTTGGAACATCTAGTTTTCCCAATCGAAATCGTATTCTATTTTAAACGATACCATTGGGTTTCCGTATGCTACGAAGTCATGTTTTGAACGACACCATTGCCGCTTCTAAATGGATCGTGATTCGTGTCTCTTCAAATCCACACCGCTTCATATCCTACCCCGTTCATCCGCCTGATATTGTGGATATGTCGGATACGCAAAACTCGAACGCATCACCCACAAAAAGATGTCAACTGATTTCTTCTTTCACGCTCATTGTGTAACCCGGCATGGAAATTGGTAATTGGTGAGTGCGAAATTTTTAGTTACGGGAATATGGTCGTGGTTTTTTTATTCAATGTCAAGGCGGCAAGCATATTTACAATTATTTGGGGTCGGTTATGGTTGAATCGAATGTGAAGTAATTATACATCCTTGGCATGTATTTCAAAGTTTTTACAGAGGAGGAGGCGGTGTTAGCATTTCATCCTAACGATCACATGCGCAATAGAATCCAAATATCAACTTACAACTTTCGATTGTGGTGATAGCATTCAAAGGTATGTCTCGTTATCCAAATATCAACCTACAACTTTCGATTGTGGCGATAAAAAAATTCAATGGTTTGGAACTTGTTTTCAGTTTATTAGACGATTCCAATGATCGATTTATCTTTACGTAGACTTATCTATATTGGGCTGCTATATATATTCTTGCAATCTATCTGTATGAGTAAATGCCTCAAAGAGTTGTTAATTGATGTTTTTAAGGTTAATTTGTGATTATTAAAATTACTTTTCAGCAATTCCATCAAGGAAACAAAGACATGGTGGAAGTAAGTGTTTTTTTATTTCATTTGCAATTTTGTTTTGATCATGTGAAGCCCTAATTGTTGAATTTTTGTTCTAATTATGTGAATGTAGTTATGAGTTTGTAGCATTCGATATCTAATTTTGGATTTTGAACTAACGCATGTTTTTCTTTTCTATTTAATTTATGATCGAGTCATTCAGATTATGTAAAACCTCAACAGTGGCAGTCTTAGAGGGTAAGTCACAGCAGACACCTATGTATATCTAATGGATTTTGTAAAATTTGATAATTTTAGTTCTTTCGAATTAACAAAACAAACACATGCAATACGTTTTTACGTTTATGATAGTTTTGCATTATACATGTTAAAGGATCTAAACTTAGGTTTATAATTGAGTTTTTTTTTCTATTTTATTGTATTGTTGTTTTGATGTAGGTATAAATGCGTATACCCGTTGTAAACGCTCAACGGCTAATCAACTTTCGTGGGCACTACGACAACAGATACCGTGTATGTTCTTGGAAGAACCTTATGAGACAGAATCCTATATAACTTCATTTAAATCTACAAACCCACTTTTACCATTAACTCAGACCACATTTGAATCAGTATCAAATGTACCTGAAATTATGAAATTATCAACCGGATAAAAATGTTAAAGGTTCCAAGATATAAGCTTTCTAAACACATTAACTTCAGACCCAATATAGAAGTTATCAGTTTGTAGAAACGTCATTGTCCTAAATTCTAACCCAAACTAAAGTTCAGATGATAAAGTTTCTATATGAAAAATAAAACGACATGCATGTATAATGTTTAATAGTCGTTTTTTATTTACTTACCAGACTTAATCAATTGTATAACTTCGTCATGCAAGGTTTTGTCAATGTTTCTTCATATCTTAATTTGAATACCAAGTTTACCAAGAGGAAGGAAATAAGTATACCAGGTAAAGTCATTTACTTTTTTCCAAAGTTAACTACCATTATATAAATTATTTTCCTTTTTATAACCGGTTTGACATAGTTATGGACTATTCACAAAATCCAGAACTTTTGGCACATTTTTGAGAATCTGAAATCCAAACATTTCTGACATCTTAATGGAAATCTTTCAGGCTATTCACAAAATCCAATCCTTTTGGTATATTTTGAGAATCTGAATATTCTTTCTTGCGAGATGCCCCTGGGGATAATCCCGGGCCCATGTACCTTTGTATTGTGACATTCTTTGTAAGTCCCTATTAGTGTGCCGGTGATCCACACGCGCTCCACTAACGACTCACAATGTGCCATGCAGTATCCTTTCAGATTTCATCTTCTACTGAGAGTGCTTCTCCCGGAATCAATTACTTGACTCTGAGTATCGTCTCACTCAACCAGATGTTCTGAAGGTATGTTTCTATCCATGTTGCTTTCTTTTGATGATTCAATTACTCCCACTGGTTTTTAGACTAACTGAGATCAATCAAACTGTTACATAGACTGTGTCTCGTCCTAAGGTTCCCTTGTTTGGCAGCAACCGGGCTCACCAATGCTTCCAAGTAGTCGGATTGTTAATCCGTACCAACTACAGTGTTATTCAGTATGTCATCCTGATCATAACTACTTATGATGGTGATCAATACTACTGGTCAAGAGAAGATTATGTCAGTTTTAAAACAGAAATCTGATTTATGCTCCAAGCCTAGAGATGATTAAAAGTTCATTCACTTGGCTAATCCTGAACTCATTCAGGATTGTCCCAACTGTAAGAACCCGCGAAAAAGTCAAAAATGGTAAAACCGTCTTTTGTCACGTTGTACGACTATTATGTGTAATAATATGTATTTGTGAAATTATAATGTAAGAAATAAAAGGTTATGTGAAATTTAGAGTTTTGACGTGTGAATAGTGAAATATGGCCGAAAAGGGCAAAATGGTCATTTGACATGAAAATGACCAAAAATGTCAAGAAATTGTTAAGTTGGAAGTTAATGAGGCATAAATGATCAAGTTATGACTCTTGGACCACCTTTGTGAAGAAATTTGGAAGTTAGGGACCAAAATGTAATTATTTTATAAAAACTTAATTATAAAATAGAGAGTTAAACTCTCATTCTCCAGAAGCTTGAAGAACATTTCAGAAGTCACGGGAGAGAGCTAGAGAGAGCAAGAGGGAAGAAGAAGAATTAGAAGTTCAAGCAAGGAATTGAAGGTTGGAATTGGTGATTCCAAGGTAAGAACACCTTTGCTTTAACCTAGTTTTTGGGTGTGTTCTTCATTTGGTCTTTGGATGGAATTGAAACTGCAATTGCAGTTATAAATCATGTGGGTTAAGTAGCTAATGCTTCTAATAAGCCATTAGTTAAGAACTTAACTCAAAAACATGGAAGTAAGTTGCTATAATTGAGAATTTTCAAGTTTGGTCAAGAACTTCAATTCTTGTATATGATGGATTCAATTGATTTTAATAGCTTAAAACTTGTTATTAGTCAAGGGTTTTGGTCCTAGAACAAACCCCATACGATTAAGAACTGAAATAAGTGCTTAATGGGTGAAAACTGCGTGCTACAGTGCACAAATCGCGACTGATCAGGAGTCTGCCCAGGCGCAGTGCGCCCAGGACCAGGGCGGGGTGCGCCCTGCCCTCGCGCAGTGCGCCTCCAGATCAGGGACCAAAAATGTTAAAAATTTCAAATATTCCAAACGCTAGAAACCATAGCTAGACATGTCCGATTGACCTGAAATTTTAGCCATAACCCTAAAATGGTATAAGAACATGTCGGGAATGGTCAAATCCGTAATCCGACCTTGCGGAAAAATCACTGTAGCGGCAGAGGCTAAAATTACTATTCATGCCAATGATTTTTGGAATTTGGGCTAGACTTGTCCAATGAACTCCAATTTTGAAACACAAGTCTAATATGGTCTAAGATTTCATGGAAAAGAGTCGGAACTGAAATACGACCCCTCGGGGGTACTGTAGCAATATACGCGTATTTCGGAGAAAACCGTAAAACGAGTTTATTAATGGCTATACATTCATTATAACCTAAAGTTATGTTATATGAGACTTTAGCATTATAAAGTTAATTATATTGAGTATTTATATATACTATTTGTATAGGTGGTGCTTCAAACGTTATTGAGCACGGAAGGGAAAAGCCGTACGTGACGCTTAGTAAACCGTAATAGAATCAAGGTGAGTTTTATGAGGATTTCTATAGTACATAGCAAAATGTTATTTTCAGAAAAGTAAGATTTCCAAATGTTTATAAACACTAAAGTTTGGAAAATAGCTTTGAATGAAGCTCTATACAAGAGCTTAGTGTTTTAAACAAGATTTTAAAGTATGGTTTGCAAAGTATTTTGAAAGAAGTTCCTTATAGGAACTAAGATGTCAAAAGCAGTTTTGAAAGTATTTTTAGTAAAGAGTTATAAAATGTTTGAGTAAGAGTTGTTTACAAATTGTGTCCCATTTTGACCAATTTGAGATGAAATGAAGTAAGAATTAAAGAAAGAAAGAAGTATGAGCCAGTTGTCCGGACTAGGATCACCCACATAATCGGGGGATCAGAAGACACTACTGGGATGGTACCTCCCGTCGCGAAGTAGTTGTCTAGCTTAGTATACCCTTGTGCTTGAATTCGTTCCAAGTCACAAAGGGGAGGCAGAATGAGCATAACCGAGTGGGCGGATCTGTTCTGTCCCACGAGGGGAGCTAGTTGAATGAATTAAATAACTTAATTCATAAGTTTCAGTTGGTCACAAGTAAAGAGAAAGAAAGCAGTTTTGAGAAAGAAAGTATTTTTAAAGTTTGAAAGTAAAGATAGTAAGACATTTTGAGATTTATGAAATAAATCAGTTTTGAGTAATGTACTTTTGATATTTTAAGTTTTTGAATAGAAAAGTTTTGGGTCTAAACCCATATTACTCACGAGACTTTATGTCTCACGTATACTATGTTTTTGAAATGCTATGTACTTAGGTGAAGGGAGCTAAGGTTGCAGTTGGGACCGGTTAATGTACTGTAAGTTTAAATTATGGTTATCTGTATTGAGTCTGTAATACCCCTCGAGTTTAAGTTTGTAAAATAAAACAAAATTTAAGTGGCTATTTTATAGTCACGAGTTCTAAAATATGTTTGAAAACTGTATTTGTATTTTAAATATGGATTGAGAAAAGGGGTGTTACACCAACTCCCACTGTTTCCTTGGAACATGAGTTCTTTCTAAAAGAGCTCTTCTTTTACAGGTACAATGGGATAGCCAATGAAAACGACATTGCTGATCAGGTTCAGGTTAGTCATGAGGTTCGGACGAACGCTACACGACCCTGGACTTTCTATGTGTAAGTGGGACAATCCCAGTTTCACATTTCAGACAGTGTCTGCAAGACCTACTTAGTCTAGGATGTGGTCGGAATATGGTTTATATGGTCTGACTGGATTAGTATTCAATTTATCGGAAACTAATTGACGATGAATCTCATACATCGAGGATCGAACTATCTTGACCAACGCTCCATCATCTTCCCTAAGACACATTATAACATTTAATGTTCTTGGAAGAGAATAGACTGTGAAACACATTCTCACTTTATGATGTCACTCAGGTTCTGTGGATTTTATACTTCCTTTGAAATCCTTGAACCGTTCAAGGTTTCAATTTAATCGCTTATTCTGACAAGCGAAGCCATATTCGTTATACCGAATGACAAATATCGTGAAGTACAAACAATTGTGTTCTATTTGACGATTTGAGCAATACATAGCAACTGATGTGTCCGTTGCTCCTAATCTTAATGTCTTTTACATCTCTATGTAAACTTATGACTTTGTTAATTCTGTTCAAGACTTACAATCTTCAGTTGACTTAGAGTCAACTGATTCCAAAATCCTATCCTCTGGATCTTTGGGTGATTCATTTCTTGTTATATGTGCTTTATAAAGAACTTAATCATCATCTGACTCTAAGTCAAATGATTCCAAGTCCTGTCCAACTGGATCTTTGGTTGATTCATTTCTTGACACATTAAGAACTCAATTCATCATGAGACTCTAAGTCAAATGATTCCAAAGTCCTGTCCAACTAGACCTTTGGTTGAATTGATTCTTATAACATTTATATTAACAATCATAAATGACACAATTCTTGAATCCAAACACTTTGGATGCATCATCATTCAAGTTATTACTAATTATGCATTCAACGCATTCATACAACATATCAAGGATAATTTTGAACAACAGGTGTTAAAAGAAAATTGACAATTTTATTAAACCAAAAAATCCTTGAACGATGTAATATATGATAAATAATGTCATACGCATCTAATAATCTAATAACATGATTCTAATATCTAACTAAACTTCAAAACTGCATGAGCTGGAGATCCAATCCAAATGTGCTCCTATGCGCCAAAGTCTCGTACCCAACTGATTCCCTGCATACAAACCAAAATGTGACTATCACATTATGTATCAAGGAATTATGGAACATGAGTTTTGAGGTTTTTAGATATACCTGAGCTTTCAAAAGATTTTGATCTTGGAGGGTCTTCCAATCTTTCTGTGACTGTATCCGATTCTGTGGATTCCCAGTTTGAGACACGTCCAAGCGATCTGGATCGTTTCTTGCTGCGTCTTTTCACTGGACTCAATCCAGAAGTAGCTGAACTATTGTAGCTATGCCTATCCAAGAGTGACTCGTGTAAAGTCAATAGTGGACGTATTTCCATAATGGTCTTTTTCTGGTCTTCCTTTCTATACGTCTGAATGAACAGATCGTACTTACTAGTCAGCGAAGCGAGTAGAATGTTAACACTCATTTCCTGACTCATGGAATAACCAAGTTTGTACAATTCGCCTATGTATGCTTCAATCTGAAGAACATGTGAATCGATGCTACTTCCTTCTTTTAGCTTGCACTCTACAAGTCTTTTGAAAATCCTAGCTCGTTCTTCTTCAACCGGTTTTTGGAACTTTTCCTCAACCGATTGCATTAACTCATATGGCCCCAAGGATTCAAAATCCTTGCGGAACTCGGGGTCAATGGTCAATAGCATGAGGTCATGAATCTTTTCGGATTCATCAACTAAGAAGTTATGCTTATCATAAGAACTCATTATGATGACTTGTTCCGGTAGAACCGGGATCGGATACTCGATGAGATGAAGCTTGCCAGCAATGACGAGAACCATTCTCCAATTGCGAAGCCATTCCTTACAGTTAATACCAGTCAGCCTTTCCATATTTGGCAGGTGCTTTCTGATGCTCTCAGAAATGGTTCTTACAACTTGTGTGTGTGTGTGTGTGTATATATATATATATATATATATATATATATATATATATATATATATATACTAGTTGTAAGACCCGTGTATTACACGGGATGTTATAAAAATATATAAATTATGAATATCTAAACATTTATATTAAAAAAAACAATACCATCGTGGTTATTTTGTATCATTATCAACAACTATATAAACAGAGTGAAAGGAAGTTAGATGCAACCCAATACAAAACCTAAAAATAAACTAAGCAAAAGAAAAAAGAAATAATGATCGAATAACACAAGCGTCGGTAATTTTATCAAAAAAATTTAACCTAAAACACGAAGATATCGAACTTAGTGAAGCAAACAATATGATTTAGGGCTAAAAGTTATCTAGCCAATACATCAACCAAAACAAAACAAACCTGGTTCAAGCAAAACAAAACGATTTAGGTCAAGAAATTGAAAAATAGAACAAAAAATCGATCAGGTTCAAGTGTTAATAACTAAAGTAGAGAGAAAACTACAAGCCAATACATCAAGCAAAACAAAGCAATTTAATGCTTAGAATTTTCTTATTTCTATGAGTTCTCTTTTATATATCCAAGTTTCTCCGGGTTTCTTATATTTGCAATAAAAATTGAATGATTGTGGCAGATAAGTTAGGCTAGGAAAAATATAAATAAGAAAAATTTTTCAACTAAATATTAGAATATAATATACTGTTTGTTTATTAAAATTAATACATTTTGAAGTGAGATGTAATCACCAAATTATTTAAGTTACCAGAAAATATCTTTCTATTTGTTAAGAAAAAAATATAATCTTGAATACAGGAAATTAGTTAATAATTTGTCATCGTAATCGAAATAACCAAAATATAAAATTAACAATCTTAAAGAGATTATTAAGATTAACAAAATTAGTAATCGCATTATGGCAACATAATTATGCTACAAATGTTAGTACATATAATAAAATACCTTCATAAAAGAATATTAATGACTTTTAGGAAAATGGATTTTGGAAATACCTTCATAAAAGAACATTAATGAACTTTTATTTTTTAGAAAGAACATTAATGAATTTTTTATTTTTTAGGGAAATTCAAAATCATGAGAAAATGACATGTGGCCAAATGAATATGGTGGTGACATGTGGCTTTGAGTTACTTATTTATTAGGATAGGATATATATATATATATATATATATATATATATATAGGGTTAGGTTCTTTTAAGAACTCAAATATTCATGAGATCTTGAGAACTCAATATCATCAATTAGATCCTTATCCAAATCAAAAAGAGGTTGATCGTCATTTTATAAATCTAATTTAATTTTGATTTTTTTTATTTTTGGCAACAGAATATCAATTACTAAATAAGCATAATCAAATTCAAATTTCAAATTTAAAAAACGTTATGATTTTCACTTTTTTAATATGAGAAATTTTAAATTTGAAAAAAAAACATAAAAATTTTAAATTCGATAAAAAATCAGATTTGGATTTAGAAAAACATATATGGTCATGTATTTGCAACCAGATGCATATATGCATATTTTTAAAATTCGTAAAAACATATTATTATGTATAAATAGTTGAATACAAATAATAAATAAACCAATTTATTAAAAACAATAATTTACAATTGTTTTGAACGATACATATATAAAAAATACAAAAAACAACAAAAACTACTAATATTTTCATTATTTATTCCTTGACTATCTTGTTTATTCGTTTTATCATTTTTACTTCTTCAATTTGCTCTATATATTTTTAAACCTGCAAGAACAATAAAAAAATGCATATTAAAAATATTAAAAAAGATACTTACATGCATATACGCATATGCACATGAGCACATATGTGTATGCATATATGCAAATATGCACACACTTAGACACATTTATATGCATATGTGTACATACGCATTTATATGCATATAAACATATATGCATATATGCATGTGTACACAAACAAATAGACATATATGAATATGTACATATACATTTAGCACATTTATTCACATTTAACACATATGCACATATGCACATATACTTGTGAAAATATATAAATTTATACACATACAGGATATATGCATATATGTATATACAGAATATATATGCATATATGCACAAACATATTTATGAGCAGATACAAATGCATGCATATATGCATACACCTTTATGCATATGTATATATTCTTCACTCATGAGAATTCTTCCTGTCAATGTCACGTTCCAAAAATGGATATACATATACACATGTATATGGACATATGCACTTATATACTTGTGAAAAATATGCACTTATATACATGTGCACATATGCACTTATATACATGTGCACATATGCACATATATAATCGTACACATATGCATTTCTGCAATGTACAAATCTGCACATATGAAAGGTACTTAGTGATGCAGCTCGAGTGATAATCAAAGAATTAATCTCTTGAACTGCCTCCTTTTTGACCATTCTTACAACACTTATAAGTTCATTAAAGGGCACCTCCACATTGGAGGTTCCGGCGAGCATATATAGAGAAAATAGAAAGACAGAATGTTTCAAAATTACTTAAAAGGAGACAATATGAAATCCCCAGTTTCCCAACTAACACCCTGCCCTCGTAATCCCCAATTTTTTCATCCGATTGGCTTTACTTACCGGAGGCCATCCAACGATGCTTTATTTACAAAAATTGAAATCACAAATGAGTAAAAATATAAACCCAAAAATTGAAATCATAAAAGTCAACGGATCATTTAGATGGAACATGTTCAAGAAGGCAAAAGTTAGATACAAAGAATTGGTGCATGAAAACAAAAGCTCATAGAAACTAAAACATAATAAATCAGAAACAATATCTTTAACTTTCTTGAGAATAAAAACATCAGAACCCAAAACCTCAATTCTGTCTTGAAATATAGAATGATTATATTGAACTGTCTTGAAACTACAAAAAGAAAAAAATAGAAAGGAAACTGCATTTACAAGGGGATTGGATTTTTAATCCCGTCCCCCGCAGAAAAAAGATAATAAAAAGAAGAATTTGGGGTTCCAAAAATTGAAGGTGGAAAACCCAAATATGTTTGCAAAAACTAAATCTGATTACAAACAAAACGACCCATCTGCTAGCAATACGTCTTCGCTAGAACAAGAAGGGTATGAAAAAAGGAAACAACACTAAAGATGGAATTAACACATCAGAACAAAACAAAAACAAATTACCTTAAACTAAGTAATTGAAACACCACCTCCCTTTATTCTGATAGCAAATAAGGGGTGTCTTGAATCTTGATCGGATGTGGATTCAAGATGTCGAAGAACACGAGAAACGAAAGGGCAAATACAGGGACGACATTGTGTACGATCGAGAGAGGTAGACTCATCAACAGATGAGCAAATCCGGGACGGAAGTCACCTGATTCGAACGATCGAGAGGGGAAACAGACAAACACAGAGCAAGGAAGGCGGATTCAAAGGTTGATTCATGGGATGACGTTGTTAGATGGTGCTCGGTCCATCAACGGTGGCAGAAGCAGGGCACCAGGCTTCATTAGTATTGTAATCGTGTTCCAATGGTGGTGGTGTGCTGGTATGATTTTGACTGGGAGAGCTCATAGTGATGACAAATACGCGTGAGAGAGAAAGAGAGAGAACGGGAGAGACGGTTTTAACGGGATGCTACCTAATTAATCGGGTGTTTCATATTTAGCCGGATTTGATTTGATTTCTTATACCAAGATTACCCTTAATTTTTTTAAAAAAAACTCAATTATACCATTGAAATTAATATTAATTACAAAACTGCCATCTTGCATCAAAGCCTTTGATTTTTTTGATCTAGTGGTCTATATGGGGTTCTCAAGATCTCATGGTTTTTTGAGTTTCAAAAGAACCTAACTAACTCTCTCTCTCTCTCTCTCTATATATATATATATATATATATATATATATATATATATATATATATATATATATATATATATATATATATATATATATATATATATATATATATATAAACCATCACCTGATGGCTGAGTGGTAGCTTTCCCACCTTTCCATAGGAGAGGTCAGGGTTCGACTCTCACCAGCTTCAATTAGGGATGGCCACCAGTACACCCAAAGGGTGGGTTGCCTGGCACATGAGTTTACTGGGTGTTCATGTTGCCCCGAGGTTGGGTCAGTCGGGTCGTCCAAAGGACGGGTCGGGTGGCTTCCTCGGTTATCAATATATATATATATATATATATATATATATATATATATATATATATATATATATATATATATATATATATATATATATATATATATATATATATATATATAGTGAATATGAGGCTGTTATATACCTAAGCATAGGTGTAGAACCACTAAAACAACCCATTTTTAACAAAAATAAAATATCAAATTACCTAATTTCTTCTACATCATTGTACACAATTTGTTGTTCCATTCAATTTAACTTGTTTACATGCTATTTTAGTGATGTTTCTTGTGACTAACTTCTATGTCATCGACACATGCAGGTGTGATACTTTTATTCACTATACTATATAACTCATACCATCATTTTTCATATTTATATAATCAATCACATGGATTACATATATTAAAGACAATGAAAATGTAAGTTTTTCATCAGAAAACTAATGAAATTTGATGATTCTACACCTAAGCTTAGGTATATAACAGCGTCATACTTGTTTTTCCCATATATATATATATATATATATATATATATATATATATATATATATATATATATATATATATATATATATATATACACACACACACACACACACACACACACACACACACACACACACACACACACACATTATCTAATAAAGCAATCCCTTTAATGCCATGTGTCAACTTTTCTACATACCATTTTTCCACGTTGCATTTCCTGGTTCATCCCTCATTTGCTTTCCCGCTCAAACTTCTTTATGTATCAGTTATGCGTATTTCAACTGATTCCTTAAATCTTGCTATCAAAATTGATATCCCAGTAATTACGCCCCTTAAATCTCAGTATTTAATTTGATATGTTGTAAATCTCGCCAAAACCATAAATGCTTCTATCATTCAATCCCCTCCTCCCAGATTCGAGATTCAATATTTTGAAGCCTCTAAAAATGGTACCCTATTACAACGATTCGATCTCTGCAATGTCTGATTCTTTGTTTTAGGTTATCCCTCACATTCAATTTGACGACATTCCATGCCCTAATCCGCCTCATCTTCACCATGTGCGTTTTCAAACGCCCCCAATTATAACTGCTTCATCGGTTCATTTTCTTAATTGCATTATTTACGCTCAACTTTTCAATATATCTCTTTGTTCATGAAACGCCAATCCATCATCTATCTCTCAAACCACCATTCAATTGGTAACTAGAACTACACAAGCTTTTGGTTTTTGATTTCGAGAATTCTGTGATTACAATTCCATCTTCAGGAAAGCCAGGGTTCTACTACAAAGATCAAAGCTTTTTTTTTCTTCAGTTCCATTTGATACAACAGGGCTAATCGATTTGAAAGTTAGTATCTGATAATGAACTTTTGGTCCGTCTTTCTCGTGTTCTTCTATACGTGATTTTTTTTCAGTTCCATTTTTTCTTGATGGTAATTTAAGATGAAGATCGAAGCTTTTCTTTCAATTCGAAGATCAAGGCTTTTCTACTGATTCGATTTCATAATGAAGGTTAGTATCTAATGATCAATTTTATGTTCCATATTTATGCGTATTCTTTTGTACACGTTCTTTTGTATATGCTTTTTTTCCACCAATCGACATCTTCTTCTTCGCATTCTCACTAATTTGTGATCGTAATTTCCCCTCTGAGGTCAAATTTTATGTGAATTATTTGCTAGTTGGGCATTTTGAGACTTCTTATAATATATTGACATCTCATTTCCTGCCAATCCAAGCCTTAAATTTATTTTTACCACTAAGGCAAATATACGGGGACTGCATATGATAATCAGATGACATTGCTCTTGATTTTTCAGAAAACAGTTTACTTTCATGTTCCCAAATGTTAATCTCAGAATGGAAAGTCACAAATGTTCTCTGATCCAAACATGGCCATGGATATGATGAAGAAGAATCTTTCAATGAACATAACAGTTTTATTTAAATGAAAGGGAAGGGAAGCTATTGAGAAAAATGAATGAAATATGGGCAAGTAAGGCATTAGTTTTATTTAAATTAGTACATGTTGAAAGTGACACCGATGATTTCACCATTTTCTTTAACATTTCTAGGAGCTCGATCTTTGTATCTAACATTATTTTATTTTATTTCGTTTACTTATACGAGATCAAATGGGATGTGGAGCTTGGTTTTATCGGGTTGTAAGAAAAATTGGAAGTGGAAAGGAAGGAGTGTCTGTGTTGCTTGAACTGATTGCCACTCATGACAACATGATGGTTCCTGCATCAGGTTTAAAGCCCATGTTTGACCCAGTTATATATATTTTGGTTGATCCTATAATTCAGGTAATAATTATGCTCAACATCTGATCCTTTATTTCATTGGAACGAGAAAAGCTTTTTTTTCTTGATGGAATGGAATGTGAGTGGTCACTACAAGAATATTTAGTTTTACCGACAAAAAGTTTCCGACGAAAAATGTTTGTCGGTATTTTCCTTCACAATTCCGACAAATCAATGACAAAACCTCAATACCTAGACCTTCCGACGAAATACCCACGAAATAGGATATATGAACGTTTTCGTCGGCAATGCGTCGGAAATTACCGACAAAAAACCAACGGAAAATTAATTCATATTTAAAATTAAAGGTTTGTAGGAATTCCGTAGGAAATGAAAAGCGGGAAACTGAAAATTTCTCTTCCCATTTTCTTTTTTCCTTTCCCACCTTTTTTTTTTAAATATTATTGAAAATTTGCGACAAAACAGCGACGGAAAATTCAAAATCAACACTTCGTCGGAATTTCGTCGGAAATGGAAAGAGCGGGAAGCAGAATTCTTTCCCCCTTTTTTTTATTTTTCCATATTTTTGATTTTCCCACATTTTTTTAATATTATAGAAAATTATGTTATTAATATAAAAAAATAATTTATATTATTATTATTCAAAATATAATTATTATTACTATTATTTTTATTATTATTTATTTTTGTTAGGTTTTTTTAATTATATTTTTATCATTATTTGGTTTATTATAATTCATTATATTATATTTTAAAAAATTTGTGTGTGTATATATATATATATATATATATATATATATATATATATATATATATATATATATATATATATATATATATATATATATATATATATATATATATATATATATATATATATATATATATATATATATATATATATATATATATATATATAATGCGGCGGCGGCAAATAGTTTCGTTTCGACAATGCCATAATCAGCCAAAGTAAATATTTCCAGTGTAATAACTTTTAAAAAATGAAAAAGTCAAAGAAACCATCACATAAATAGCAATGTACTAAAGTTTATGTGTGTAGGGGATGTGTGTTCATGAATTTTTAAACAGAAAGAGGAAAGTACAATGCTATAATCCGCAAAAAATAAAACAAAGTAAATGCTTTGTTTGGGCAGAACTCGCATTTTAGGAAAGTACAATGCTATAATAACAAAAATAATAGAAGTAGAATGATATATTGCACACATCGGTGTGATCTACATGTGATCTACATGGACACCTACAATCATAAAAACTACTGTAAATTAGAAACGATTTCAACAAAATTATATGAATATATTCGATTATAAAAGAATAATCTGATTGTAAACTTCTTTGTCTCCTCCCCTTTTTGTCATTTGCAAGCATAATATGTCATTTGGGCTCAAGACCAGGTTGAGAAATCTCCATAACTAATCTCGTAAGTAAAAAAGATATACCTGGAGCATATATTTTTAAAAATCATAATTCAAACGTAATAAAAAGTTCATAAGAAAATATTTAGAACAAGGGGTTTGAGACTTTTCTTTCTTTATCTTGAAACCATTTCAACAGCAATATGGTAGGATAGTTAAATTTAACTCTACAAAAACAAATATATTTACAAATCAAAGACAAAACATATTGAAACCATTTTATGGGTACAATGGTCAAGTTGAACAAACTAATAGTCGGAGTCCTTAAAAACACCCATTTAAACTATCCTAAAGAGGTAGAACCATACCAAGGGTAAAATGGTCAAGTTCAAAAGATTACATTAGCCTTTTGCCATTATACTTTCGTTATTCTACCCAATTGTAACATTGTACTTTCAATATTTTCATATTAAGATAGTCTACTTTCAAAATTCTACCCAATTAATAATTATATAATTGTACCTACAATTTTCATATTTATGTGTTTAAGGTTTAGAATTTAATGTTTATAGTTCAGTGTTTAAGGTTTAACATTTAAGGTTTAAGGTATGTATCAGTTTGTGGTTCGATGTTTAAGGTTTCAGATTTGGGTATATCTATATGTATGTATATATGTATGTGTAAGCATGTGAGTATAGAGTTCATGGTTTCATGATTAAGGTTTAAAGCTTATGTGTACGTGCATATACGTTTATATTCATGAGTATGCATGTATTGATAGTCCAATGTTTAAGGTTTCGGGTTTGGGTGCATGTTTATTTATGTGTAAACATGTGAGTATAGGGTTAAGGGTTTCATAATTAAGGTTTATAGCATATGTGTACATGCATGAGTATGTATGTATGTATATATGTATGTGTATATATGTATGTATGTATATATGTATATATGTGTGTATATGTATGCATGTGCATTGTATATATCAGCATGTGGGTATACGGTTTAGGGTTTAGTATTTTGTATGCATTTTTGTATATATGTATATGTATGGATATGTATATGTATGTATGTGTATGTGTATGTATATATAGGTATATATAATTGTATGTGCTTGAGTTTCATGATTAAGGTTTAGAGCTTATGTGTACGTGTATGTATGTATCTATGTATGTATGTATCTATGTATGTATATATGTATGTATATATGTATTTATATGACAATTTCTTTGAATGAGACTAAATGTCGTATTTAATCGGATCAAATAGCGATTTCAATATGTATGTATATATGTATTTATATGACAATTTCTTTGAATGAGACTGAATGTCGTATTTAATCAGGATCAAATAGCGATTTCAATATAAATAATAAACATTAATAATAATAATAATAATAATAATAATAATTATAAAATTAATAATGTTTAAAAAAATATTAAATAATAATAATAATAATAATAATAATAATAATAATAATATGTATGTATGTATATGAGTTTAGTTGGGGAAAATGTTTAAAATTTTAATTTTTTTAATTCCGTCGGAAATCCGTAGGAATGAAACCCTTTTTTCCGACAAAATACCTACAAAATCCAATTACCATTTCCCCTCTTTAAACCCTACCCGGTTCTCTTGTTGCGCACACTCGCTTCCCGTTTCTCTTCTTCCCTTCTCGACAAACGGCGCTGAAAGCACACTCGACAAACGGCTCTGCAGGTCCGATGTCCCCTTCTCGTTTTTCTTGCTACAGAATCTTGATGCCGGCGGTATAAAGCTCCACCGGAGTACCGTATCTCTTCTTCCCTTGAACGATAAAAGCTCCGCCGGACAACCGCTGCAGCCGGCCAGCCCTCCACTTCACGTCTTTACCTTCCGGCAACGAGCAATAAGCAATCGAACCAAAAGGTAATTCAAACTCGATTTCAGTTTCTGAGTTTCGATTTCAGACTCGATTTCAGCTTTCTGAGTTTCGATTTCAGAGTTTCGATTTCTGAGTTTCGATTTCAGACTTGATTTTAGACTCGATCTCAGTTGATATTTCAGACTCGATTTCAGACTTGATTTCAGACTTGATTTCAGACTTGATTTTAGACTCGATTTCAGCTTTCTGAGTTTCGATTTCAGACTCGATTTCAGCTTTCTGAGTTTCGATTTCAGAGTTTCGATTTTGAATCTTCCTTTTCTGGAAGCAGGTATCAAGCTTTTGCTCTTTCTTCAATACCAGATTACCTGGGTATTTTGGTTTAAGCTATAACAGTGTTAACGATTTCAATATCTGAGTTTTGATTTCTGAGTTCTGAGTTTTGTAATGGATGTACACTGTAATGGATATACGTGCATATACGTTTATGTTTTCATGTAATGGTTCGTGCAATCCATTACAGGGTTCTGAGTTTTACAATCCATTACAGGGTTCTGAGTTCTGAGTTTTGTAATAACATATATTTTTAATTATTTTTCTGAGTTTAAGGTTTAAGGTATGTCGAACCGTGCAACCGTCCGTAACCCGGGCATTCAGTGTTCTAGAGGCAATCAAGATTCAACATCAGGAGGAAGTCAGGGTTCTAGGGGCAGACTTGCATCTCATAACTCCACTCCTCATCGTGCAGACCGTAGATATGCACCATATAAATCTGGTCATGGAGGCGCCAGACCTGCATCACATGAGTCCACTCCTACTAGTCGTAGACGCAACACAACTGCATCACATGAGTCCCCGCCGACTAGTCGTGCTGCATTTCGTGGAGGCGGCATACCTTCATCACATGCATTTATTCCTATTGTTTCTGGACCTAATACACAGACATTGTTGCCTCCTGTTGATATTAGGAGGTTAGCCGAGGATCACGTAGAGCCTGTGGGTGGTTATGTTGGGTTATTACAGCAGATGAATCCAGAAGGCGTACATTTCAGTGACGAGAATTACGATGAGGGTGAGGAGGATGACAATGGGGATGGCGAGGATACGCCACACGGTTCAAATAGCACAGACGTACCCGCTTTTGGTGCTTATGGTGCCTCTCAGAGGCCATTTATCACTTGTGTTGGGAAAAAGTATGTCTTTAGATTATTTGATTTTAGAATTGAATTTATTTTTATTTTTGATGTTATATTTATCCTTATTGGAGTATTTCAATATTGTAGGTTTGGGAGATTTCAAGTGCACCGGGCGATTAGGCAGCTTATTGATCAATATTCAGATGGTCCTTGGATAAGTTCCAAACATATCCCCAAAGAAGTAATCGAGCAGATGTGGGGGTGTTTCAAGGCAATATATTAAGTCTCAAATTTTCAATTTAAACATGGATTAATTATTTGCATTTCTTATAATCATTCATTCTAAATTTTACATTTTTAACTTATAGTTTTTTTTTTAAAAAATTTATACAGACACTTTATGTATGGGATCAAACAGAAGACACAAGAGTCAAGAACAACTTTAAGTTTGTTATTAAGGAAAGATACAGAGACATCATGAAGGAACATAGGGAAAAGTCAGCAAAGTTGGCCATAGCTGCTGGACATGATATCTCAGAGAAAGGGAAAGACTTTGACATCATGAAAGATTTTGTGCCTCGTGGGATGCAAGCTCAGGCATGGGAGGATATGTGTAGGGTAAGTGGGTTAATACAAATTTGTTATTGTTTATTCCTTTTTTTAATATTATACATATATTACTCTTTACAGCAATGGAACACTGAAGCTTGGTTGAAGAGGTCTGCGAGTGGGACGAGTAATCGCAATACCACCGATAGTGGTGGGAACATATCGAGACATACAGGGGGTAGTATCGGTTATGATGAGCACCGTATCAGACTAGTAAGTATTCATTTTATATAAGTTTTAGTAATATGTTTTTAGTTTAACAAAAATTACATTATTTATATTTGTAGACAGCAAAGCTTGGCCGGCCACCTAGGTTTTTGGAGTTGTTCTTTCAGACTCATCTAGATAAAGCTTCAAAGATGAAATATCTTGATGGAGATGATACGGGAAAGAAGTTTTGTACCGAGACAGCAAGGGAATTATATGTAAGCTGTCTTTATCGTTTTTAGATTTTTTTGTCCCAACTTTTAGTATAATAACAATTATATTGTTTTATTTTCTTATAGGAAGCGTACTCTCAAGCCTTGCTTGAGAAGTATGGGGATGATTTGCATGATCAGATAGATGATGCTGAACTGTGGGCGAAAACCCAAAAGGAGATACGTGGAGCATCGAAAAATAATTATATTTATGGGGTTGGATCCTCGGATTTAGGGTTTGTGGTCACCGGGAAGTTATCTGCTGCTGCAGGGTGTTCATCATCCTTTTGCGGGTCTCAACATGAGGTATATTTATTTAATATCTACATTATATATATTATAGATAATGAAACACTTTGTGAGCATGAAAATAGTCATTAAATTATAATTTTTTGGTATTATTAGACTAAAAATAAAGTGTGTTGCTATAATGTATGAAAATTATTGATATACATTGTTTGTTATTAGGTTAAGGAGTTACGAACACAACTTGAAAATGCAAACATGGAAACAACTTTGCTGCGACAAAACCAAGAAAAAATGCAACAACAATTGGCCCAACTAATGACACAAGTTGGTATCCTCACCGGAAATCGAGTTTAGTTTTGTTGTAAACTTTTTGTTAAACATGTTAGGGTGAAGTTCAAAAGCCTAATTGTTTTGGTGAAGTATTTGATAGTACCTATCATTTGTTTTGAAATATTGTAGCTACCATTTTGGATGAATTTGTATTGAGTGGTTGAATTTGCTATATATGTTTACTGATTTTGGAATGAGTGGTTGAATTTGCTTATTAGATGAATTTGTAGTTGATTTTTATTTATTGTGCATTTTTTGTAAAAAAAATTATGGATTATTTTATATTTTATAGAAATTAAAATTTAAAAAACTGCATTTGTTATTCATGAATTATAAAACTGTTAAGCTGTTACAATTCTGTAGGAATTTTGTAGGAAAATTTGGTGCAATTCTGTAGGAATTTCGTAGGAAAATTTGATGCAATTCTGTAGGAATTTGGTAGGAAACTTTGGTGCAATTCTGTAGGAATTTGGTAGGAAACTTTGGTGCAATTCTGTAGGCATTTCGTGGGAAATGTTTGTTGGTGAAGTTGGTCGGAAATTTGTAGGAAATTTCCTACGAAACTTTTCGTCGCAAAGTTGTCAGCCGTTTCGTAGGAAATCTGTAGGAATGCTGTTTCCAACGGCCCTTTTTTCTACAAACCAATTTTGTCGGTAATTTGTCGGTAAACACATTTTCCAACCAATTACCTACGAAAATGCTTGTCGCTAAAACTTAATTTTCTAGTAGTGGGTTTTGTTATTTTTTCTTGGCATTATGATCATGTAAGTGGTTTTGTTATTTAGTTAAGATTTAGTTGCATATTTCATATTACAGATGCACTTTGTTTCATGTTTCTTTTATACACACGAGAATACACTATCTCCAGTTTACTCCCAAGTCATTTGTTTAATCTGATTTGGTGATAAGCCTTATTATGTCAAGTGAATGTTAACAATATAAAAAACTTACTAAGGTGATGGTTCGTATTTTACGAATTTGAGGGTTGGTAATATTGGTTTCATATAATTGTTGATTCATATTATAGGCTTTTCTTTAAAGTTTTCCATTTGTTTCTTGACTTGCTGTTAATCGTTAATTGGCTTCCTTTTGATAATATTTTTGAATTTCAATATTGTTTGGATGTTTTTTAATTTCAAGTCAACGTGAAAACCTGGAATTTTAGTTTTCAGGTTAATATCTTTCATAGTTTCTTGGCAATCGGCAAACTGAATTACATAACATAATTTCAAAATCTAAACGTTCATTTACTCAATTTGTCAAATTTACATAATCATCTATAATTTTGTGATTACATAGATGATTGATTTTTTTCATTTTAACAATTTAAATCAAACCTAAAGTATGTAAAAAAAATTAATAAATTTCCCTTTTATGCAAAAAAAAAAAAAGATTATATATATATATATATATATATATATATATATATATATATATATATATATATATATATATATATATATATATATATATATATATATATATATATATATATATATATATATATATATATATATATATATATATATATATATATATATATATATATATATATATATATATATATATATATATATATATATATATATATATATATATATATATATAAGAATTAGGATCTGGTGAGGACTCCAATTTCGGTGAGGACTGTGAGCACAAATCTGGACCTCTAATCTTGAAAAATGGATGACTAAGATTCATTGTGAAAAATTGACACATCTTACGAGCTTGAGGGGCTAGTTGTTTAAAAATTAAAACTAATGGGTGGATAAGACAAATTAATAAGGGTAATATAATAATCTGATCGAGTACCCCACCCCACATTGCGACACTTATCACAATCTAGTTTGTTGGATTTTTTTCCACCAACTTTGTTTTTGGGTCATAACATTTTTTTTCTTTGTAAAAAAAATTCTGAAAAAACCAAAATTCTTAAATTTTAATTCTCTACAAAACAAGCATCATCATAAAAATTTAAAAAAAAATATTTTTTATTTTTTATTTTTATAAAAAATCAAAAATTTAAAAAAAATTCCAAAAATTATGAAAATTTAAGGGATCATTGTAGATTTTATATTAGTAAGTTTTAAAAAAGAATTTTTTGAAAAAAAAAAGTTTTTTAAGTGTTTATTTTTATATTTTTAAGTAAAAAAACTCATCAAAATAGCAAAAAGAATATACATGATCCAAAATTATTAAGAACCAAAATATGTTTTATGATTCAAACTATTATAAACTAATTATTTTATGAATCAAAACTTATCAAAATAGTAAAAAAAAAATATACATGATCCAAAACTATTAAAACTAAAATATGTTTTATGATCCAAAATTTATGATACAATATTCAAAATTCGTTATAATCCAAGATCCAAAACTTGTTATGATAAAAAAACGAGTTAAAAAAATATACAACGTCAAAAGTAAAAAATAAATAAATAAATAACTGGAAAATAACGAAAAAAACCTAAAAAAAACTAAAATAAAAACAAAAAATCTGAAAAAAAAAAAACTAAAAAAAATTATGAAAAACGAAAAGCATAAAAAAAACTCCGCTAAGTTATGTTGTACGGACGTGAGTAACAAATAATTATATCCTCGAGTCCGTATTACATTCAATGGACGAGCGCCGATGCAATTACGTCAAATCCAATAATTACGTTTGACGTTATTGCCCTTAAGGAAATGAGTGGACGAGAATTGTCCTCGCAGTCCTCACCAAAATTGAAGTCATCACCGGATCCGGAATATATATATATATATATATATATATATATATATATATATATATATATATATATATATATATATATATATATATATATATATATATATATATATATATATATATATATATAAGTTCAACATAGAACCAAATTATTTCATCTAACCATAGAACCACGATCTTAACAGTTTGATTGGATTCCTTCATTAAGGTTATGATGGTAAAATGGAAATACTAGAAATAAAACCGCCAATAAATACATCCAGTAAATGAACAAATGTTCATCAATGAACATATGTTCATCAATGACCAAACAAATGTTCATCTCCTTCTCCGTATATTATTCCTTTGTAAATGGACATATGTTCATAAATGAATGAATGTTCATCAATGAACATGCATTCATCTTCTTATTATTCCCTGTAAATGAACAAATGTTCATAAATGAACATTTGTTCATCAATGAACATACTGATTTTCTGTAAATGAACATATGTTCATAGATGAACAAATATTCATAAATGAACATATGTGCATAGATGAATATATGATTCAAAAAATCATGCAACATTTGACGCTCCTATATTTTAGGGATGGATAAAAAAAACCTAATATGCCCTTGCATATGTATGATTCTCTACATTAGGTGCATAGTTTCTTAATTTGTCTCTTTTAATCTAATCCATTGATATAATGATCTAAGAGTTATAATGATGTTTCTGTGGTTAACTGATTTAATGTGGTTCTATATTGAATCTTTCTCTCTCTCTCTCTCTCTCTCTATATATATATATATATATATATATATATATATATATATATATATATATATATATATATATATATATATATATATATATATATATATATATATATATATATATATATATATATATATATATATATATATATAGTTAGGATCTTTTGAGAACCAACTTCACCCCGAGAACCCGAGAACTCCCAAACCGATATTTTTTTCAAAAATTCGACCACATAGGCCTCTAAAACGCTCAAATAGGTGCCGGGGCGCTGAAAAAAATTTCCGAAAAAACGATTTTTTTTTTTTTGAAAAAAATTTGCACATGTGCAAAAAAAAAAACTTTGCACATGTGCAAACTTTTTCATACGTATATTTTTTTTCAATTTTTTTTTATGGATGTCTTTCTAACATATATTTAAGGCGTTCTGTAAAAACATTTTCAAAAAAAGTGTACGTATAAAAAAGTTTGCACATGTGTAAATTTTTTTTTG
Organism: Cichorium intybus; assembly: GCA_023525715.1. Lineage (NCBI taxonomy): Eukaryota > Viridiplantae > Streptophyta > Magnoliopsida > Asterales > Asteraceae > Cichorium > Cichorium intybus. The sequence goes on from CM042011.1 coordinate 24,527,881, forward strand.
CACATGTGTAAAGTTTTTTTTTAAAAAAAATCGTTTTTTTTCGGAATTTTTTTTCGAAAATGCTTAAAAGTGTGCGTTTTAGAGGCCTATGGGGTCGGTTTTTTGAAAAAAAAAATCGGTTTGGGAGTTCTCGGGTTCTCGGGGGACTTATGGTTCTCAAAAGATTCTATATATATATATATATATATATATATATATATATATATATATATATATATATATATATATATATATATATATATATATATATATATATATATATATATATATATATATATATAGAGTTGGGATTTTTTGAGAACCAAGGAGAGCCCGAGAACCCGAGAACTCGAGGAGGAGCGTCGAATGAGAAATTTTAATGGTCAAGATTCATTAATGGCAAGATTGTAAATAACACAAAACTATTGGACATCAATTAAACAAATTAAACATTCCAGGGGCAATTGTGACAAATCACAAACAAAATAACTGAAAAAGGAAAATGAATCAAATAAAATAATTATCCCAAAACTCCAGGGAATCACGTTCGAATCTTCTTAACTCTGAAGAACACGTCCATGGCGGCTCCTCTCAATACTTGATCGATTCTCGCAAGTTTCAATTGATTTCTTCTCAATAAATGCACAGGTTTATTCATACATTCTTCGAATCTTCTCAATTTTCCTTTTTACTCGAAATTTTCAGTCACAAAACATCATCAATTAGCAAAATCAAGTTCCACTGAAGTTGAAGAACACTAATTACTGCATATCCAACGTTGTTTTACAAAAAAGAAGTACAAAAATTACCAAAAACCGACCTAGGTCGTAGGATTTCAAATTTGAAGAAAGTTTTTCATGAAAAACAACTTTCTCACAGTTTAAAACATATAGATCTATCAAACTTGCTTTGATTCGATCGTTTTACTTCTCAACTGTGTTTCTGTACAAATTAGAACAATACACTCATTGTTTGTTGATTTTGGAAAATTATACAACGATCCTAATAATTTTCTGCTATTATCCTGTGATTTGTTCAACAAAAAGTAGTCTACTATGATAATGATGGTTGTTTGAGGACAACATTCACATATTTTCATGCTAAAATGTTTGCTAGACGTAAAACCTAATACATTGAGATTGTTTCACTATGAATATGTAGTTTTCTATACATGTACAACTTTGTATATCATAAAAATAGTCTATGAAATGATGAAATATTTGCATATTGACAAACTTTCTAAACCTGAATCATCCACATTGTTTGACTAAATGTGTATGTAGTTTGTTGTACATGTACACAAAAATGTATGTGAATGTTCAAATATTGGCATATGACAAGTTTGCACATGTACAACCCTGAATAATTAACCATGCTTGCAGATATGTGTATGGATTTTGCTGCATATGTACACATTTTTTTGAGAAATGTTGAAATATTTGCATATTGACAAACTTTTTACATGTACAACCCGGAATCATCCACATTGTTTGACTATATGTGTATGTAGTTTGTTGCACATGTACAAGTTTGTACATCACAACAACTGCCTCTAAATAGTCATTAACAAATTAACTGAAATGTTAATTTATTACATGTACAGGACAAAAGTTAAAAAGGAAAAATAAATATGAGGAAAATTCAAAGACAGTTGAGTGACAGTGAAGAAGATTACAACACCGAAGATGAGATAAATGAAGAGAACTTGACAGAACTTGTACAGAGCATTACAGGTACAAAAAAATTTCAAAAGGTGCAACTAAGCACATTATTATTACCTTCTTCCCTATATGGATAATTTTGTACATGTGCAAAAGGTGGACATAGTCAATTTACAGATATGCAGACTTTTGTACATGTGTAAAAACGTGTACAAAAGAAAACTTATGAACATTTCTATACATTGTTTACATGGACAAACTTTGATGAAAAACATGCACATGTGCAAAACTTTGGACATGTGCAAATTTGTATACATTTGTAAACAAATTTGTACATGTGCAAAGGGTGGACATAGTCAATTTACATATATGTAAACTTTTGTACATATGCAAAAAATGTGTCCATAAGGAAACCTATGAATATTTATATATATATATATATATTGTTTTCACAAACAAAATTTAAAGAAAAACATGCACATGTGCACAAATCTGATTTCAAACTCAAATATGATTTTTAGACTTATCAGAACCGTATCAGCATAAATGTAAGTCCTAAATAAGATTGTATTCCATCTAATTCTGATTTTCGAACTCGCATCTGATTTTGAGAGTTATCAGACTTATCGAAACTCGCATCCCATCTAATTCTGATTTTGAAACCTCAACTTTGACTGCTTGACTACTCGACTTCGATTCCTATTTGCTTGACTCGAATTTGACATCCCACACCTGCACTTTTTGCTCCTGTGGCCCTGATTCTATGTTTTCTTACCAGCATTCCACTGAAGTAATTACAAATTCTTGGGACGTTGAGGATTGATTGTGAAGTTCTCGATGGTCGATTCTGACTTCTTGACCTCGACCTGTTTCTAAAATCACCTTAATCACCTCCAGCTTACCCGTTACTACCGTGAGTTTGCTTCTATTCTCAAATTTTGATCTACTGTGGTTTGTGAGTTTACTTCTATTATGTTAAGTTAGTTATGTTTTCTGTTAAGCCACTTAATTTAGTTATGTTTTATGTTAAGTTAAAGTGGTGATTTCTAAACATGATTGTTACATGTTAGATGATAACTTGACTTTCTGTTTCTGACTTTCTGTTATCAAATAAGAAATGACTTTCTGTTTATGTTAAGTAAATATCACCTTAATCACTTGATTTAGTTATATTTTCTATTAAACTAAAGTGCTAATGATTGCTTACTCTGTTTCTGACTTTTTGTTTAAAGTTTTGTACATGAACAACTTCTAAATGGACAATTACAAAAACTGTATATAGAGAAAACATGTTCTGATCTATGTAAAGCATCAAGTTACTTTGTACCTAATGTAAACAATTACTTTGACACTCATGTGTGCATATTGTTTTAAAAATGCAGGAAACTATTCAACTTGAATATTAGAAAATAGAGACTCAGTCTGATCAAGAGATGACAACTCCAAATTCAAAACACATTACTAACAACAACATTTGAAAATATTTATCTAGATGATATAACTTTTGTTGTAAAATGTGAAAATCATGAACATGTACACATCTTTGTAATTATGCACATGTACGAAGTTGAGTACTTGTGCACATGTGCAAAGTTGTGAACTCATACACACATTTCTACAAAGAATTATGTTATAATACATATATTTGTACATGGACAAAGTTGTGTACTTACGCACATGTACAAACTTTGAACATGTACAAAGTTGTGTAATTTTGCACATGTACAAAGTTTTTTTTTAAATGTGAATGTATCAAACATTTCTACAAATATTTATTTTATAATACATATTCATAATCTTTGAATAGGTGAAGAGAAAAATAGTACTAGTGATGAAAACTCACCGCAGCAAAGAATAAGAACCAACAACTTGATACAAATAGCATCATCATCAACTCCTACTCAACAAAATACAAAGTAGACAAAAGAGAAAGAATTAGCTTCAACAAATAAAATCAAACCCTCACCTGTCCTGCAAGAAAATCAAAGAGAACTCCAGCTCTCAAAGGAATTACAATAAATGAACCGACAAGAGTACTTCGGTCGGCTCACAAGATAAATCCTGCAGAAGCAAAAACAAAAGGAAAAGAAAAGGAAATAACGGTTCCACAAAAAATAAAACCCAAAAAAAAATCCAAAAGAAAGATGATTTTGCATCAACATCAAGGGGACAGACATCAAAAAAAAGAAAAATATATGTTAAAGAGGTGCAAGCAGACACCTCAAAAAAGCTTACAACGAAATCCCAAACGAAAAAAGTACACGTTCAAAACAAGGCAATAAACGAAATTTTTGGGTTGAGAATAAAAACATCACCATCAAGCCTCATAGATGCAATCAAGGTGATGTCGGAAAACCAAAGACAAGCGGTGAAAGATATGGGATCAAGTGAACCAGGTTGAACCACGCAGACGAGTCGTGGTTAATCAAGAGGTATTAAATATTGTTGTTAATTCTTTCATTATATAAAATATATGACCATAATCCTTTGTAAAAATATAGGTTGGTCCGTCTCAAGTCCATGATAATCAGTTGAATGAAGAGGTGGTTGATCCAGAACGGAATCAAGAACGGGTTGAAGAGGTGATTGATCCGGAGAAATACAAGGAAAGATTCAGAAAGAATCAACAAGTTGAAGTTGAAAGCACCATGGAAGGATAAATATAGGAGGGGTTTGGATAAAAATAATCCTTATAATATAGATTAGGTTGTCTATGAAACTTCTGTTGTTAATACATCTGAAGATAGGATGCTTTGTATTTTGTTAACTTGTTTGGACTACTTTAGCTTATAATCAAAACTACTATTATGTTAATATGTCCAAAATTACTTATAAACACAAAAATCAAATGTACAGGAAAATCTGCACATAGGCAAATTATGGATAATTGGTTTTGTACATAGGCAAAATCTTAATGATGTTCAAATTCAAATCTTATTTATATAATCTCATACTTCAGAGAAAAAATATTTCTGTTTCTGTAAAATAATCAATAATGAAAAACCTGTATATGTGCAAAACGGATGAAATAATTTGAAAAAATTTGCACATGTGCAAAATTTCCTATCCACAACAAAAGCAATACAAAAAAATTTGCAGATATGCAAACATTTATTTCCAGCAAAAACAATTATAATGAGATTAGCACATAAAAAAATAAATGCTAGTATACATCTCTCACACATCAACAAAAATGCATATAGACAAATTTATAAACTATGATTAAAACCTTATAAATTCATAAACTTTACATATATGCAAAAAAACAAATTCCTAAAAGAACAAATGAACCATTATCCAGATTATTCATACTAAATCTCAATATAAAACTCATCATCCGTGATACTAAAAAAATGAAAAGAAAAAATAAAATGTTCATTCTTGCTGCCTCTTTTTCTTCTGCTGCCTTTCTTTCAGCCTCAAGTCTATCTGTACAACATCTGCAATCATGTTTTTCTCCAGGTGCTACCTTCTTCTTATAATAGCTACAAGTTCTAGGATTTTTCCCAACCAATTTCATTGCTGCTTCTCTTTGCCCTTGAATCCTTTTCCCACCAGTTCCTGACCCTTTAAACATCACACTTTTAGGATTACGTATGGTAACTTTATCAACCTTCTTTATACCGAGCATGGAAGATATAAAATCATCTTTTGTACGGGTATCTTTCTTTGGTGGATTCTGTTCAATTTTCAACCTAAGTTCCTTTTGCCACTCAGTAAACTTAAGGATAGAATCTGGATCGTGTGCTATCATGTTTATGGAATCTGCTATCACTCTGTATGCATATTGTACCAATACATTACAGCATCCAACATCTTTACCAATGAAGTAGCACTTTTCCAACTCATGTAAACGTACAACACCTTTTTGCCATCTTTTAAGAAAATACTTTGCAGGTATTTCAGACCTAGACTTTGATTTCATTACACATAGCACATGTCTACAATGAAATCCAAAATGATCGAATACCATGCAGTTATAGTTGAAAGAGTCATCTTCTGCAGAACACTCAACCTGAAAACAGTTTGCAACTAATGACTAAAATTTGTAAAAGTGTAAAAACCTGCATATGTGCAAAACAAGAAAAAAATAGGGAGGGGGGGATATGTATAAAAATTTGCCCATAAGCAAAACTTTGCACATAGACAAAATTATGCTTACAAACAAACAAACTGCTCATATGCAAAAACTTTCCCATGTGCAAACATACCTCATATTAGAACTGATTTCTTATCAAACTTCTGAAGTTGCATGAATTGGGATTAAAGAACACACTTTGGTTTGGTAAATTTTTACCCATGATCTGCTCTAAAACAGTAAATGTTTCCTTGCCACCTATTGATCTACAGTTGGAGACCGAGCAACTCCACATGCAATCATGAACTTCTTTCTGGAAAAAGGAAAATATTTTATGCGTGTAAAACCTGGATCCCTGAACTTTAAACTCCAAACGTGAATGAATTGGCGGTAGTTTGTTTACAGAGTTGTAGTTGCTTTCTGACTGAATAATCCTTTGTTTATCCATGGTAGCATCAAACTTGACCATGAACATAATCAAGTTTGTTGTATTTGACAAGAAGCCCTGAAAAAATAATTCTCACTCTCGGATCTTGATGTCGTCCTCATTACACCAGACAAGGGCATATCTTTGAAGTACGCCGGAATCCAGGATGAACCCAACGAATACATCTTTTTCAGCCATTTATTTTCATTAAGGCCATGTTCTGCTACCAGCGAGTTCTAGTTGTGCTCAAAGACATCAGGATCAAGACACGAGTTCCAAATTAGATTGTTCATTTTTTTTTCTAAAGTCAATTTCTTTAATCACTTTTGAAGACACCTACATTAAAATAGTTACATGAATCTTTATGTATGTTTAACATTTTAACCATCAAACAAAAATGTAGAAAGTTGCACATGTGCAAACATATGAAAAGTTTGCACATGTGCAAACATATGAAAAGTTTGCACATGGGCAAAATCGTTTATATCATTAAAAAAATCTCTGAAAAAAAAGACCTTGCATTAGAAGGAATCATACTTCTGGAAGTTGCACATATGCCAAAATAAATATTAAATATGGATACATGGTTCTTTTGCAAATTGTTACAGATGTAAAATATTTGCATGTACCAAGGTTTAAACATGTGTAACCATCAGCACACATGGACAAAAAGTTTGCCCATGTTCATAAACAGTAACAATTTGCACATGTATAAATTAGAAAATGGAGGTTAATCTTACCTTGACTGTTAACTTTTTACCAATATGCCACAGGTAAAGACGGTGCCTAGATTGGGGAAAAACATTTAGAACAGCATTGGGCATAGCACGGTCTTGGTCTGTAACAACAATCGAAGGTGCACTTCCAAAGGCATTAAGAAAGCTATGAAGGAGCCAAGTGTAGTATTCTTCAGTTTCATGTGCGATTAAAGCTGCCCCAAAGGTAACACACCTTGGGTGGTTGTCAATTCCGGTGAAAGGAACAAAAATCATGTTGTACCTATAAAAAAACACATTTTACTCTTAAAAACATATAAAAAACAAAAAAAAATGTTTATATATATATAACATATATAATACTTACTTGTTAGTTCTGTACGTAGCATCAAAGGAAACCACATCAGAAAACTCCTTATAATTTCTTTTTGCAATAGGATCAGCCCAGAGAAGACCTCTTAACTCAGTATCCTCTAACAAATGGTAAAAAGAAAAACCTTTGACATTCTCGGCTCATTTTTCCAACATACTGAACAACAAATTTGCATCGGTGTCTTTCGTATAACAGTTCAAGTCCCTTGAGAAGTTTTTGAAGTCAACTTTTTTCGCACCTTATTTTTCAATATCACCTTTGAGAGCACCTATAATATCATGAGCTTTTACTGCACCTACATTAGCCTTGTAAAGATACCAAATAAGTAATTTATCAAAATAATCCAACTTCCTCCTTGACCGAGACATATGAACAGTGCTTTTGGTGAACAGCTCATGGTTGTGCATTCGCTGAAACGAGTGTATGAAACATCTACCACTATTGCCTATCGTCTTGATACCAATCTTTGCTGGACACTCTCTCATTTAACTTGGATATTTCCTTTTCAGTTTTCCAGTTTCAGCTTGCAAACCATTAGCATTACACCCCTCTGCTTTACCACCCCTTGAACATAGCACATACTTATGTAAAACTTCTTTTGACCCTGGCTCAACATATTTTACAGAAGACCGCCTACAATTGAAACCGGCTCTGTCACCATACCTAAAGTAGAAAAGAATGGCCTTCTCAATCTGATTGAAAATCATATCTTTCCTAGGAAGATACAATTCAGGAACTTGAGGAATCCAGTAAATCGTTTCAGACGAGTTCGGAGCCTTGATTTCAATACTGCTGAATGTATCGCCCAAATACCAAAAATCTATTTAGATATGTACAAGTAGTATGTTAGCATATAAGCACAAAAACAAAACTTTGAACATATGAACAGACCCAAAGAAAAGTGTTCAGATACAAAATTAAAAAACTTTGTACATGTGAAAACTTGTGTGTGTACAAATGTTTGCACATGGACAAAACTTTGCCCATGTACAAATTTCTGTATTTCAAACCACTGTATATGGATATGTTTGCACATTTACAAAGTTTTAATTATATAAACTTTGTACATGTGCAAACTTGAATGTAAACAAACATGTGTGTATGCAAAAGTTTACATAGGTGCAAATCTTTGATACACAATAAACTTCAAAATAATCTATGCACAGAAACAACATACAATTACAAAAAAGTACACAATTGGTGCATAGAAAACACATGTTGAATTGAAAAACGTTTGCACATGTCTAAATATTTTTAAAGAAAATAGGAAGTACCTGCAGGAACAGGAGGAATATCTTCTGAACCGGATGTTGAGATTGAAGCAACATTTCCAACATCAAAGTTTGTTAAAACAATAGCATCCGATGAAACTTCTTCAACAATATCATCCGATGAAACTTGTTCACTCAAAACAGGACCAGATTCATTTGAAACTTCTTCTTCCAAATCAGGAGCTAATTCCTCATCAGAATCAGAATCAGAATGTTTAAAAAACAACGAATCAATCTTCAATGAATCATCATAACTAGACTTTTCATGAAAAAACGAATCTGAATCCTTCCTAAACAAATCATTACCAGCATTGAAACAAATAGATAACATTAGATAGCATTAGCTGAATTGAAACAATACATAAAATTTATTGAACAAAAAAACCTTATGAACATTTGAAAAAACTTTGTGTACATGTGCACAAAAATGTGTACATATGTAAAGGTTTGCACATGTACAAATTGTAGTATTTGTGCTCTACAAACTTTGAAAAAACTCTGTGTACATCTGCATCAAAATGTGTACATATGCAGAGGTTTGCACATGAACAAATTATAGTATTTGTGTTCTACAAACTTTGAAAAAACTGTGTACATGTGCAACAAAATGTGTACATGTGTACAGGTTTACACATGTACAAATTATAGTATTTTTCTTCTACAAACTTTGAAAAAACTTTGATATATGATTGTTATTAGATACAGTAGATAAATACCTGTGATAATATTCAAATGATCTTCGTTTTCAACTCTAACATTTGATTCCACAACTCTGTTAGCAACTTTATTAACTATATCTAGTATACAACAGCAAATCAAAGTTAACATTTGAATTTCCATTACTTATGGATTATTTGAATATAATGATTGAGAATTTGAATACATGAAGAATTTGACTACCTGAGACGATACATCGAGCATTTCGTTCTCCTCCAATATGTAAATTAGGCTCCATAAGTAGTAGAAATTCAGTTAACCTGAGAAATCATGTAACACTAACATAAAACAATTGAATCGCATGAATAATAATGTTATTTATTGAGAATAAACTGATAAACAAAGTCAAAGATTTTAGGTAAACAAAGAAATTGAAAAAATAGCGACAAGTGTAAGTTAACATGAGGATTACACCAGAAACATAAAAAACTAACATTACTAGTTAACAAAATCGATTCAGAATACAAACCAATTGAGGAATTCGCTGTAATCAAATCAAAAACTCACCTGTAATCGATTCAGAAACATAAAAAACTAACATTACTAGTTAACGAAATCGATTCAGAACACAAATCAATTGAGGAATTCGCTGTAATCAAATCAAAAACTCACCTATAATTGTTTCGATTTTGTTGTTGTGATTTCAAATTGGTGATGCGTGAAGAACAGATAGAACGAGCAAAGAAGAAATTCAATGATATTGATAATGAGATATTGCTTTTTGATAACACGATTAGATAAGAAATCGATCTGCAAAGTTTAATTTCAGTTCCAATCGAGAAATCCAGCTATGGTGGCGGCTCAGTATCTTGATACGTGTTCTTGATTTCGTGAATCTTCATAGAAAGTCAACGTGAATCTTCAATTAGTTATAATTAAATGAGATTATGTTTTAATTAATTAGTTAAATGAGATTTTGATTAATTTAATGATTTATGATTAATTGGTAAATGGAATAAAGAAAAACGGAATGACCATCTTGCCCTTAATGAAGTTAATCTAATCCAACGCTCCTCGTTGAGTTCTCGGGTTCTCGAGGAACTTATGGTTCTCAAAAGATCCTAAGTCTATATATATATATATATATATATATATATATATATATATATATATATATATATATATATATATATATATATATATATATATATATATATATATATATATTGCAAGTAGGGATGAATCCTATTACACGGGTACGTAATATACTACAGCCTAGCTAGGTACATATGGGACTGCTCGGTCGTTATACCGATGAACCTTCCCTTTCTCCAAGTAGATGCTGCACAGAGACTAGACACGCACACGCAATCGGCAAACCCTGGCGCAAACCACGTCCACCCCGGAAAGACGCCCTGCAAGCAACGACTGGGGGGAAACAGCCCCGGGTACACACTGTCTTGGCTAGCACAGAGGCCACAAGTAAAGGTGTAATATCTTTACCTTACTTGTGTGGAGTGTGGTTTGAACCCATAACCTCCCATAAGGGAGGCATGTATATATATATATATATATATATATATATATATATATATATATATATATATATATATATATCAAGGTTGTAGAAGTCGCCAGGCGGTAGGTGGGCGGTCGACTGGGGCCTAGGACTAGTCGATCTAGGCGAGGACTAGTCGGCGCCTAGGCGGGGATTATTAATTGTAATAAATTTTATTTTTTTTAAATAATATATATATTACTAGTAAGATTTAGGGTACCAATGAAAGTACAATGCTATAATAAAAATCTCAATGAAAGTATAATGCTGTTTTTGCACTTGTTTAGATCATATTTGCCACATATTCTATGAAAAATGTACCAAAACATGGAATCAAACCAGTATACATGACAATTCAACCTGCATACGAAATCAAAGCTGCATAAATGTACCAAAAACATGGAATCAAACCTGCATAAATGTACCAAAACATGGAATCAAACCTGCATAAATGTACCAAAACATGGAATCAAACCTACACTTGTTTAGATCATCAAACCTGCACTTGTTTAGATCATTAAACCTGCATAAATATGGCAAATATGATCAGACTTATGGAAATACAATAAGTAAGCAAAATCAATATCAATATCAGAACATGGAAGTAGAAATATCGATACAATAAGTAACGAAATACAATGTTTACTTGACCTGTCGGAAATACAAGTAGAAATATCGATAAAAGCTCATGGAAGCAAAATCAATATCAGAACATGGAAGCAAAATCGGAAATCAGAAATCAGACTTAGCGGAAATCAATAAGTAAGCAAAAGGTAATCGAAAATCAAAAATCAGACTTAATTAACAGATCAGATGCATAATCAGATGATTACCGGAGGCGAAGCTTTACCACCACCTCCGATAACCTGCAACTATCTTCCTCTCACTCGCGATGACCTGCAACATCAAAAACGAAATCAAAGAAATCAGCGACAAAATCAAAAAAGAAACGAAATCAAAGAAATCAAAAATAAAAAACGAAATCAGCTACCAGACACCGTATCTAAAGAGTGAGATTACTAAGGTGGAGCTTTACTGGGGAAAAATCTTATCGGAGAAGCAGATGAAAAGGCCGGAGGAAGACGGAGGCGGAGGAAGCCGGAGGTGGAAAAAGCCGGAGGCGGAAGGCAGAGGATACCTGGAGGCGGCAACCGGGTTTTGATTACTTGCAGGTTCAATAGCAGGTTCGATGAATGGAGGCGGAGGAGGATTACTTGCAGGTTCAGGTTCGAGCCATCAAAAAGGCGACGAGGAGAAAGCAGATGGTGGCGGAGGAAGCTAAGGCGGAGGAAGCATAGGCGGGATACCGGAGAGAAAACACTGTGATTTGAAGTCGATTTGAGTTTTGACGAATATTAGGTCAAAATTGGGAGGGTAAACTCCAAAAATTAAGGGGCAATTTTGAAAAATTTTGACAACCGCATTTGACCACATTGACCGCATTGACCGCCTAGCCCGCATTAGACCGCATTTGACCGCGCCCGCCTAATTTAGCCGCCTAGTACTAATCGTGTGCAGTTTTGGTCCGCCTAGCGCCTAGGCGGCCGCCTAGGCCGACTTTTACAACACTGATATATATATATATATATATATATATATATATATATATATATATATATATATATATATATATATATATATATATATATATATATATATATATATATCGAAGACTTTCTCTCTCATTAAAAAGAAGCGTGAAAAGGGGTTTGAGTTGAAGAAAAGAAAAAGAAATGGTGGATGTTGAAAGAGTGTGTTGTATGTGCGGTGACGTTGGTTTCCCTGACAAGATTTTCCGATGCATCAACTGCCACAACCGCTTCCAACACTCGTATGTCGTCAAACTTTTCCGATTATTAGTTCTTTTTCTTCAAGTTTTCTGTCTACCGGCTGCAATCTCTCTCTCTCTCTCTCTCTCTCTCTCTCTCTCTCTCTCTCTCTCACACACACACACACACACCAACACAGTCACATGGATTCATTTGTTTTCTTTAAGTTTTGAAACGAATTGATAAACCTGCTGTTGATACTTGATTCTTCATCCACTACTACCATCATGGCGCTCTCTCTCTCTCTCTCTCTCTCTCTCTCTCTCTCTCTCTCTCTCTCTCTCTCTCGGGCGCGCGCGCATACACACGGGTTTGTGTTTTTTCTAGCTTTCTTTGTGGTTTGACATACACAGCTAGCCATACATGCCATCTCCTTTCCGATCATTCAAGATTTCTTCCTTATACTTCCGACCGCTACCACTGTCCATCACTAGCATCTCTCTCTCTCTCTCTCTCTCTCTCTCTCTCTCTCTCTCTCTCTCTCTCTCTCTCTCTCTCTCTCTCTCACACGCACGAGAATGGATATTTGCATGGATGTGCTTTAGATTTTGACAAAACACATAGATGATAACCTCTTAATTCAAACTTTTCCGATCAAACGAGCTCTTTTCCTTACGTTCGCCGACAACTGCCCCACCACAACGATTAATTAATCTGGATACTTGTTATTTTTTTAGTGGTAATGTTGACTTTTGACCAGTAATATTATCATAAAATCCAGGTTTAATTCCGGTAATCCTTGAACGAATCCTTAAAACTCTTTTTTTAGCAAGTGGACATCGCACTTATTTTATTTAATTTTATATATTAGATTATCCAATTTATTTTCTTTTCGCAAATTATATGTAAGGTATTGTAGCAATTACTACAACGAATCATCGGATCCGCCGGAGCTCTGTGATTGGTGCCAAATCGACGAGATTCGAAGCTCCAAACATGGCGGTTCTTCCAAGAAAACGGCCGGCGTCAGCAGCCGGTCAGAGTATTCCGGTGACAAGATCAAGCAACATGACCGTGAAGAGGGATCGGAGAAAGGGAAGTCGCCCACTGGAGCTCCTTCTCCGAGGACTGGTACTCGAAGGTACAAGCTTCTTAAGGATGTCATGTGTTAGATCTAATTAAAGAAAGTTAATGTGTATAAATGTATAAGCGGAACATGACAAAAAAAACAATAATAATATATTTCCTTGTCTCGAATACATGTCGAATATTTTACTAGATTAGTATATATGAACTTGCTTTGTTATTCAAAATATCATCCAGGTATCCTTCAAAGCTATATCTTCACAATCCAATACTTGTTAAAATATTTGAATGATTATAATATTGCTCCTTAAATGAACATTTGGCATTAATTAGGTACAGCATGAAATAGTAATATGGTGCAATTAAAAGTATGCCTTCAAGTGTATCATGTATGCATGTGCTACTGAAAATTTACATAGCCACTGTTCAGGTATATCAGAATGAATTGTTCAGGGTATATCAGAATGAATTGAAGTTCTTGTTTCGTTATAAGATCTGTGAACTGCATAGAAATCTATTTATTTAGTCATTTTTCCCACGAGTAAGCTTATCTTAATTATTAATTAGTACGTACCATAAATATGTAGGGTATTATTTATGCAACTAATTAATTTGTACGTCTTTACCAATTTAAATATTATGCAATGAAATGTATTTGCTGCTAACTCATGTATTTATGTTTCAATTGTTAACAATTTATATGCAACAAAGTGGATTATACATAATTTTTTTCCAGTCTTGTAACAATTTCAATATGTCTAGCTAGCTACAAAATTAGTATGAAATCAGCTTCGTTACATATTTGTGCAAACATAGGCAACTTTTCTTTGAACTGCGTTAACCTCATATCTATCTGTTATATAAGGAACATAAAACACTTTATTCGTCTTTGCCAATTTAATTATGCAATGAAATGTATTTGTTACTAACTTACGTGGTGTTTTCTTTTATTTAATAAACTTAATGCATAAAAAGCTTAGTTGTAGAGCTATATATGGTTGTTTTTTTTACTTAATGCTAACAAAATATCCGAATGAGTTAAATTATAAAATATCGTTTATTTGAATTTAGTTTTATTATTTGAACCTACTATAAAGTTATATTCAATTTAACATATTAATCATGTTATTTGTTAATTTTTTTAATACGAACACATACAATTTTAATTTATAACAACTATCAAATAAATGGTCATTTGTTATTCGTCAAAAGTTTAAACATAAGAGTAAAATAGTCATTTATATATTCATATTCAAACAGTTTATTCAATACAAAAAAACAATATATATATATATATATATATATATATATATATATATATATATATATATATATATATATATATATATATATATATATATTACTAGAACCATAAAACACTATCTAACCATAGAACAATATTCCTAGCCGTAAGATTAGAATACACTCCTATATAGAGACATGTATGCAGAGAGAAAATATGTTCATCTATGAACATATGTTCATATATGAACAACGTTCCTATATAAAGACATGTATGCAGAGAGAAAATATGTTCATAAATAGACATGCAATAAAAACCGGTTAAACAGGACCGGACCAGCTAAGGACCGGAACCGGCAACGGACCGAACTGGTATACTCTTTGTTAGTCCGGTTTCCGATTTTACGTTTTATGCTTCGACGGTCCTGGTTCATCCATTTAGCTTCCACCCAGTTTCTAAAAAAAACGAACCCGGACCAATTTTATGTTTTGAGATTTAAGTTATTTTGTGACAAATCTACTAACAAAAACATTAATTTGTAGAAGAAAACAAAAAAATATCACACAACCTAAAATGAGTTTTAGAGGAAAGCTACTACAACCATAAGATTTTTTTAATGGTGTATTTTGTTTGATTTTTTTTAACAACTTAATACTTTTTTATTGGCTAGACATTTGGCGGTTATTCTTTCGATTACTCGTGTAAAACTAAAAATCAACATAATCATACATTTATTATGTGTGAATAATCAAAGATTATGATATTAAATTTTAACAAATGTCATATGAATTTTATATCGTGTTATATATGATTTTATATCGTCTAATAATAAACATATCATAATTTTTTGTGGTGATTATCATAATTTTTGTGGTGAAAATCTTCAATAACGGGTAAAACAATTTTGGAACTGGCAAACCGGAATCGGAATCGGCTAAGGACTGGAACCTGTATAGTAGTCAACGGTCCGATTCTCGGTTTTGCTTTCAACCTTCGTCGATCATCGGTTCTATCGGTACCCGGTTTGGTTCGGAACTAACGATCATCCCTAATATCATCATAAATGAACACCATATGTTCATAAATGAATATTTGTTTATTCATGAACATATCATCACAACATGAACTTAATTCTTTTATGATTTACGGTATTGTTCATTTATGAACATATATGTTCATTAATGAACATAGTTTCCTACAGTGGTTTCAATTATAGATGAACATATGTTCCTATTCAATAGTGGAATTAATAAAATCACATGACATTTGATGCTCATATATTTTAAGGATGATTAAAAAAACTCAATATGTCTTGTCTGTGTATGATTCCCTACATTAGGTGCATAATTTCTTAATACGTCATTTTTAATCTAATCCATTGATATAATGATCCAAGGGTTATAATTATGGTTTTGTAGTTACGTGATTTAATTTGGTCTATATTTAACATTCCTATATATATATATATATATATATATATATATATATATATATATATATATATATATATATATATATATATATATATATATATATATATATATATATATATATATATATATATATATATATATATATATATATATATATATATATATATATATATATATATATATAACACTATATCTATTCAGATATCGTTATTCATTCATCAACATTATGAATTCAGAAATGAAAAAAAAAAAGCCTTAATCATGTTTACGATTTTTAACATTTATGCAACAAAGTATATATAATAATACATAATATGTTTAATAACTCAGCTTTGCTACATATTTTTGCTAACACATGTAATTTTCTTTTAATTGCATTATGTTAAAAGGTGCATGTACACTTATTTATGCAACAAAAACTTACCAACTTATGCAACTATTTAGATTACTTATCAATTTATACTGCTATTTTTAATTGTTTTTACTAATTATGCATGATTCTACCTCATTCGTTGCGTTACGTAAATATCAGGCTATCTTAGGCGTCTTTTTTCCTTAAACTGGTATTGATTCTATCTTTGTTTTAAAAAATTGATGCATGCATGGGAGGAAAGGAAGCTAATTCTAATATATGTGAAGTATTACCAAAAAAGTATCATGTTCAAATTAACACGATTTTAATAAAAACTCCCAACTAACATTCAACAACTTGAGTCGTTAATAAGATAAATTTTAAACGACGTCTGAACTACATATAACGTCATTAGTATCTCTTCAGTCATAGTTAACACATATTTAAGTAATTTTGGTTTAAACTTTATTAAGCACATTGCAAAAAAGTCACCAAATTTACACAAAATCTCGATTTTAACATTCTGTTTTTATTTTTGTAATTAAGTTACTATTTTTTCAATTTGTTGCAATTTTAACTATTTGACTGGTCAATCATATTGCATGGTGATGTAACATGGTAAAATGTAAGTTTTTGCTGACGTGACACTGACACAATATAATGACTTTGTACAAATGCACAATGTTAAAATCGAACAAAATAAAAAATATAGTGACTTAATGTTAAAAAAACATAGTGTCAAAATAATAAAAAAGCAAAATAGCGATTTAATTGAAAGAAAACACAATGTCAAAATCGATTGATGAAAAATTAATGTCTTTTGTAACTTGTACAACGTGCATTAAAATTTATTTATACTAAGAAAATTATTATTTTCTAAATGTTTTACTAAAACAATTATTTAGTATTGAAATAATTTGATTTTTAACCTACTGAATATACTAAAATGTATTTAATTAATTGTAAAAAGATATAGTCAAAATATGGTATGCTTTATTCATTTATTCGTTGCAAAATAGATAAAAATATTATTATACTTCCATATTTTTTTATTGTATATTTAACCAAAGAGACATACAAACATATACTTGTACTCTCATAATACTTACCAATTTAATTGAATTACTTTAACATAAAACATCAATAAGAGTTATAAGTTTATAACATTGAATATTTTATATATTAAAGTATGTGCGAGTTAGCCTTTGAAAAATAATATTAAATAAAAATGCTTAATTACAGACAACAAATAACAATAATGTATTTTAGGTTAATTCTTATTTTAGGCAATTACTTTTGTCATTCAATGTAAAATGACAAAATACTTTTAATTTTTTTGTCTATTAACAATTACTTCTGTAATTAGTCATTTTCTATCACAAATTGTCAGTAACTTTATTTTAGAAAAATGAATGAATATTTGATCAGACACAAAAATATGTTTCGATTATTCATACAAAGAATTACATTATTTAAAATAAAAGATGTCTTTAAAAAATCAAAATTGGTTTATAAATATTAAATAGTCCTCACAATTAAAATTAAAAATAATTGACTTGATTTTATGAAATAATGTAATTGTGATGATATTATTTTGCAAAAAAATATCATAGAATAGAAGTTGCAAAATTTGGTTTATAAAATTAATGGCTAACTTCTAATATCAAGCTAAAATATGTTCACTTGATGATAAAGACCACATTTCATCTTAAAATTTAACGTGAAATCACAAATATTTATATTCCCTGTGTCTATACAAAGCTTGGTTAAATATAGAGGTGGCAAAAATTTCATGAAGTCAAAATGGATACATATTAAAGGAAGATTTTTTGTGGTCACATCTGGTAAATTTGATATGGAACATTTTTTATTCAATTTTTTTAATATTTATAAATAATTGCTATGTTAATAATGACTTAAAAAATCAAAGTATTTCAATACTAAATAATGTTCATAATAAAACATTTAGAAAATGATACTTTTTTAGCATATACAATTTTAATCCACGATATACAAGTTACAAAAGACGCTGAGTTTTCATAAAAAATCGATTTTGACATTCTATTTCTTTTTTGCAATTACTAAATCACTATATTATATATATATATATATATATATATATATATATATATATATATATATATATATATATATATATATATATATATATATATATATATATATATATATATGATTTTGACATTGTACAAAGTCATCATGCTATGTCAGCAAAAACTGACATGCCATGTTATCAGACAACCTGGTTGACCGGTCAAATGGTCAAAATTGCAACAAATTGGAAAATTTAGTGACTTAATTGCAAAAAATAACATAATATCAAAATCAAGATTTTATTTAACTTGGTGACTTTTTTTCAATTTGTCCAAATGTATTAGCTAGATAGGCTTGTTTTAAGTAATTTTATGTTTTAATTTAATTTTAGTTTAATTATTTATTTTGATTTAATAGAATATTTTCTTTTTTTTTTTACTAATTTTGATATTATTTGTTATTTATTTATTTAAAAAAATGAAGAAAAATAAAGAGTGATGAAATTTAAGAGAATAAAGAGAGTAACGGAAAAATACCCTAAACATAAGTGACATTCAAAAGATAAAAAATGCAGGGAGTATAAGCGAAGTACTCCCCTTGATCTAAAGAGATTTCTATAAGAGGCAATAACAATGAGAGTTCCTAATTGAGTCACTTAGGTTAGGGGGAGCAGTTCGCTCAATCCCTCGCCAAACCCACTCGCTGAAGGCTCGCCAAAGTCGCCAAACCACACCGCTACCCTCGCCTTCGCCTTCGCCGATAGCATGCTCGCCAACATCTCAGCGAACTCGCCAAGGGCCTCCAACGGCTAGTCCAACGGATCCTTTCCCATTTTCCGAACCAATTTTTTTTAAAACCTTTACAAAAACCTTTATAAAATTCAAAATTTTTTATAAAAAAACTAGCCGTTTTTTTAAAAAAAAAAACTAGCCGTTACATCTTCCTCTATATAAACACTACCATTCTACTCTTTTATTCACACAATCATCCCCTCTCTTCTTCCAAAATCACTCTCAAACTTTATTCAACATGTCTTCAAGCCAAAAGAAAAATACCAAATCATCCAAAACATCCAAAGCTAGCAAAAAGAAATCCGCCACTACTTCGATTGCAACCCCTCCGGCCGGTTGTTATGTACCTCAACCGGTTGACCCTTCAATGGCATATGGTCAATATGTACCGAATTTGGGTATGCAACACCAATATGTCAACAATTTGTTACACCAAGCATCTTCACCGCAACCATCTCCAACACAACCAACACCACCACAAATGTTTTCACAACAAATGTCTCCACCACTAGAATCACTATCCCAATTCGCTCCCGACTCCCAATTTTTAAGAAATGCACCACGCCGGCTAGAACAAGATAACTCTGATGATGAAGAAGAAGAACCCGAACAAGCTGAAGAAGAAGAAGAAGAAGAAGAAGAAGAAGAAGAAGAAGAAGAAGAAGAAGAAGAAGAAGAAGAGTCCGGGCCAACTAACAAAGGCAAAGCCCCTAGAATCGCTTGACATGATGATGAGGTCCGAGCTTTGGGCAAAGCATGGGTCGATTGTTCGCAAGAAGCTGAGACAGGGATCAACCAAACTACAAACGCCTTCAAAGTGAAGGTGTGGAATAGTTTGTGTAGACGAATGGGTTCCAGGTACCGCAATCCCAATTCACTTTATTCAAAGTGGCGCACTTGCAACAAAAGTGCAATGGAATTCCAAGGGTGCCATGCCGAAGTTGAGAGGCAAAGACAAAGTGGAGCCAATGGTGACGATGTTATGGCTCAAGCGAGGCTCTTGTACCATGCCCAATATGGTACTCAATTTAATCAAGAGGTCTTTTGGCGTGCGGTCAAAGACTACGAGAAGTGGAGAGAGCTAGAGTCCTTTGACCAATTTGTTGTCCACTTATCAAAGAGGCACAAAGTTTCTGAATCCACACAATCCCCTTCCTCGGATCCAAGTGTTGGCTTCAACCTCAATAATGATCTACCACGTCCCATGGGACGTGATGAAGCAAAGCGAAAGACAAGAGGCAAAAGTCAAGCCACTAGCACTAGCACAAATAGTAGTGTGCATGAAGATATAATGGCTTTGTCTAACAATGTTGAGGCGTACAAGGAAGCTCAAATGATCAAACAATCTAACTTGAAGATCAAAGAGACTATGCAGTTACGGAAAATCCTACAAGAAGACATATCGGGCAAGACGGGGTTCGAGTACCATATCGCGCTGGAAATGAAGAAGGATGCAGCAAGGCAATTGGGATATCACTTCAATGAGTAGTTTGTAGTTTAATTTTGTTTGTTTTAAGTTTTAATTTATGTTTTTAATTTTGATGTAATGCATTTTAATTTTAATGACATGGTACTTTTTTATTTTATATTTGGTTTTAATAATATAAATAATTTTAAAAATAGATTTAAAAAAATAGTTTAGGATGAAGTTCAGCATGCGCTGACTGCTACTACAATTTTTGATCAGCATGTGCTAAACTTGCTGAATGGTAACGTGGCAAGTTTAGCATGTTCAGTATGCGCTGACTGCTCCCTCCAGCCTTAAACAAACATTATTGCTTGTTTGAGATCGAAATAATGAGTGAGATGCAAGTAATCAATTTCGTAATTGGTATTACTTTACCTTTTTTTTTTAACTAAAATTGATTGAGTGTATTTCTGAATGACAGGTGCAATCAAACAAAAAGTTAATAACGACTAGTTTTAATGGATAAATAATTGGATTAAAAAGCCATTGATGAGTTCAAGTGCGCAATTAAATGTCGAGATAACATAATCTTATTAGTTTTAAAATAGAAAAAATATTAAAATAGTCTAATTTTATAAAGGATTATCTTAAAATAATAAAAAATCTGTCATTTTTTTAAACTAGTCAAGCAAACTCCGGTGGACTACTTCCATCCACGATTTCCTCTATCACCTGCGATTTGGTCCCTAGGTATTATAAAAAAAATAATTCAAAACCTCATTTTTTTCCTTCATTACCTACGAAATGCTCTCCATCACATGCGAATTCCTCTAGAGGAAATTGCATATAGCTAGGGTCACCTGCGATTTTCTTTAGAGGAAAACGCATGTGACACTTGCTACCTGCGATTTGCTCCTTTTTTTCGGAAAACCTATTATTTGTGCTTAAAATGTTGTATCATAAGCCTAAAAAGTTGTACATACACTAATCTAAAGCTTAATACGTAAAATTTTTAACTAAGAACGATTAATACATAAGAACAACATAAAATTTGATATATTTAAGAGTTCTAGGATGCAAACTTTCCATCAGCCATCAGAGAGCTTTTTTGATCAACGTAAATGAAAAAACTGGAGATTTTTTAGGTTTATATACCTTGAGCTGATGGGTCAAACCCACCTACGAAATCACAAACCGTAAGAGGATATTGCAGGTGGGAGGGACCAAATCGGAGGTGGGAGGGACCGTGGGTACCAGATCGCAGGCGAAGGAAGGAGATCGCAGGTGGGAGTAGCCACATGCGATCTACTTGGCTTATCTTGATGAAAGCGATAAAATTTAGCTATTTTGAGGTAAACTATTATGGTATTAGGTTATTATAATCATTTTTTCTATAAAATATTCATATTTTATATTAATGCATGTTTTTATAAGTATATGATTATTTGCAAGATATTTAAATTATTTTATATAATAAGTGCGTTTCGTTTGTCAATACTAGAATCATTATATCAATTATAAGCGAAAATAAAAGGAATCAATGAATATTAAATAGAGTGTGATGTTTCAAAAGTGAGATCTAGTTGTGACATGGCCTAGTTAAATCTTTATTGTCGATGATGTGATAATGAGAAAAATATATAGCAAAGTGGGGTTCGTTTGGTTGGAGACTTTGAAACTCTTTTGTGGGTTGTAGGGATATTAGGTGGAGATGGTACTCTCCCTTCATGATATTTCTTTGAACAATTAGGTATTTATATTTTGAGTCCTTTATATTTACAGGTTTACGTATATTATTTTATTTTCAAGCAAACCAAATAAGATGATTCCACGTAGGAATAGAGGTGCACATAGTCGGATAAATTCGGTTTTGGATTTTTTTACAGTGAGATGAACATTTTGCCGTATTGGATTTCGAATAATGACCGGAATTATCCGGATTTTAGTTGCAATTCACAGCATCCCGGCAAAAATCAGCTGTTAAAATATAGGGATTTTAACAAAAACCCGATTAGGAATGAATGAGTTTAACAAATGAATAATGTCATTAAAGTCTTTATAAGTTAGCAAGTCCTTTTATGTATTTTGGGTTCATGCAAGCCCTTAAGTTTATTTTTGGTTCATTAAAATCTGTAACTTTGACATAAATATTCGGTTTTATCCTTTTGATCTGTTTTAAATCTGTCAAACTTAAGTGTTTTAGTGAACCACAAATGCATAAAATGGTAAAACTGAATATTTCTGTCAAACTTAAGGGTTTTTATAAACCAAAAATACATGAAATGCTACGCCCGAACATTCATGATAAACTTAAGGTTTTATGACATTATCCCTTAATCAAAATGATCAAGTTTTTTGTGTTTTGAAAAAAAATGATATCATTGAAATGAATAGACCATTTTGGACTAATCAAAGAGATATTTATATAATATGTATAATTATTTTATTTGCACAAAAGAAAAAATTATATTCATGTTGAAATTGTCATTTAAAAGTGTCTAATATCACTGTTTTTAATTATTACAATTCTATTTGTTATATTTATTTAAAATTTTATTAGATTTTAATAAAAACAAAATATTTTTTCGAAATTCTGAAATTATTCACCGGATTTCAAATTTGCTCTTGAAATTCGGTAATAGTTTTTTCTGTCTGAAATCCAAAATGTCAATACGAAATGTATTTGTTGTCACAAAATATACTTTTAGTTTGACATAAAGTAGTTTGTGATGACCTATTTCGGAAATGTTGGTTGTTTAAAAGAAACATTTTTTTTTTTTGTTATTTTCTTTAACATTAACTTAAAATATGGTTACTTTGGTTAATATCCCTAAAGTTTATTTGAATTTTGATTACAACTTACAGGAATTTTCCGATAATAATCTGTCCCTAAAATCCGATTTCAACTATAGGATATTCGGTCAAAACCGGCAAATTAGGTTATCCGATATTATAACCCGATATTCGAAAATCATGTTAGGACCATATTTCAAATATCCAAAATACTAGGTTACATTGTTTCACCTCTATGTAGGAGTGTGATAGGCCTCATTTGGGGCTTTTGTTTTCCCTTTTAACAATAATATGACACATTTTATATTAACAATGTTCGTGTGTTGCGCATGTTACAATTTTGACAAATAAATGTTATTGAAATGATTATGTCATTGATATTAACTATAAAATATAATTTTAAATTAAGTGAATATATAAAATTCCAACTATTTTGAAACAATATGATAAGATAAACATGTACTAGAATCATATTACCCAAAAGGTCTCTACCTACAACTTACGCATAAATAAACTGTAATATAATTCTTGACATAGTGTTACTTTTAACTATTTTTATGATTAATTAATTTAATAATTACGTATTTAACCACCTTTTAAATTACATTATAATAATTATTGTTATTTAAAATATCAATCACTGTTATAAGCTACCATTATGTAATTTATAACTATATGTTGCTATTAAGTATTATTATTGCTATTTATTTAAAAAAACACTTATTATTGTTTAAAAAAGTTACAGAAACCTTTCAAAACCAATTATTATTATTATTATTATTATTAAAATTTTATAGATACTAAAACTCAAATCGAAAGTTTTAATTTTTTAGTAATTATTTACATTAATGAATTAATTTAGAATCATTACTAGAAAACATTTGAAAAGTTGTAAGAGTTTCAATTAAATAATATGTGCAGAATATGAGCCTCAGTCTCACATACACATTCGAGTGAAAGGAATTTATATAATCCTAGACATGGATTAGCTTGATGCCAATAATGCAAAGATATTATGTGGCAAGAACATAACATCGATTAGTTCTCATAAAAGAAAAAAAGTTTATGTGTATGGTGAGCGACATCGAAATATGCAAAGTTTTGAAGTGAGAACGCATATATGCAAAATTTTCTAAATGTGACTTTTGTTTATGTAGAAGCGAAATTTTTAGGACATGTTGTCTCATGTAAAGGCATCATATTAGAGTTGTCAAAAGTATAAGCAATTATGAAGTGGGAACCTCCGAGGACGCCAACTAAACTTTGAAGTTTTCTCAGACTTGCTAGATACTGTTGATGTTTCATTCAAGATTTTTCACAAATAGATGTTCTACCTACTCAACTGACGAGAAAGGATGTAAATTCTGTATGGTAAAAGAAAGGAGAGAATCATTTTCGACACTAGGAAAAAAATTATACGAAGCACCGTCCTTTCTTTACCCGAAGGAATTAGTCCATGGTGATGCTTCAAATCGATGTCTTAGTCGTATCTTTATGCAACGAGGTAACATGATTGCATATGCTTACAGATAATTGAAGGATGCAGAAATGAGGCACTCAACACATGACCTCGAACTTGCAACCACTTTTTTATCCTAAAAATTTGAAGGCATTATTTATACATCGACCATAAAAGCCTCCTATATATATTCTCACAAAAAAAGTTGAATATGAGACAAAGGAGATAGATGGATCTCATTAGTGATTACAATTATGAGAACATCTATGATGTCAGAAAAGCAAAAGACGTAGTTGATGTTTTGAGCCGAAAAGTACATGAGAAGTTTATTAAAAGAAGGTGACATCATCGTAGTCGTTGATACAGTCAAAAATATAAGATTTAATACCTTACAAGCACGCTAGCTAAGTGGAAGTAAGGGTCAATCCGTGGAGTCGGTGGTTGAATATATGTGTCCGAATTAACCTAACTATAGTGTCACTCTATAGTTGGTGGCGTTCCATACACTTCTCAAAATCAAATCAAAACGAATACTGAAAGCATAAACTACTGATTATCAAACTATTAAAACTAAACTTAATCCAAACCAAACTAAGATATTCTGACCCCGATGTATACTCAGAAAATCAGAATCATCAACCAATCCAAACAATCAATCAAACAACTAAACAAGCAAATAAGCATTAACCCAAAAATTACAACTAAAATAACTAAAACCGAATGATTGCATTAACTTGAACCAAACCAGAAGTCTAAGCTACTGTTTTCAATCAGAATCCAATCCCGACACAATCCAGCGAGTTCTACAATCCAGAACCGTTGGAAATGCGCGAATACATAAACCGAAAATTAAAGAAAACAAAATAAAAATATGAAAATACCAATACTTGATCGCTGAAATTTGAAATTCTGAGTCGAAGGGGCCTGTGTTCCACTCCAAGGTCGGGTCTTCGCTCCTGAAACACGAACTAGATGCCTCTATTTATAGTTGCGAAATCTGATTGGTCGCGTCGCGTAAGGGTGAAAACTGCGGCGCGACCTTATCTCTAACCCCGATATTCGCTTTTTAAATGTCAAACTCATCATCCGTTCATTGACTTTTCGTGACACGCGTATACCTCAGTCCGCGGCGCACGTGTCTTTTCGTTTGAAAGTGGACTTCATCCCAAACTTCACCATTTTGTACGCGTTTAACCCGTATATTCAACATATTTTGCATACAAGCACTAGACACAAAAACGTGAGTATATAACAGTTTACGAGATATATTTCACTCAGAATAGGGCTCAACGACGACTAAAATACTTGATATTACTAGGCGCCGTCAAACACCCCACACTTGTGCCTTGCTTGTCCCCAAGCAAGTGAGTTTTTAACAAATTCTAACTAAAAACTCAAACATTTTTGAATGCTTTCAGTTTCAAAGTTTATTGTTTCCAGAAGTTAGATAAAAATGATTTTGATGAAAAATTTGACTAGAACACTCTTTGGAATTCACGACTTTTTAAAGAACCATTGATTACAAATTTTCAATCCATAGAGGTAAACTTACTCATTCAGATTCTAAAGGCCGTTAAAGAACTATCCATGACTTTCGATGTTGTCTGTGTAACGAGCTTTCGAAAAGACTATCATAGACCATACGATCTTAGGTAGTAAGGTGCATAAATGCCCTTTCAGGGCCACCCTTTTCAGACCTACCTGCTCGAACAACAAAGGCCACTGATTGACAATTCCTTCCTGAATCCCAATCCTAAAATATTCTAAATCTAATGTTTTCTAACTCCTAAAAATTCAACTTATTTGACTAAACCATAGCATGATAACAACTAAATAGTATTTCTTGAAAAATACTAAAGCTATAACATTTATAAGCTATTTGTTTTTAAGTTACAATTTCTTAAAATTTTTGAATTTTGCTAAAAATTTGAAAATGACTTGTTTTTTGCAAAAATTTCAAAAAATACTCTTTCGACCGTCCACACACTTGTACATTGCTTGTCCCCAAGCAAGTGAGTTTTTAAGAAATTCTAACTAAAACTCAAACATTTTTTAATGCTTTTTGTTTCAAAGTTTATTGTTTCCAGAAGTTAGATAAAAATGATTTTGATAAAAAATTTGACTAGAACACTCTTTGGAATTCACGGCTTTCTAAAGAACCCTTGATTACAAATTTTCAGTCCACAGAGGTAAACTTACTCATTCAGATTCTAAAGGCCGTTAAAAAACTATCCATGACTTTCGATGTTGTCCGTGTAACGAGCTTTCGAAAATACTATCACAGACCAGACAATCTTAGGTAGTAAGGTGCATAAATGCCATTTCAGAGCCACCCTTTTCAGACCTACCGGCTCGAACAACAAAGGCCATTGATTGACAATTCCTTCCTGAATCCCAATCCTAAAATATTCTAAATCTAGGGTTTTCTAACTCCTAAAAATTCAACTTATTTGACTAAACCATAGCATGATAACAACTAAATAGTATTTCTTGAAAAATACTAAGGGTCCGTTTGGATGTGCTTATAAAACTGCTTATTGGCTTATTGTGTTTTTGGAAAAGCCATAAGTCATAATTAAGGGTCTCATTACTTATTAAAAACTGCTTATTTGCCCTTACCAAAGGTAAATAAGCAGTTTTTAATAAGTAAGGAGACCCTTACTTATGACTTATGGCTTTTCCAAAAACCCAATAAGTCAATAAGCTGTTTTTATAAGCACATCCAAACAGCCCCTAAAGCTATAACATTCAAAAACTATTTGTTTTTAAGTTACAGTTTCTTAAAATTTTTGAATTTTGCTAAAAATTTGAAAATGACATGTTTTTCACAAAAATTTCAAAAATACTCTTTCGACCGTCCACACCCCACACTTAAAACCGTACAACGTCCCTGTTGTACATAAAATATTTCAAAACAAAGGAGAAAGAGTTACCCCTTTAGGAACGGTAGACTGCTTACTTATCGGAACCAATATAACAGGGTATCAAAATCGCACATCGTGGTATGACTGTCCAGAGTTGTGGCGCAACAGTGAACACGCTGGTAAATGACAAGTGTAGGGGTACAATGACCCCATACTTGTGTGATACAACTCCTCGGTGGATCTCGTTGGTACTTGCATAAAAACACTCATAAAACACATTAAACATAAAAGCAAAAATATAAATAATAGTAGTAAGTTATGTACAATGTTTTCAAAAGGATGCAAAAGAAAAATATAATCACTCATCATCATGCTGCGTCCCAGATGGACCAGCCTCATCGTCCTGGTGTCGAGGGGGAAAATGTGGTGGATCTCATCCAGCATGAAGGAGTAGCTCTCGTAATGCCTCCACCATCCACCTCTGCTGGTCCTCCAGGCGTGTCATCCTCACAGCAAGGTCCTGTAAGGCAGCCTGCATGTCTACAGGCTGAGGTGCTGGGTGTGGCTACGGCGGTGACTAGACTGGTGCCTCTACTCTCCTCCACTGAGCGGGTCGGAGCAACGACTGCTCCTCCTCCTCGTCCTCCTTATCCTCTGGCTCGACCTGGGGTGGGGGCTGTGCTGGAGCCTGCTGACCGGCCAGGCGTCTCCGCGGCTCAATCGTTGGTCGTACCTGGTACAGGCCCCATCTCAAAAGCTGGAGCACCTCCATGGTCTCCAAATAACGTCCCTGAGCCTGAGTGGGTGATGTCGAGGCGAGGTGGGCAAGGATATCGGAGTGAGAATGTCGTAAGATCTGGCCAGTCGTGTGATGTAATGCCCACTAGCCATCAGGCTCTTCGTGCCCGCGCCCGAAGCTCTAGATGTCAGAAAAACAGCCAGGGAGAATGGCAGGTTGAGGAACCTGCTGGGGTCTGAAAGGGCCCACATGTAATAAATGTCGTCTCAGGACACCTTCTCACATCCCCTCCTGTGTGTAATGGAGGTGGATATGATCCGGTGCATCAGTCGGGGTAGCGGAAAGCAGAATTGGCTCTCCTTGGTCCCGCCGGCATCGAACCTCTCGTTCGACATCGCTGCCCAAACGACCTCATCTGAATCTCTCTGTGGGTGATCGGTGATGCTGGCAGCCAGGAAAGGCTGGAAATGAATGCTTCCAATCTCTGCCTCAGTATATATCCTGATGCGTCTGGCAAACTCCCGAAGCATGCACTCCCGCCTCTGTCCTCCCAGTCTGAATCGGATCAGGTGGCCCTGGGCTCGTGTGAAGCTGGAGTGTTGGCACAAGTGGAGAAGAACTCGAGCATGAGCTCCTTGTACGCCACATCATCATCCTGGGCCATGAGCCTGTCCCAACCTTGACATGTGAATGCAAAAGCCCCGTCCGTGTGAGTCCAGGTGCGGTGAAGGAAAGGTAGCAGCTGAGCCCAAAGTCTCATCTTGGTCAACACGGCCCGATCAAAATGTATCGCTGGAAGAACCAGACACGTGCTGATTGCCCGGAGCCGACTCTTATAATGTTGGGTCTCCTCTAGTATGTCTGGAAACTAGAGGAATATGTGATCAGGCATGTAGTCGATCTGCTGTTGAGCTTCTGTACGAAAGTCGCAACAAATTTTTTTTTCAAAATTAGTCCTGAATACGCGCCGCGGTTTGCCAAGCGTCGCTTCGAACAGCGCGGCACGACTGATGAAATTACTGCACCACAGATGTTAACTGTTGCGAAAAATCCTCCAATTCTCACCTATTTGATTCAATCCAATGCATTTACAGGGCACCCTAACCCTCGACTAGTTTCCCTAGGGAGAGAATTTTGCAGAAATCTCACCCTATGGGTCGGCATTGTCGGTTTTTCTAAGTTTTCTATTTTCACCTATTTAACTCAATTTCCACTTCAAATGCAAGTATAAACTTGAAAATATGAGTTCTAAGTAACATACCTCGATCATGGATACAACAAACACAAGAGAGAAGCGAGAAAATGAGAGATTGATCGGAGCTCTGTTTTACCGCGACGTGGATAGTGGTGGTGCGATGAGGGTGATGTGTACCTGATATGTCGGTTCCGTCCGATCAAATTCCACGGCGCAACGCGGGTTTACGTGCGGCGCTCGCTCAAAACGAACCCCTGCGCATCGGGTTTGTTGAAACACGCACGGCGTGCTAATTCCCTTGACACGACGCGACCTTCAATGCTTGCTAATCTCCAATTTGTTGACCCCACACTTGCTTCAATGCCATATTTTTAAATGATGATGATGAGTAAATTTCCTAAATTACCTCGAAAACAGAACCTAACCTATCTACGGGATGGGTTGCCTCCCACCAAGCGCTAAGTTTAACGTCTTCGGCCAGACCGTGCTGCTTTTCATTCTTTCTTTGACACCAACTTCCCGATTTATGGTGCAACGTCGTACACGATCGTAGCCATCTATGTTGTCAGTTGTGTCATCCTATCGCTCACCCGGTTAATCCACTGCTGCTGCGCATCCAGGATCTGAAACACCTTTGATTCCCTATTCCTTGCGTCTTTTGCATATGCCTGATGTCTCTTCTCCATCATTTCTATCATTTCTAAAAGTTGCAGCTTATCAACTGATGCAAGTGGATGCTCTTTTGTTTTCCAAAGGATCTCCTCATCCTCACATTCGTTGTCCCGGTTCTCGTTCTTTCGGCTCCTTCCATCCATTCTGGGTATCATTAGATGTCTACCATTCATATACCGATTGTCATATACTGGTGGAAGTGTCATCGAGCACCCGAACATATTTAGCCTTCACTTCCTTGTACCAAAGGTGATGTCCAAATCACCTGTCTTGCAATCTATAACAGCTCTGACTGTCGTTAAGAATGGGCGTCCCAAGATCAACACCGGTGCATCCTCCAAACTTTCGTATTCCACGACTAAGAAGTCTATTGGGTAAAAGAAGTCACCCACTTTAACAATCACATTTGTTAGTTTTCCTCTTGAAACTTTTGTGGATTGATCTGCCAATTGTAAAACCGTCTTGGCTGGCTCCAATTTCTCGTTCTTGTATTTTTCATATAAGTAGCCAGGTAAAATGTTCAAACTGGCCCCCAGATCTAACAGTGTGTTCCGGATGATCACATCACCGACAGTAATGGTAATGTATGGAGAGCCGGGATCTTTCTCTTTTTTGGGCAATGTACCCAACAAAGCCTCGCTTGCTTTGACTGTAAGGCGCACTTTTTCTGGTGTGTGGACCTTGACCTTTTCTTTCTCTTTGCACATCTCTTTGAGAATCCTTGAGTCTTCTGGAGCGTCTTTTAACTCGTCCTACAAAGGTTGATTGATAGATGGTTCACTTGATACAATTTTCTTCCTTTTCGACCTTGCGATTTTCTTCTTCTTCTTAAGACCAACAACTGTCGACTATCCTTCCTTTTGAATACCTTCGTCCTTGTTTTCCGTCCCCATCAGATATTCTATAGTTACCTTTCTCCATACTTTCTCGGGTGTGCAACTATCCACTGTGTTTACATATTCCTTTCCATCCTGTTGAGTGTGATTCAGATTCACCTCCGTATTGTTGGGAAGCTTGCCACTGTCTCTTTTCTTTTGATCTTATGCTAATTGAGCGATTTGCCTTTCCATATTAACAATGGCTTTTGAATTGGCTTGCGTTTGCTGTTGGATTGTGGCCATGAATTTGTTCATCTTTTTGATTAAATATGCCTGAGTCTTTGGAGCATTGTTGTTATTGTTGGGCATGCTCATGTTGCTGTTGCTACTAGTTAGACCATTGATGGTTGTATGCTTGGTTATTACCGTTGTAATTCTGACTCCCCTGATTATAAGGTCTATACGGCCGTTTGTTATTGTTGTATTGGCCTTGACCGTATACCTGGTTCACCTCCTGCGACCTTTGTCCTTGCTAATTGTTTTGTTGCTGATGATTTGGCGGTCCCTGCTGAAGTGTTGCCATTAACCGATCAAATTTCCTGTTCAGGTCCCCAATCTCCTTTTAAACTTCTTTCTTCCATTCAGTATCGACCCCCACAGCTACTACTGACGATGTATTGACTGGCTTCCTCATTGAATAATTCGTGTTAGATCCATTGCTCAGTTGTTCTAGAAATCTCTAAGCTGCGTTCGGGTCTTGCATCATAATAGTTCCGCTCGATGATGCGTTTATCATAGCTTGATTGGTCATGTCCACCCCATCATAAAAGAACTTGACGAGCTGCCACCTTGGAAACTCATGGTGCAGGCATGATCTCATTAATTCTTTGAGTCTTTCAAACGCGTCATGAAATGCCTCTCCTGGTTTTTGTTGGAAGTCCTGGATTGCCCTCCTGATCTCTGAAGTCTTGCTGGCTGGATAAAACTCTTGTAGGAACCTTGTCTTGAGCTGCTCCCACGTGGTGATGCTATTTGATTGTAGAGACGTGAACCATTACTTGGCCTTATCATTAAGAGTGAATGGGAATAATCTTAACATAAAGAAGTTCCTATTTGCATTCCTAGGGATGTTGGCATTTGCTATCGCTAAGAATTCATACAGATGGTTATATGGGTCGTCCTGCCTATATCCTTTAAATTATGGTAATACTCCTAGTAGCTGAGGCCTAATCTCTATTTGACTTTCAACATTATCGGGAAAGTAAATTGGCGATTCATCGTCATACTCCCCGCGGTTGGAAGTGCGACGCAACCGACTACCCGATCGGTTGAGCAAAATACAAGGGAGGAACGAAATTACCGTTATTGTGCATGTCATGGTTGTAATATTGTTGTCCTTGCCATGTTGTATTTGTGGTTGGGGTTGAGGTTGAATAATAGGTGGTTGAGGTTTATGCACTGGGAATGGTTGTGGACTTGTGGTTGTGGTTGTGGAACTTGCATTGGGTGACGTGGACGCGGGGTACCATCACGGGTCGACACTCCCCATGTCAACACAGCAGATGCAGGATTCCCAACAGGGGTTATGGTTGGTTGACTCATTGGTGGAACAGTAGCCTGAGTACATGGTGGAATAGGTGTAGGGGCTGAAACTACACCACCACCACTACTAGTAGAGGCTTCATTAAAATTTGTTGGCAGTGAGGGCACAAATGGCTGCCACATTACCTCGCCTGTCGGCTCATTGGTAATATCTTCGACTGTAATATCATCAAGACTCATATTGACTAATCGCCTACGCACACGATTTCTATACGCGGTTCGCTCAATCTCAAAATCAAAAAGAATAGGTGACGATTGTTCACCTCGACGTGTACGCATGCACGAGTGCAAACGACCATCAAACAAAAACTAAATCAACTTAAATACAAAAAACTAAAATCAAAAACAGAAAACAAAAAAACCACAGACACTATATTTTCAAACGCACAACTCCCCGGCAACGACACCAAAATTTGACATCATCGTAGTCGTTGATACGGTCAAAAATATAAGATTTAATACCTTACAAGCACAGTAGCTAAGTGGAAGTAATGGTCAATCCGTGGAGTCGGTGGTTGAATATATGTGTTCGAAATTAACCTAACTATAGTGTCACTCTATAGTTGGTGGCGTTCCATACACTTCTCAAAATCATATCAAAACGAATACCGATAGCATAAACTACTGATTATCAAACTATTAAAACTAAACTTAATCCAAACCAAACTAAGATGTTCTGACCCCGAGGTATACTCAGAAAATCAGAATCATCAACCAATCCAGACAATCAATCAAACAACTAAACAAGCAAGTAAGCATTAAACCGAAATTAACAACTAAAATAACTAAAACCGAATGATTGCATTAACTTGAACCAAACCAAAAGTCTAAGCTACTGTTTTCAATCAGAATCCAATCCCGACAAAATCCAGCGAGTTCTACAATCCAGAACCGTTGGAAATGTGCGAATACATAAACCGAAAACTAAAGAAAACAAATTAAAAATATGAAAATACCAATACTTGATCGCTGAAATCCGAAATTCTGAGTCGAATGGGCCTAAGTTCTACTCCAAGGTCGGGTCTTCGCTCCCGAAACACGAACTAGATGCCTCTATTTATAGTTGCGAAATCTGACTGATCGCGTCACGTAAGGGTGAAAACCGCGGCGTGACCTTATCTCTAACCTCGATATTCGCTTTTTGAATGTCAAACTCATCATCCGTTCATTGACTTTTCGCGACGCGCGTATACCTCAGTCCGCGGCACGCGTTTCTTTTCGTCTGAAAGAGGACTTCATCCCAAACTTCACCATTTTGTATGCGTTTAACCCCTATATTCAACATATTTCGCACACAAGCACTAGACACAAAAACGTGAGTATATAACAGTTTACGAGATATATTTCACTCAGAATAAAGCTCAACGACGACTAAAATATTTGATATTACTAGGCGTCGTCAGAAGGTCTATGGGAATTGAAGTGGTGTCTAATCTTATTGATAAGATTAGAAATGTGCAAAATGGAGCCTTAAAAATTGAAAACATCAAAGAACACAAGGTAGGGAAGAAGATGGAATGAGAAGAAAATCAATAGTGATTAAGAACTTTCAAGAAACAAATTTGGGTCCCCTTATTCGGAGGTAACCGAGAGTTAGTTTTAGAAGACTCACACAAGTCAAAGTATTCAATCCACCCACAGAGTACAAAAACATGTAATGACATGAATAATGACTCTTGGTGTCTAGGTATGAAAACGAACATATCAAAGTATATCTCTGAATGTGTGACTTGTGTATAAGTAAAATCTAAGCATCGATTATATTACAGAAATGCACAATATTTACAGATAACAATAGGAAAATGAGATGAAATCACCATGGACTTCATCCCAAACTTCACCATTTTGTATGCGTTTAACCCCTATATTCAACATATTTCGCACACAAGGACTAGACACAAAAACGTGAGTATATAACAGTTTACGAGATATATTTCACTCAGAATAAAGCTCAACGACGACTAAAATATTTGATATTACTAGGCGTCGTCAGAAGGTCTATGTGAATTGAAGTGGTGTCTAATCTTATTGATAAGATTAGAAATGTGCAAAATGGAGCCTTAAAAATTGAAAACATCAAAGAACAAAAGGTAGGGAAGAAGATGGAATGAGAAGAAAATCAATAGTGATTAAGAACTTTCAAGAAACAAATTTGGGTCCCCTTATTCGGAGGTAACCGAGAGTTAGTTTTAGAAGACTCACACAAGTCAAAGTATTCAATCCACCCACAGAGTACAAAAACATGTAATGACATGAATAATGACTCTTGGTGTCTAGGTATGAAAACGAACATATCAAAGTATATCTCTAAATGTGTGACTTGTGTATAAGTAAAATCTAAGCATCGATTATATTACAGAAATGCACAATATTTACAGATAACAATAGGAAAATGAGATGAAATCACCATGGATTTTATCCTTTGGTTACCAAGAACAAGTAAAGGACACGATACAATTTGGGTAATAGTAGATTGTTTGATGAAACTATACCACTTGAGAATTTAGCCAAGTTATATGCAAATAAGGTGGTTAGACTTCATGGTATTCCAAACTCTATTGGGTTTGATCGAGTTGTGAGGTTCACTTCAAGATTTTGGAAGTTCTTTCAAGAAGAATTAGGAATGAAAATTCAGTTAAGCACAGGTTATCATCCTCAAACGGACAATCAATGTTAAAGAACAAATCAAACACTGAGGAAGACCATTTTCCTTTTATAGAGTTTGATTATAAGAAAATTTATTATTCTAGCATTGGAATGCCACCATTTGAGGGATTTATATGGAAGAAAATCTAGGACCCCTTTATGTTGGTAAGAAGTCGAGGAAACAAAGCTTACAAGCCCTACAATAGTAAAAATGAAAAAAGAGAATATCGAAATCATTCAAGCAAACATGAAAGTGGCTCAGGATAGACAAAGAAATTAATCCAACTTGAAGAAAATACCTTATGACATGGAGGTTGGATACTTACTCATGTTGAAAGTATCCTCTTAGAAGGGCATTATGAAATTTGAGAAAAGAGGCAACATAAGTCCAAAGAATATCGGACCCTTCAAGATAGTAAAGAAATTTATATTGCATGCTTTCAAGCTCGAGCTACTATCAAAACTTAAAGGCATACATGACACTTTCCATTTATGTTATTTTGAAAGGTACTTGGAAAAAGAAGAAAATATCAGACCTCTGAAAAATTAAAAGTAGAAACCTCTAACAAGAAATCGAGGAACCATAGGCTATATTGGAAATGAAGACGAAGTAACCAAGGAATAAATAAATTAACCTTGTTTTGGTAAAAAAGAAACACATATGTGGAACAACTTTGACTTGGGAAACAAATTGAATCCATTTAAGGGGTATGTATTTGTAACATCGCAAAAAAAAAATCTTAATAGTAGACGATGTTAAGAATGGGAACAAAGTATTTTTAAGAAATTATAATTCTTTTTGTTGTATGAGAAAAGTATGATTACTTTGGAAATTTATTATTACGTATATCTTAACTACAACTTGTGTTGAAATAAAAGAAATTGAGTTGGAAAGTAGTAAGTTAGAATATGTGACGGTGTAGAAGTTAGAAAATAATAAATTATAATAATAAAAGGAATGACGCATAAAAAATCTTCCAAGTAATTTTTTACGGACCATGGAGTAAAGACTTAGAGGTACCGGGTAAAGATTTTGAGGTACATGGAAAAATATTTTCAGTTATCGGGCAAAAGATTGTGAGTAACCAAGAAAAAGATTTTGAGGAGCCAGGAAAAAGATTTTGAGGGACCTTGAAAATATCTTGCGGTCCAGAAGCCAAGATTTTAAATTCCAAGAGCCATGATTTTACAGTCCAATAGACAAGATTTTGCGGTTAGGAAGGCAATATTTTACAGTCCAGGAGACCGATTTCAACAGACCAGCTGAAGTTTTAGACTAGAGTTGATTGATTTACACATGAAATTCAGTATTTAAATGTCATTAGGGAATTATTATTGTGAAAAGAAAAACTAGACTTGAATGAATAGTACTAGGTTTGCATGCTTGTAGGAAAAATTCGTTCTTGTTGAAATTTGAAATGGGTAATATGTGAATAATATACAAGTGAATAATGCATAATGCATAGTACTAGGTTTGCATTATTAGTATTGAAATATGGCCATAGAAGTTTACAATAAATGGAAAAATCTCCATACCAGTTTTGGAACAATCCATGGGGTGCTTTTAGCCTAAGCGAAAGACAAAAATGTAAACTGGCGGAATTAATTTGCCATATGATAAAATTACTAAATTCAATATATCAAATTTTAATAAGGTTACATGAAACTTGGAGAAGGACAAGGCCAAGAGCATTGTGGAACTATGTCGATAGACTACATGACTACTCCGGTGAGTACATGGTGATATTTTTCCTTTATGTGGGAACTACTAAAATGTTGTTTGAAAATTCAATTATTATGTATATTGTAAACTACTTATGCCACTGCTTTGGAACTATTTTATGCACATGTATTGAGACATCAGTCGTCCATTTGTAAGAATGTGTTGATTAAATGGCCGTTAGAAATTGTTAATTGTTTAGACATTTGAGGCACTACTAGGATGGTACCTCCCTTCATAAAGTAGTAACATGTCCGGTAATAGGATCCATTCCATATATGGAAGAAACCTTGGGAACATGTTCCAGACCAAGGCGACATAACCTTATGAACAAGCTTCAGACAATGTCGTAGCCTTGAAAGCGAAGTGCCAGATCAAGGGATGAAAGATATTCTACCTTGAGGTACATTGTGATACTCCGAGGGGGAACACAGAAAAACGATGTTTATTAGTTTTTACATTTCAAATAGGAGTTTAAGTTTTTCCTTGGTCCATTCTAAAGAACGGAAACAAGCATGTAACATACATTTGGGGTATAAACTCCCCATTGTATGTTTGGATTAAAATGTAAAAATATGATTCTTTATCAAAAAAATTATGAAAGCAAATTTTGCTTAAAACTCATGTACTAATGAGACAATTATTTGTTCCACAAGTGCAAGTAAGTAGTAGACTTAGTTGGTACATTGTTATTGGAAGTTTACAGACGTTTTTTGATAACATATTGATTGATTCTATCTATCTACGATAGTAATCAATAAGTGAACATTGTAGCCTAGCTAAGATATATTTTAAATCACACTCTCTATAAACTTTGAAAGTCTTCCAAAACCAAATTTCGATTGTATAATGTGTTTCGATCTTTGTTTCCATATTCATTAGCAAATGTTGACAATAGAGTCTGTGATATACATTTAGGAACTCGGCTTGGATAGCCATGTCAATCGAAATGGACCGGTTAGATACGATTGATTAAGACTTCATATCCCCAATATATTCTTTAAGCCCAGATAAAAACCATGTCCATGAGACCCTGTTTTTTGTTTGTCCAACACTGCATGCAAGTGGCAAGATTTGGTAGTCGTCCATGGTTACCTCTAGGAATATAATACCCAAGTATTGCCCTTTTAAGTGGGTACCATTAATGACAATAAAGGGATGTAAGCAGGTTTGAAGCACTCGAATATACAAAATATTAGATTAGTGCTCAGATCCCAAATCTTTTAAACAATTACAAAACGTGATTGAAAAATAATATTACCGCACAACCGATGGCAGTTTAAAAGTATTCAAATAGATTGTTCTCATATGTCTTCATTTGTGTAACCGTACCTAGATTTGTTTGTTTTAAATTGTAACGATATACATGGAGTCTAGAAAGCTTTCTTTAGAAGATAGTCTCAGTAGATTCAGAGTATACAATTTCGCCATCTATGCTTGCAATTAGGAATATGGACACTAAAGCAGTCATCTAGAGTTCACTGGATTTGTTTTCCCCATAACATATTTTATATACTATCAGATAATACGTCCTTCGAGAAGTGATGACCCAACACTTTCTTGTTGGCTTTAAATGTTTTAAACAATTACAAAACTTGTTTGAAAAATAGTCTTACCGCACAACTGATAGTGGTTTAAAAGTATTTAAATATATTGTTCTCATATGTATTCATTTGTGTAACCGTCCCTAGATTTGTTTGTTTTAAATTGTAACAATATACTGGGAGTCTAGAAAGCTTTCTTTAGAAGACAGTCTCAATAGATTTAGATTACACAATTTCGCCATCTATGCTTGCAATTAGGAATATAGACACTAATGCAGAGTCATGTGTTTGAG
>CM042011.1:24572079-24637079 GCA_023525715.1 Cichorium intybus
AAGACAATCTTTCACCTCTTCTATGGCATAAAGGTTAGGAAACCTATCTTTGAAGGTCAAATCTCCACTCCACGTGTCTTTCCAAAAATAAGTTTTGTCTCCCGAGCCAATCTCTCTTTTAAACAAAGAATCTAAGTCAACTCCCAACTTACCAAACCCAAATTGAAGATACGAAATTTCCAACCAAACACCTTTAATCGATTTTTTGGCTATCGGCTTACCATCCACAAGACTTAAATTATGTATAGCTTTAATGCATCTCGTCCAAAAGTTTTCGTCTTCAGTTTTCAATCTCCACCACCATTTAGCTAGAAGAGCCAAGTTTGCCAAATGTAAACTACAAACACCAAGGCCACCATAATCTTTAGGTTTGGTAACTGTGTCCCAAGCCACCCAATGCACTTTTCTCTCATCTAAAGATCCGCCCCATAAAAATCTTCTTCTCATCCCTTCGAGCTTGTTTATCACTTTGACGGGAGCCTTGAATAAAGAAAAATAGTAGAGCGGGAGACTACTTAGAACGGAATTGATTAAAGTAAGTCTCCCACCAAACGAAAGAGCCTTCGCCTTCCAAGCCGATAGCTTATTCTTAAATTTTTCCATAATGGGATACCAATTCTTTTCCAATCTCATGTTTGCACCCACCGGTAGACCAAGATAAGTAAAAGGAGTCGTCGCGGGCTCACACTTCAAAATACTAGCAAGCCGAATCACCTCACTATTCTCAACACCAATCCCGTACACCTTACTTTTAGAAAGATTAACACGAAGCCCCGAAGCCAAATAGAAACATCTAAGCAATCTATTGAGATTAATAAAATTCATCTCTGACCATTCGCCTATAAATGTGACATCATCGGCATACATAAGGTGAGAAATAGAAATATCATGGGAAGGAATTGAGATACCTCGAAAGAAGTGCAACTCACAAGCTTTATCAACACTTACTTTAAGGCCTTCCATCGCCATAATAAAAAGAAAAGGGGCAAGAGGATCACCTTGCCGAACACCTCTAGTTATATTAAATTCCAAGGAGGGAGAGCCATTCACCAAAACCGAGGCTTTTCCCGAAGCAAGACAGCCCATAATCCACCTCCTCCACTTCCAACCGAAACCCATTTGCTCCATAACCGAGTCTAAGAATTCCCAACTTAGACAATCAAACGCCTTTTCAAAATCAACCTTAAAAATCAACATTTTTCTTTTACGAGATTTCGCCCAAGCAATAATCTCGTTAAGAATGAGGGGACCATCCAAAATACTTCTACTATCAACATAAGCCGTCTGCGAATGACTAATAATTTTGCTCAAAACCTTTTTTAATCTACAAGCTAACACATTTGAGAGAATTTTGTAAATACAACCCACAAGATTAATCGGTCTATACTCCTTAAGCAAGAGAGGATTCTTGATTTTGGGAATAAGAGAAATAAAGGAAGAAATACACCCATGAGCAAAGCTACCCGATAACTCAAAATCTTTAACAAATCTGACGATATCAATTTTGATCAA
Organism: Cichorium intybus; assembly: GCA_023525715.1. Taxonomy (NCBI): domain Eukaryota; kingdom Viridiplantae; phylum Streptophyta; class Magnoliopsida; order Asterales; family Asteraceae; genus Cichorium; species Cichorium intybus. Next base: position 24,573,592 of record CM042011.1, read on the forward strand.
ATCCCAATATTTTTTGCAAAACTTGAAAGTGAAACCATCCGGGCCCGGAGCTTTCTCACTCCCACAACTCCAAACCGCCTCCTTAATCTCTTCTTCCGTAAACGGCCTGATCAGTAAATCATAATCAGAGCCAGAAATTTTTTTAAAACCATCATTAATAAATTTCGGCCTATTAAGCCGAGGTTCACTGAATTTGACAGAAAAAAAATCGAACACCTCTTTGGAAATAAGGACTGGATCGGTAACCCAAGCACCTCCAATATTGAGCCCACAAATAAAATTTCTCCTCAAGTTTTTGTTAACAAAAGCGTGGAAAAATTTAGAATTTTCATCACCATCAATGTTCCATTTTACTCTAGATTTCTGCCTCAAGTCCCGTCTTTTAGTGTCATCGATCTCTAAAATCCTCTTCTTTCCTTGTTGTCTGTCCCATCTTTCCTGATCCGTGAGTTCCCTAGTCTCGGCAAGTTTCTCCAACTCCTCAATCTTAGAAGATAAAGCCAGAAGATCAGCGTTTTCTATAAGAATAATATTCGATTTCCACCATTTCAACGCTGTTTTAACAGCCTTGAGTTTACAAAGCAGCCTTCTATCCGCTGTTCCCGAGGGCATCGAATTATTCCAAGCCTCACAAATAACTGAATCAATGCCTTCAAACAGCAACCAGGAATTAAAAAATCTGAACGGACGCGGGCCAAAGTCACGATTGTCATCAATTAAAATTATCGGACAATGATCGGAGAATTTCAGCGGTAAAATAGTGGCAGTAGCATGACCCCACAAAAGAAAGAACTCCTCACAAGCAAAAAATCTGTCTAATTTACTTAGACTGCCACCATCATCACTCATTCTAGTATATTTACGAGCTCCTAACTGAAATTCAGAAAGTCTGCAATCCCTAATGAAGTTATTAAAATCATCCATGCTCCACTGAGAACCTTCATTAGAAAATCTGTCGCAACTAAATCTGACTTCATTAAAATCACCAAGAAACAGCCAACAGCCACCCAACGAAAATCTTAAGTTTTTCAACAAACCCCAGAAATCTCTTCTATCCAAATCATTCACAGGAGCATATACATTCACGATATTGATAATACCGGAGAACCCGTTCAACTTGCCAGAAACAACTATGAAATTGGGATTATGAATAACATTTACCTTGTGAAGCCAATTAGAATCCCACACACAAAAGAGCCCTCCAGATCTTCCTTGGGATTCCGATGCCGCCCAATCGAAAGCCGAATTATCCCAGTACCGATCAACCATGATGTCACCCACGTTTCTAAGTTGCGTTTCCTGAACTCCAAGAAAATGAATGCAATGCCTAATTTTAAGTTCCCTAATCCAATCAGCCTTGTGCGCACCACCTGCTCCACGAATATTGATAGACAAGCAATTCATTTAAACTATGTTGCCGCACCTTCTCCTTCAATAATCGTTCTCAGATCCTCCTTGAAGTTGGCCATCTGAAAACCGACATCTAATCCCAGATTAATAGTTTTTTCGATCTCAACCGAGGTCGAATTCAGCGAGACATCAGGGCTATTTTGACCCATATCTATCGAGTTTGCGGAATCATTTTCCACCCTTCTAGCAATACGAATTCTGCCGCGAGAAGAACTCCTGATAATGTCTTTAAGCTTCATCGAGTACACTCCCTGCTTGCTTGATTTTTTATTTCTTTTATGCCCCTGAGAATTCAGGTTATTAACTGCTACCAAGTCTGAGGAATCCAATGTAGAGGACTCCACCACGTGATTAAGGTCAGGAAGCACATGATTGCTACTTGATTCTTCACTACCCACCAAAACATTATGAGAATTTCCACCCATATCATCATGCAAATTAAAATCCGGCCCAGCAGAGCAAAAGCCCATGTCTCCATCCCTATCAATTTCGGGCCCAATAAAGCAATAATCTAAATTATCACCATTCTTGTTGACAGAATCCACCACCTTGTCAATCTCAAAAGTATTATTATTTATTGCATGCGTATCATTAACCGAAGCATCACCAACTTGATTATTTTTAGCATGCGTATCAAATGTGTTATTATTGAAAGCATGCATATCTTTGCTAATTTCAAAGTTCTCCACCGGCAAAAAAACATCCGCCGATTTGTTACCATAAACGTCTTTTTCAAACAAATCCCTCCCGATATCAATACCTGTATCAAATACTTCATCTCCTTCCCCCTCGTCACCATCAAACGAATCTTTCGAAACCGAGACTGAGGAATCCACAATGCATGGTGGACACCATTCTACTCCATCTTCTTGAACTCTAACCCAACAAGACTTCTCTTTCCATCGGACCTCTACACATTCATTTATCAAACTATCATGTTTCGCCAAAATACATAAACGCCCGTAAGAACAGTTTCTAGCCTGCAACGATCCTTCAAACGGAATCAAGACTCTGCCAAACCTTTCTGCTATAACATCAAAGAATACCGGCTCCCATAATTGAATTGGTAGCCCACTAATTTTAATCCAAATGATTCTGTGCATCTGAATAAAAGAATCATCCCAAAACTTGAGCCAAGCAAACCATTTCCTCCAACCCTCGACATGATCAGCAAGAAACGCTTCAGCAACATTTTTCTTTTCAAAATCAATTAAGACATTAAGACCCCCCAGGTATTTTAGAGAGCAATCCTCCAGACCAGAAGCACTAAAAATACTAAAAAGCTTCTCTAACAAGTCCAAATCTCTAGCCTCCCCCACTAAACAGCCATCAAATTTCTTTAATGACGAGGGAATTATGGCATCAGGAATAGTAATGATCCTCTTTCCAATTGCATGCGTGAGGTACCAACACTAGTGGATAAATGGGACCATCACTTGCTTCTTTAATCTCTTTAACTGTATCCAAGAAATTTGTTTTTTCTCCTTCCCACGCATGCTTCACGTTTATTAGTATATTGCCATGCACATTCTCTAAATCACATGGTGATGAGTTGGAATCGCACTCAGATAAATTCGTTTCTGGAGCTCTCTCTTTTACATCCGGTTTTAGGCTTATGTGGACCACCCTTTACACTTGCCTCTTTGATCTCGTAAACCGGTCCCAGGTTCAGCATAATTTCTCCTTCACATGCAGATAGAGGCTTTATTGTCTCCTCGAAAATTTTATATTGAATCTTCGTGTTTTCATCAGCGCCGATCTGGAGCTCTTCGTCGTTTTCGTCTGTTAAGCCCACCTCATCTCCCTTTACATTCTGTTCCCTTTCTTCTTCATCACGCGCCACTGAGTATGTGATGCGTTCCTCGACAACAGTGTCTGGAACAGTATTCGAGTCGCACGCGTAAGATCTAAATTGTGGATCTGTATCATTCCCTTCCGACTTTTTAGGTGTAATGGGACTGTCATTTGCATCGACTAGGTCATCACCCTTATCATTCTGTTCCCTTTCATCTTCATCACACGCCGATGAATCTTTTATTCCTTCCTCGAAAACAGTGTCCGGAACAAACGAATATTCATCATCGTCGAGATCGAATTTATCCTCTTCTTCGTCGGAGAAATCCAGCTGCGTACCATCATCGGAAGAAATTATCTGATCTTCGTCGGATGAGAGTTCATCACTCTCCACGCGTTTCTCCTCTTCTGAATCTCCAACGACGTTGCTTTCGTGCCTGTGATTGGAATTTCCGACCTTAACTAGACGAACAGGTTTAAATAGATTTCCTTCGACCTCCGATACCCTAATGACAAATCTTTTGTCACCGACTGAAGACTCCACCGTTTCACTGATAATATCTAATGTTTTCGTTTTTATGCAAATAATCCCGAACGACCAGTCTTGATCTTCCGAAAGGCATGGATCAGTGATAACCACTTCCCCCCAAAGCCTTCATATCTCTATGTAATTATTAGAGTTTCTGAATTGGATCGGGAGACCTTCGATCCTTAACGACACAAATCGATCTACAATGTCCATAGATTCTTCCCATTTTTTAAGAATTTTGAAGCTTGCCTGAATTTCTTTACTGTCTAAGATTTTACCTTCTTCTTCTTTGTTTTTTAAGTCAAACAGGACCCATTGTCCCCCAAGATATTTCACAATCCCTTCTCGTAGACCTTCACATAAGCAGAGATTAGCAATACACGAAAGATTAATATAACTTCTCACCTCTCCAATCAGTTTCGTTTTTAAGGTCTTAGCAGCTTGGATGCCTTCAACTGGAGAGATTGAAACTGATTTCCTAAGTGTAGTGACCCCCGGCTGACTGCCACTCTTCCCTTTCACAGCATCTGCAAAGGAGACGTTTGGTCTTCTCTCTCCGATTGTGATGTTACCATCATGTTGCATCTGGTCCGTGTGGCATTCTCTTCCTTCCCATTCTCCTTTCTCGCAAATCTAGCTACTTGAGCAAACATTTTCTGTCCCCCTATAAACACCACTCGTAACGCCTCTTCCATGGATTCCACGTCTTGAACGTAGTCAAATCTGGCAAACCCGAACCTATTGCCAAACTTATCCCGGCGTTTACACAAGAACAAATCCACCAACGACCCAATTTTTTCTAGCTCCGATCGAATCACCCCACTGTAAAATCTTAATGGAAGATTAGAGATAAAGAAAGTCGTTGCGTTTGGGAACATCCATTTCCTTTTTTCACCAGTTCTGTTGATTTTGTCGTTGGCCACACCATTGGAAATACTCCGGCGATGTTCCGCCGGAATCCGGAATTCACTGCTCATTTTTGTGTCTAATAAAAGAATTTTCTGAAATTTCCGAAGACGACACCACTCAATACATATATATATATATATATATATATATATATATATATATATATATATATATATATATATATATATGTATATATATATACATATATATATATATATATATATATATATATATATATATATATATATATATATACATATATATATATATATATATATATATATATATATATATATATATATATATATATATATATATATATATATATGTATATATATGTATGTATATATATATATACATATATATATATATATATATATATATATATACACATATATATGTATATATATATATATATATATATATATATATATATATATATATATATATATATATATATATATATATATATATATATAGGGTCAGGATCCGGTGAGGACTTCAATTTTGGTGAGGACTGCGAGTTTAATTCTTGTCCACTCATTTCCTTAAGTGCAATAACATCAAACGTAATTATTGGATTTAACGTAATCGCATGCGGCGCTCGTCCATGAAACATAATATGGACTCGAGGATATAATCATATGTTACTCACGTCCGTACAACCTAATTTAACCGGGTTTTTTATTTTTTTCGTTTTTATTATTTTTTAAAATATTATTTTTAGTTCTTTTTATTTTTTTAATCTTTTTTGTTTTTATTTTAGTTTTTTATGTTATTGTTTTCATTTTTTTTTCTTTTTTCTTTATTTTTCTAGTTTTTTAACTCGTTTTGGATCATAACTCGTTTTGGATCTTGGATCATAACGAATTTTGAATCTTGGATCATAATTTTTGGATCATAAAATATATTTTGGTTTTAATATTTTTGGATCATGTATATTTTTTTCTTATTTTGATGAGTTTTTACTTAAAAATATAAAAATGAACACTTAAAAATATTTTTTTCAAAAAATTCTTTTTGCAAATGTAATAATATAAGATCTACAATGATCCATTAAATTTTCATAATTTTTGGAGAATTTTTTTATTTTTTTTATTTTTTAAAAAAATAAAAAACTAAAAAATATTTTTTTTTTCAAATTTTCATGATGATGCTTGTTTTATAGAGAATTAAATTTTAAGAACTATGGTTTTTTAAGATTTTTTTTTTTACAAAAAAAAAAGGTATGGCCCAAAAACAAAGATGGTGGAATAAAAAAAATCCAGCAAACGAGATTGTGACAAGTGTCGTAATGGGGGTGGGGGGTACTCGATCAGATTACTATATTACCCTTCTTAATTTGTTTTATCCACCCATTATTTTTAATTTTTAGACAACTAGCCCCCAAACTTTTAAGATTTGTCAATTTTTTCACAATTGGAGTCCTCACCCGATCCTGATTCTATATATATATATATATATATATATATATATATATATATATATATATATATATATATATATATATATATATATATATATATATATATATATATATTTTGATAAGCGATCGGGTGAGGACTCTTCTTAAAGTGAGGACTCGTGAGGACACCTTAAAAAAATTGAAAAAAAATAAAATAAAAATAAAAATAATAAAATGGATCATAATACTATATTGGAAGAAAAAAATTTGAAAAAAAACTTTTGCATCATTGTTTTTTTTAATAATGAAACAATGATCCACAAAATAAAATTTTTTGTGGATCATTACTGTTTCTCAATGATCCAATTTTTTTGTTTCAATTTTTTTTATATTGATATAGTTCTATTCTTGATTTTATGATTTGTATTTTTTTATATTTTTTTTTCAATTTTTTTAATGTGTCCTTACCAAAAAAAGTGTCCTCACCGGAACGGGACTATATATATATATATATATATATATATATATATATATATATATATATATATATATATATATATATATATATATATATATATATAAACCTCACCGGAACGGGACTATATATATATATATATATATATATATATATATATATATATATATATATATATATATATATATATATATATATATATATATATATATATATATATATATATATATATATATATATATATATAGTTCCAACCAAGGGCATAATGGGGTTTCTGCCTATTCATCTTCGTAACCCACCTTCCTGGGTCAGATTCACCACCGCCATCAACAACTTCTTCACAGACAACACCATAGCCACCATACCTGCAACTCTTTAAAAAACAAAGCAGAAAAAGGAATGATGATCGAGCTTTGTAAAAGTTATTTTAACAGATACGTACAATCCCTAGATTACAGCAATCTCAGATTTTCAAAATTGATTTGATTTTTAGCAATCGTGGCTTGTACTCAATGTCTTGTTAGTAACGATTCAATCATGATCAAAAATTTTGATTGTGTGGTTTTTGGTGGAATAAATTGATTCCAGAAATCAAATTGATGGCGTCCTTTTTCTTGTCGCTGTAATGGTTCTCGTATTTCATCAATACATGTTCATCAATGAACATATGCTCATAGGAAGTTATTTCACCAGGTAGGTATAAAATCTTATCCCTAGATTACAAATCGCTACTATGTGGTTTTTGGTGGAAGAAATTGATTCCAGAAATCAAATTGATGGCGTCCTTTTTCTTGTTGTTGTAATGGTTCTCGTATTTCATCAATATATGTTCATCAATGAACATACGTAGTTATTTCATCAGGTACGTACAACATCTTATCCCTAGATGACATATCACTACTGTGTGGTTTTTGGTGGAAGAAATTGATTCCAGAAATCAAATCGCAGGCCGTGGCCGATCTGTTAGCCTCTCTCCCAATTCAACCTCTTAGCTCCTCCATGTTCTCCGATGACCTCACATACCCAAATGATTTTCTCTCTTTCGACAATGGAGACTTCGACATCACCTTTGACGATATACAACTCCCTTCAGATACCGAAGACTTTTTCAACTCCGCCTTTAATCCTACCAATCCGAGTGATCTGTCATCCTCCGATCCCGAATTGAATGCCTTTATGATGGTGCTAATTTTTAGGGATTTTGATTAATTGGACGATCTTACCCTTTCCCCCTCCATCTAATCTCACGGCTAGGAACGTAGTTCTGTGGTTGGGTGATATATATTTGGTTCTGCATTGAACCCATATATATATATATATATATATATATATATATATATATATATATATATATATATATATATATATATATATATATATATAAAGAGATATAGGTTCAATGCAGAACCAAAAATATATTACCTAACTGCAGAACCACCCTTATAACCGTTAGATCATTTTTTCAGTGGATTAGATTAAAAGGGGTACACCATAAAAAATTATACCCGTTTACAGGAAATCATATCCAATAAACGGTAATTTCGGTATTGATTCATTCCGAAAATAAAGGAGCCATCTCCAGATAGCGATTACGGGATTCAAAAAACGAAAGAGGGTTTGGTTCTCGTCATCTGTGGGCTTTCGTTTCTTCTCCATTGCGCACCTAGGGTTAATCAAGCCGCAAACTGAAGCAATTAACATCACCTACCGTCCTCGAGTCCGCTAATCAGTTCATTTATGAACATGATGTTCATTGATGAACATGATGTTCATCAGTGAACATAAAAATGTTATTCGTAATTTTGATTCAATTTCCATATCATTGGAATTTTCGATTGAATAATTGACCAAATTGGATTCATCTTTAGCGATTAAGGATTAAGAATCAACCATTTGAAGATTAGTAACTGTATTAGAAGATTTGTTATTCAATTTCTCAATCGGAACTTCCTTTATGGATAATCAATTCGCGAACAGTAATGAACATATGTTCATTGATGAACATGATGTTCATTGATGAACATCATGTTCATTGATGAACATATCGATGTTCATTGATGAACATTTGTTCATTGATGAACATATGTTCATTGATAAACATATGTTCGTAATTTTGATTCAGTTTCCATATCATTGGAATTTTCGATTGAATAATTGACCAAATTGGATTCATCTTTAGCGATTAAGGATTCAGAATCAACTATTTGAAGATTAGCAACTGTATTAGAAGATTTGTTATTCAATTTCTCAATAGGAACTTCCTTTATCGATAATCAATTTGCGAACAGTAATGAACATATGTTCATTGGTGAACATCTTGTTCATTGATGAACATCATGTTCATTGATGAACATATCGATGGTGGGGTTAAGTTTTTGAGCGAGAGACAGAGGAGAAGTAAATTCGAATGCCATTCCTAATCAACGAACAAAATCAAGCGATATCAATTCCCAGAAAATTATACATCTTTGTGCAGTTCTAACCTAGACGGTGATGTTTTTGACGTTATCAATTCCTAGATCTTTGATTTCCCATCGTACCCTTAATTAAGTAATCAAATCTAACGGTTAAGAACATGGTTCTGCAGTTAGGTGATTTAATTTGGTTCTGCATTGAACCAATCTATATATATATATATATATATATATATATATATATATATATATATATATATATATATATATATATATATATATATATATATATATATATATATATATATATATATATATATATATATATATATAGAGGACGGTTCCTTTGAGAATATATATTAGGTTGAGATTGTGAGAATCAATCTCAGCCACTCATTTCAATAAGGCATGCGCGTCCAAATTTTAAATATCGTAAGGGCATAGGAGTAATTTCGCAATCTTAAAACATAAACTGAACATTCTAAAGATAAAAAACAATTTTTTCCGCCGTAATATTCGATCGTATCTCATCAATTTCACTGAATCGGTGACGAATTTATACCAAAAATCTTCAAATCTTCAAATCGAAAGCACGGATTCATTCAATCATCAAATCCGAACAGAATTTCACCTCTAAAAGAAAGAAATTCGATTATCGATTCACAAAGAACGACTGTTTATGACAGACGCATTCAATCAGGATTAAATACAAAATCAGGTTTCTCTGTTTCAGTTATTCGATGTTCCTGTTTTAATTTTAGTTATTCAATGTTGTTTACAGTGTATAATTTCATTGTTACAGTTTCAATTACGATACATTGTTAACAACAATGAACTCGAGTTCATACGAAGAAGGTTCTTCTTCAGCATCTAATCAATATACTGTTAATTCGAGCATCAATGAAGGTAAGATACAACTCATAATCGTATCCTTCTACTGTACTAATATATGATTTTCAAATACTTATGAATGTTCAATTCAATCACGATTATTCATATATGAATAACCGTATCCTTCTACTGTACTGATATATGATTTTCAACTACTTATGAATGTTCAATTCCATCACGATTATTCATATATGAATAACCGTATCCTTCTGCTGTATGAAAATACTTATGTAATTATGTGTAAACATCAATTCAATAACGATTATTCGTATATGAATGTTCATATATAATTTATATATTAATATCTATGTATGAATAAAATGTTGATTCATGTATGAATCAACATTTTTATTCATATGTGATAACTTGTGTATTAAATCATATGTAATAACTTGTGTATGTGATTATTCATATATGAATAACTGTATCCTTCTACTGTACTGATATATGATTTTCAAATACTTATGAATGTTCAATTCCATCACGATTATTCATATATTAATATATGTATGTATGAATAAAATGTTGATTCATGTATGAATAAACACTTATTCATACATCACAGATATATTTTCACTTATGAATACATGTTTATTCATATGTGATTGTCTGTATGTATATAATAACATCTTTATATGATTATTTCATTTGAATAAATCATATGTAATAACTTGTGTATGTGATTATTTTGAATGAATCATATATGAATAGATGTTTATTTATATATGATAATTCTCTATATATAATAAGTTGTATGTGATTATTCATATATGAATGTTTATATATAATTTAAAAACTCATTAATCATATATGAATAACTAAATATATTTTTGGTGTTTTTTGAATCAGATGAAAATTCAAGTTCTACAAATGAATCAGATTCCCTTTATATGATACAAGAATTGAGTTACAGACCAGATGTACCTCAAGAATTTGTTCCTGTTAAAGATTCCATCTTCAATTCCTTATTTGAGGGGATCAAAATGTATACTAACTATGCAATAATGGCTGGTTTTGATACACGTCTGAGTACCCAATCAAGATTCGGCAAGGGCAATGATTTAATTAGAAAAAAGTATGTTATCTGCAATAGGGGTAGTAAAGATAAGAAGAAGTCTTGTGATACACTTGCAACAGGACCTGTTAGAAGAAGAGAAAACTCTACTAAGATAGCTACTGGATGGACTGCAAAGATTATATTTGAGTGTGTATATGGAACAACATATTACAAAGTTTTGGAATTCCATGAATTGCACAACCACCCATTGGTGAGTGTTGAGGATAGATGCCATTTGAAAAAGGCAAAGGAAATGTCATATTCAGAAAAAGAATTCATAGTCAGGGCATCTACAGCAAAAATGGGAGCAACAACAGCTTATAAATTGCGAGCAACATTGAGAGGAGGTTATCAGTATATGAAGCCTAAAATAGCAGACTACAAAAGTTTCAGAAGAGGAATAAACAGGATTCTATGGTACAAGGATGCTCAAATAATAGTCAACAAAATGAATGACCGTAGAGATCACTACCCAAATTATTCATTTGAGTTTACACGTGATGGAAATGTTTTGAGTTCTATGTTTTGGGCAGATGAACGGGAGAAGGCATATTATAACGAGTTTGGCGATGTTATATCTTTTGATGCAACCTTTAGGACTAACAAGTAAGCTTTATATTATACAATCATAAATGAATATTACTCATAACTGATTATTCATACCTGATTATTATCTTTATAGTATTCATGAATGATTATATTTTTTGGTTTAATTAAAAACATATTTCTTATACAGATATCAGATGATTTTTGTTCCATTCACTGCCATTGATCATCATAAAAAGTCTGTTACTGTTGGAGCAGGGTTGCTAAGTAATGAGACTATTGAATCATATTGTTGGTTGTTGAAAGCATTCCTCAAAGCACATGGAAAACAACCAACAATTGTATTAACAGACCAAGATCCAGCAATAAAACAAGCTGTTCAATTGGTATTTCCTAATTCAAAACATAGGCTCTGCATGTGGCATATCATGAAGAAACTACAATCAAAGGTAACTAGTCTTAATTCATATGTGAATAAATAAAAAAATACACATGTATTATTACTACTTATTCATATGTGAATATATCATACGTATTTTTTAACAGGTTACTGGGGATTTAATTAAAAACACCGACTTCAGAAAAAGATTTAATAAGCTTGTTTGGGACATGTATATTAAACCTGATGAATTTGAAAACAAATGGGAGTTGATTATTAATGAGTTCAACCTTGAAGACAAAAGATGGTTTAATGACATGTTTGAATTTAGAAATTTATGGATCCCTGCATACTTCAATGATATAAGAATGTGTGGTTTGATGAAGACAACTTCAAGGTCATAGAGCATGAATTCCTTCTTCAACACATACTCACAAACTGGAAATTTACTCTTAAATTTCATGATGAATTACGACACTGCCATTCAAAAGCAAAGAAATACACAACAAGAACTTGATAGGGCAACAAAGGAAGCATCATATATATTTCGTACACCTCGAGAAATAGAACGTCATGCTTCAAAGGTTTATACAAGCACTGTATTTTTTGACATCCAGAAGGAAATATACAAAGGTGCTTGGTTCTGTTCATATTCAAGTGTTGGTGTGGAAAATGGATGGGAGCTATACAATGTTCAACACAATAACAAAAAATTTGAATTCAAAAGTAATTACAAGGTAACCTAAATTGCTTTTTATATTAAATTCGCATATGAATATTAATAATTGAAACTCATATATAAATATTAACTTGTATTCATATATGAATATACAAATCTACTATTATATATACACACCTATAATAATGTATAAAAAATTGAGCTTCATTTATTATATATATTCATATATGAATATAAGAATTTATTCATATATGAATACAAAAAGAATATTCATATACGCTTATTAAGTTATTCTTAAATATTTTATTGTTCAGGTTCAAATAAAAATGCCAGAGGCAGATATAAGATGTACTTGCGAAAACTTCAATCGAATAGGCATTCTATGCAGACATGCTTTGTGTATACTGATGAAATTTGGTATTAAACAAATACCTGAACAGTACATTGTAAGTCGTTGGAGGAAAGATGTCATATCAAGACATTATCACTTTGGGAGACATGTCTCTGATTCTGGGGATGCTGAGACTGCTAAGTTAGTCAATGAAGCATATTACAACTTTGAATCGTGTTTGGACATTCTGAGAGCAGATAACGAAAAGCTTGCATCTTTCATTCAAAAGATAGAAATCATGCATAAAGAATTAGAAAATGATACATCATACGGAATTATGAACAAGAGGACAGATGTTGATATGGTAAGCAAGCTAATGAACATTTCTGTTCCAAAAAACATTGAAATTCTTGTTCCACAGATTCAACGTAACAAAGGATCCGGAAAAAAGAAAAGACTGATTAGTGCAACTGAGAAAGCATGTGAAAATTCCAATAAGCAGTCAAGGATATGCTCGGGATGTGGAGAAAGAGCTCCTCACAACTTACGTACATGCCCAATAAAGAAAGCAGTTGAACAGTCTACAAAATAACTATACAATTTTTTTTTCATGTTATTCATTTGTGAATACTGTTTTAATAATCTTTTTGGGAATTCTATTCATAACTGACTGTTATAAAAAATAATTCCATACGTATATTCATATGTGATTGAATGACATTCGATAAAAAATAATTACTACTTAAAATCAAAAAGATACAAACTAACCTTGATATTCATATATGAATACATATATGAGTACATATATGAGTATACTTGTACATATATGCTTGTATTCATATATGAATACGAAAGTGTTCATACTATCATATTTCATATATGAATACATAGTATACTTGTATTCATAAATCAATAGACTTGTGTTCATACACATATTCATAACTGTTCATATACTTGTATTCATATATGAAATTCAAATATGAATAAAAAGTGTTCATACACTTATATTCATATATGTATACTTGTGTACAACTACATGTCTATATTTATATAATAACTTAATAAACCAGGTATAAGTCAAACTTGATATTCATTTATGAATATCATCAACAACACTTGTTAATATTATGTACATCTGTTCTTAAAAAAGATACATAACCAACATTTTCCAAAAAGATTCATCATCAACAACACTACAAATTGTCTACTTAACACTTCACATGCAAAAATAAAAGTTTTCTTACATCCAACTACAACAACCACCATTTTTCACAAACTACAACCGACACCAACTTCAAACACATTCAACTACAACCACCACCATCTTCAAACACTTTTCATCCTCTCTACAACAGTCTGCATAGCATATAAGGCATGTTCTGCACGAACCTTTGGATCAACCTTCTGATAATCATATGCTTTTTTCAACACATCCTCACGCAGCTCATTAATCTCTGATGTTAGCATCCTTGAAGCATACCTACTCCTCAACTTCTACAACATATTCTCTTGAGCAAGACCTTCTTTTGGAAATCCTGGTTTCCACTTTGAGATTGGTTGTCCTGCATACGTCTCCATATGCCTCATAGCAAAGACACCGCAATCACATTTATTGTCCACGGTCCTCCATGCCATTTCTAACCTCTTCGGCAAAACCTTTACATTTGAAATGATGTCCACCTTTGGATGGCTTATCTCATTCAAATACATAAAAAACATATTTCTCTACAAAAAATCATAAATGAACTAAAATTAAACATGTAACAAAATAATCGTACAAAAATTACATTTTTGGTACTTGATACTTACAAGAGGAGTAAGTAATTTTCCGTATCTGTCTTCAAAATTCTTTCCTAATGAACTGCTGTCAATAACTTCAACGCATGGCTTTTTAAGGTTGAAAACAACCAAGTAAATGTGAGAACTCCTCACAACAGGGAAAAAAACCTGATTTTCATACAAAATATGTAAGCATTATAATAATAGAATAAATATATAAATCAATAAATAAACAAACCATGTCAATATCTTTCAACAACATCTTCTGCTTATCATTCTTCACACTAACAGCAAAGTTCGACTTGAAAATTTTGTACTTCTCTTCCTCTTTCATGTCTGTTGACTCAAGGTAGTATGTCTGTTTTTACATAAAAAAAATTCATCAATAAATAAAAAGATTATTTATATTCAGTTATGATTATAAACCAATCATAACTGAATAAAAGTTCAAATTCACTTGTGATTATACCATAATAAAATATAAACTTACAGTCATATCCACATTCAAAAACAACCGATAAGGAGAGCTATTGACATCTCTTTCATTTTCTTGATGGTTCAATAAATCACTCCATGTGTCAATAACATTTGAAAAAATGTATGTTTTTGGAAATAGACTTTCCATTGTTCCTCTCATAGTAATATGACCATACTTGCTATTCACAACAACATCCCTGTATCCATTTATTTGCATGTTAATTAAATAATAATAATTCAATGATTTAATAAAAAATAACTACTTACCACAGTTCTCCACGGAAGTTGAACAACCATTCAGAAACAGCAATCTCCTCTGCTGTCAATTTCGTTTTCACATCAACAATCCTGTTCTTGTATGGTGATTTTAATGGTAAAGTTAATTTCTTCTCTCTTGAAACCCTAGCATTTCCATCTAAACCAACTTCCGATGCAACTACGATAGCCATGGTATTTGAATCTACAATATCAGAAGTTGAAATAATTTTTGATTCAACTTGAGGTACAAATGACAATGGAGTAGGATCAAGAACATGCTCTGTTGAATCTTGACTTAACCCTATTCCAAGACTAAAAGAAGGTGATTTTGATTTGTCATCTTTTTCATCATCTTTTTTTTTCTTCTTTTCCTTCTGGTATATTTGAACTTAGGAATACAACACTTTCGTAAAATTCATTCACAACTGGATTTTCACAGAAATCTTTTTCTTCGCCAGTTAATTCTTCAATAACTAACAAAAATATATAAACATAAATATATATGATTATTCATAAATGAATATTAATAATACATTATAAATATTTTACACTATAAAAAATATATATTGACAAACACCAATCATATATAAAACATTAATTACCAGCATCCTTCCCATTCTTTTTAACTTGCAACTCCAACATACCTATAACAAAAAAAAATATAAATATAAAACATATATGAATACTAAAAATATAAAACAATAACACAAAACAAATGCTCACCCTCCGCAACCATCTTCTCTTTTTCTCCAAAAACATTTACACTTTTCCCTTCACCTCTCTTACCTGCACCAAATATTTCACCACCTAATACACAAATCACATATGAATATTCAATTCAAAAAATTAATTAACATAAAACATACATACCATCAACTACATCTGTATTTCCTATATGCTCCTCATTTATATCAACATTTTCCTTTTGTACATCATTATTTTCCACTCTTTCTTCGTTTCCAACACCTTCAGACACATTTCCAATACCTACAAATGTTAAAATTCATAAGTAAATATTTCCCATTGAAAATAAAAAATCAAACTTCCAATATACACAAAAAACATAACATTACCTTCAACAACTTGTTTATCTTCACCAGCACCTACCTCTTTCTCAATCTTCTCATTTGTCGTTTCTGTTTCTGTAACATACTTTTAATATCAGATAACATAAGTAAATGATAAATGTTTCTATTCATAATCATATATGAATAGTACTTTAAAGTAAATGAAAAATATTTCTATTAATAATCATATATGAATAGTAAATGTTTCTTCAATTGTTTACCTTCAGCCAATCTGTCAAATATATTGCTAACCACAGGATCCACCCAGAACTGACTTAGTGGTAAATTATCCTGACTATCACCTCCAGTAAAACCCACAACAACATTCCTAACAATTTGATTTAATTCAACTGTTTCCTCTTCTGTAACTCCTTCCATATTTCTTTCACTGTTTTCATCACCATCTCCTTCCACATTATCATCTTTATTACATTCTTGTTCCTTGTTAACAATTTTATCAACAGCATCTACTAGCACCTCACCACAATCTTCTTGATCATTTTCAATCACATCGTTCTCAGAATCCTTCTCCATTTCAACAATACTTGCACCCATAACTGGTGTAAGAACTGGTTCTTCCATACTAACATTATTAAACTCAAATGCAATTTCTGTACTTTCAACTCCAATTTTCTCATCATCAAACAATCTTTTTCTCCAACTCTTAAACGATTCAACTTCTGGGAACTTTTGAATCGCTTCTTCAATTTTAACTTTAATATTCTCTCTTGAAAATTCCAACCTCTTAAACAAAATACTTAGCAGTGTTTCATACTCCTAAATATTAAAAAAGAATGTTATAGTTAATTGAAATAATACATCATATATGAATACAAACATAATATAAATTTACCTCAACAGAATAATTTTTAGTATCCTCACTATCCTCCTCCTCACTTTCCTCTTCCACCTCTTCATTCTTGTTAAACTCTCCTAAGCCAAACTTTCCTTCTTCCTGTTCGCATTCCTCCCGAAATCGTATCTTCTCTAAACTCCAGTAAGAAATAGCTGGACGTTTACGTGGTACATTCACTTGATCAAACTTCAAACTATCCACATATAATAACTGCAAAAATTTTGTATACATTTTCAAAACACATAATCATAAGGTGAAATACATACATAAAAAATATGTTATCAAATACATTCATATATGATTTATCATCATATTCATATATGAATAAACACTGATAATTCATGTATGAATAAAGCAAAAAATAAATTTCTAAAAAAAATATACTTACAACAAGATACGCTGTTGGTCCAAAAAAGTAACATGTATCTTTGAAGGGTGTGTATGCGATCTTCGTTCTAATTAAACAATCAACAATGTAGTTGCACCAATCAATTTCACTAACATCTGTGTCTTTTTGTATACGGTGCAACGGTGACACATTGCACCTTCCCATGGCAGTAGACTCACAGAATGTATTTATAAAAAGTACAATGAAATTCAAAATGAAATTAAAATCAGCAACTGTTGTCCTAACAATTGCATTCTTGATATGTTTCAATCTCATCACCTCCCCCTTCTTGAATTGTTTTATCCATTCAAACATACAACCTCTTTCATCATCCTCCTTTATGTATTCCAAGTCTGCAAGAAGAAAACCACCCATAGGAACTCCAAACATATCATGTACAGATTGAGTATTTACATTAATATAACCATTTTCAACCTTCACTTTCATCTTATCCAAATCAAAATTCTGTAAAACATAAAACCCAATTTTCAAAGAAACATCAGTCATCTTCATTTTGAGCAAACTACCAAAACCTATCTTCCTCACACACTCCTTCTGTTCTCGACTCAAACCTTGTATCACCGCAAACATTGACTCTCGTGAACATCTATTTTTCATTGAATAAAAATGTCTTTGAGCAGGAACATTTTTACTCTTATGTTTCTTTGACGGTCCAATAAACATATCTTCATCAACCAATAAACGCTTTTTTGATTTCTTTTTCTTTTCTTCTTTTCAATTCTAATCTTCTTTAATTCCTTTGAATTAACAGGTGAACTTTCTTCTTGACGTTTCTTTGCAGACCTTGTCAACCTTTCTTCAGAAGATATAATTACAACCTTCTCCAATTTTTTTGATTTTCCCTTGGGTTTCACTGATATACAATATAATCTAATGTTATTCATATCTGAATAAATTACATATACTAAATATATATAACACAAAAATCATTTATGAATTGAATGATTTTCCCTTTGGTTTCACTGTTTATTCATGTATGAATAATTATAAGAATCACCAATAAATTGAAAGAATCACCAATAAAAAACACAAGGGAAATAGTTTCGAATGGATGTATGTTAATTTTTTAATATGTGTTTCTTCATATAAATATTTATAAATGAACAACATGTATGAATACATATTATACATAATGGATATACATATATGAATAACCATATATATGTTAAGTGTTTACTACTTATTTATTCATGTATGATCAATTATATATGAAAAAACAAAGTATTATAAACTTAGCATACATCTAGACAAACATATTTCCCTTATTTTTTAATGGTAATTATTTCCAAAATTGTGAATTTTATACTTAACAAGGGAAAATAATTGGTCTGGATGTATGTTAGTTTTCTAATACTTGTTTGTTCACATAATTATTCATATATGAATACCATGTATCAATACATGTTACACATATGTATGAATAAAAAATATCATTCATATATAAATAAACACAAGGGAAATGTTTATTCATATATTTCATTTGAATTAATCATATATGAATATTTATTTATGAATAAAATGTTGATTCATATATGAATAAACAGTTATTCATACATACAAATATAGAATAACTTATGTATATGGTTATTTCTTTTCAATGAATCATATATGTCATACCTTTATCATGTTTTCGTTTGGATCTAGTTTCTTGCACTTCAATAGAATCATCTTCATCCTCAACTCGCTTATCCTTGGCTTTTCCTGTGATGAATAACATCTCATATATGATTATTCTCTCATATATCTGAATAAATTACATATACTAAATATATATAACAAAAAAATCATTTATGAATTGAATGATTTTCCCTTTGGTTTCACTGTTTATTCATGTATGAATAATTATATATGAACAACATGTAAGAATACATATTATTCATACTGGATATTCATATATGAATAATCATATATGTTAAGTGTTTAATACTTATTTGTTCATGTATGAGTTGAATAATTATATATATGAAAAACAAACTATTAAAAACTTAGCATATATCTAGACCAACCTATTTCCCTTGTGTTTTTCATTGGTGATTCTTTCCAAAATTGTGATAAGGTTCAATCTCTTGATTAGTATAAAACATACAAGAATGTCTCAACTAACACTCTCACTTCACTAGAACCATATTTCTCCTCTTCATTAGATTAATTAAATATTGATCTTGAAATTCATTATATTTGCAGGATATTTCAAGATAGTAATCAGCCTCTGCTATAATAACAGAAACATGATTTTCTTGAAAGTCATGTAGCAACTATCATGCAATTCAATATCAAATGAATATATTGAAGACGAGTAATCTAGTTCCAGTGAAAGTAAGAGTGATAGCTCAGACAATCTTGTATGTTTTTATACCAAACAAGAGATTTAACCAAATCACAAAAATTGAAAGAATCACCAATAAAAAACACAAGGGAAATAGTTTGGACTGGATGTATGCTAATTTTTTAATATATGTTTCTTCATATAAATATTTATACATGAACAACATGTATGAATACATATTATTCATAATGGATATTCATATATGAATAACCATATATATGTTAAGTGTTTACTACTTATTTATTCATGTATGATCAATTATATATGAAAAAACAAAGTATTATAAACTTAGCATACATCTAGACAAACATATTTCCCAAATTTTTTTAATGGTAATTATTTCCAAAATTGTGAATTTTATACTTAACAAGGGAAAATAATTGGTCTGGATGTATGTTAGTTTTCTAATACTTGTTTGTTCACATAATTATTCATATATGAATACCATGTATCAATACATGTTACACATATGTATGAATAAAAAATATCATTCATATATAAATAAACACAAGGGAAATGTTTATTCATATATTTCATTTGAATTAATCATATATGAATATTTATTTATGAATAAAATGTTGATTCATATATGAATAAACAGTTATTCATACATACAAATATAGAATAACTTCTGTATATGGTTATTTCTTTTCAATGAATCATATATGTCATACCTTTATCATGTTTTCGTTTGGATCTAGTTTCTTGCACTTCAATAGAATCATCTTCATCCTCAACTCGCTTATCCTTGGCTTTTCCTGTGATGAATAACATCTCATAAATGATTATTCTCTCTATATATAATAACTTGTGCATATGATTACTTCTTTTGAATGAATCATATATGAATAAACATGACATGAGAGTATTATCATTAGATTTTCCTGTAATAATTTATATCAATGTTCACATGTATAACAATAATCAAAGTATGAGAGTAATTATGTACTTATATGTGAACATCAATTCAATCAACATTATTCATATATGAATGTTCATATATAATTTATATATATGAATATCTATCTATTAATAAAATGTTGATTCATGTATGAATAAACAGTTATTTATACATAGATGCATCTTCACATCTGAATACACGTTTATTCATATATGATTATCTCTGTAATAAAAAAAAACAAAACATACAGATACCTTTCTTTCTTCTAGAATACGATTTACTGAAATCCTTTCCTGAAAGTGTACAAAAACACAAATCACGAATGAATACACAAATCGAGAATACACAAACAAACCTTAAAAACCATTAAAATGGATTCAAATACACAAAAACCCTTGAAAATGTAAAAAAAAACATAAACTGAACTCAAACCCTAAATAATACTTCAAAATCAACTCCTTCCAAAACGAAAATATAAAACCACCACAAATACTG
Source organism: Cichorium intybus (assembly GCA_023525715.1). Taxonomy (NCBI): domain Eukaryota; kingdom Viridiplantae; phylum Streptophyta; class Magnoliopsida; order Asterales; family Asteraceae; genus Cichorium; species Cichorium intybus. Next base: position 24,594,979 of record CM042011.1, read on the forward strand.
TAAGAAAAAAAAATTTAAATACAATCGTGCTAACCTTTATCATCGCGAACAGAAGAACTTCTCGTAACTACTCCTTTTTCTGTTGACATCGTTTGAAATCACCACGAAAGTAGCAAAATGCAGAGAGAAAATGTTAGGGTTTCTTCAAAATAAATGAACGATTCGAAGTAATTGGGTCGAAATTCATATGCAAAACGGTGATCATAGGCACTCATAGTCTGCAACTCGATATCCGTTCTGATTTGATGTACATGTAAAATTCCAATAATACCCTCGCGTCAGTTACTATATATCAATATTATTACAGATTTGCCACCGCCTTTTTTGAAATCCAATCCTTATTTACAAAAATGCCACCGCCTTAATTTTTAATACAAAACCATTGGCTGAAATTAATTCTCACAATCTCAACCTAATATATATTCTCAATGGAACTTACATCTATATATATATATATATATATATATATATATATATATATATATATATATATATATATATATATATATATATATATATATATATATATATATATATATATATTGTATAACTTTCGGGTGGCAAACTAATATTGAGAATGTTGTGAAATATATTCCTTTGCACTTTATAGGCAAAAAGTTTACAAAGCATCTTATTGGGCCATAGTTCAGCACAAATATTACAGCTACGGGCCCAGACTGCTGCTTTACTTTATTAAGGTTAATATCTAGCTGTTTATGGGCCAGATTACATGCGTTCTGGATTCTTTTAGAATCCGAATTTAATCCTAAAGGTGGTAAATTTGGTTTTTTGCGAAATTCTTGATCGGATTTATCAGGATTTGAGCCAGAAATGTTCAACTCCATATAACCTAATTAGGATCGGGTCGGATTTTTAAAACCGCATAACGGGTTCTTTAATTTTTGAATATCTTTTTACTATCTAAGTTTAATTTCAATCAAGTATATACTTGTATTGTTTATGATTTAACTACAGTATAAAGATAGGAACAAAACAACAATAATATAAAACTTGAAAATGATATATAATTTTTTCTTTTTGCTAAATCTTCGTCATTTTCCGGTTTTCGATTGTTTAATCTGATAATTGTTAGATTAAGTTTAATTCATCGTCGGTACCATTGTTATCAACTTCTTGTGGAGTAATATTGAGTATAACTTCTTCTTCATTGATTCATGCTCGATTGGTGCTACAAGTTAGCCTAATAACATGTTGTATCTTTTGCACCCATCCTAGTTATCCTTCAAACAAACTCATATTTCCATTGATTCAGAGGTAAGTCTTGGATGGTTCGTAATTCATGGGCCATGGTGGCTAAATTATTTTTCAACCAAGCCAAAATATACCGGTTTTTAAATTTCCTAATACTCATTTTGACTAAAACGTTTTGTGTCATATAACTTCTCGATTCGTTACTTTAGGTGGACGTTTGTTGTTATTTACTATCAACTTTTTAGTAAAATATTGATAAGTTGATTTTCCACATCTCTATCAAGGTGACCACTAGATGATGATTCACCCGTCATTGGCACCTTAAACGATCATTTATTGGATTACTTTGTGTAGCATGTTTGTTTGAATAATATGAAATAACTTTTGAAATTTAATACTGAAAAGATTTCGGGGTCAAAATGGATGGTTTTTCGGTTAAACCTAAATTGTCGGATTTGTTCAATCAAAAATTGTACGCCATCAACATTTAGAATAGAGTAAACTATAAGAACACTATTAAAGCCTAGGTAACTCTCAAATATATTTTTCATATTTTTCTTTCGTTTGGCTTATTAAATCAAAAAAACATGTCAGATTGCAACTTGTATGCCTTTATCTATTTGTCGATAAATAAATTTCATTGGGAATTATGCAAGTAATAGAGTAAAAAACATCGCATAATGAGTTATTACTTCTTTAAAAACGATTAGCATATTGTATAAAATATCGAGTACTTACCAATCGTCTTCAATTATCGAAACGGCTCGGCCTTGCTCCCTACCATTTTTTCGAACATTAAACAAGTTGAATTTCATCTAATGACCATTGTCGTAACTAGGCTCCAAAGGTGTTTCACTGACTATGTCGAAAAATGTACAATGGTTTATTCCTAGATTCTCGTACCATAAACCTAAATTGTAACCTTATTTCTTCAGCAACTTTTAATTTAGGTTACACATAAATTTAGAATGTGTGCAAGACATCAAGTATGAAAAAATATAGCCTAAAATTGATTGTATGTGTAGTTTAAGTCGGCGAACGCAATTAATATTATTTGATGCATTATTAAATGAAATTGAAAAAAAAAAAATCTGTAATTTAGAAAACCGAAATTACAATACTTACAATCTATATAAGTTCAAACAAGAATGTAGATTTACAAACAGTTAAAATACGGTTGTAAGTTTTATCAATAGCCAACTTTACAAGTTGAAATGAGTCGTAATAACTATATACGCATTTGCATTTTCAATGGGAGCGCTCCAAATTTTACACGTCAAAGAAACAATAAAATTGTATTTTTCGAAAGCTAAAATCATTTTATTGCATGTCATCTAAGGATCGTAATGACTTGGGAGATTATAATGCAGTTGAAGCTTTATTCTCACGATATTTATAAATTGTGGGCTGTAAAAGTGGTCAAATGGAAGCACTTCCCAGTGGCGAGTTTATGTGTAATGAAGGTAGGTCCAATGACCTACCTAAATTTTTAGTTTTTATAGGAAATAATATAAGAGAAATTGTAGGACCTATCTTAATAACTTTCGGGACCTACCTTTAAGAATTTCTATTTTATAGTGTTGGACCCAAAAGTTACATCAAAGTTTTTTATACCCACGTTTTATAACTCAAAATATAACCGAATAGGCTATTAGCGGCAATAGCCCAATTCAACTTCTAATTAATCAAATGCTTAAGAATAAAAGAAAAAAATCGAAACGTCAAAATTGATACACTTGCAACTTGCGTTGTTGTTCGTCCATTCCACGCACCACGGCATACAAATCAGAATCGGGACTACACCTCTGAATCTCTGATGGTTAGTTTTTTTTTCCATTCTTGCATTCCACTATTAATAGTTAAATACTTCTTTAGTTTAATAGTTCCATTGTTAATTGTTTCGTCGTTCAATTGTTAGGTTTATTCAATTTCCAATTGTTGATTTATTTAGTAGTTTAATAGTTCTTAATTTTATAGTAATAGACGAATAATATGTGTTTGTCAATTTAGACTTGTTTAATTGTTTGATACATTTCATTCGTTGAACATGATTTTGGAGGTAAACCTTGAAGATTTAATCTATCTAGGTTTGATAATAATAAATATTGGTTAGAATTAATATAGTATAGAAGGGATGCCACATTGTGCTTATGCTATCTATTCAAATCCAATATACCAAACCAAGATGGACGAGATCATTTTCTGAAATCTAGATTCAAAGCATGGAATAGGAATTCGGGACTAGATCTTCACAAAACTAAAAATGAACACAGTAATGTTGTCCAAATGTGTCAAAATTTGATGAACCAAAGTCAATCCATCACGTCTGTTTTTGAGAAACAAACTACGCTACATGAAAAAAAATCACGTATTCATTTAAGGTATCCGACCCGACCCGTTACAAATATTGTTGACTCTTTTATTTTTATCGGCGTCACTTAATTAGGGAACCACGTGATTTTTTATTCTAGATTCGCCACTGGCACTTCCTGGATCATGAACTTCATGAATGATAATTGTAGAGCCTTGTGGTGCCATACACAAACAACGCTTTTATCTTGCTTGACTATTTTGCAATCGCATGATTTTTCAGTGTCGAGTTTCATGTAGGCTTATAAAACCCGCCACATAGTTTGCATCAACCACTTTTCTCACTGGTGCTCATCTTGCACAAATCAAATTATACCAAGCAGTTGGGTTTTGAGTACATTTAAAAAGATTTACCATATTGTCAGTTGTGAAAACTCTTGTTCAACAACAAAAGCAAAAACTTGTGAATATGCCATTTTGAGATTGGAATCAAAGAATAATGTTTGGAATCGACAATATGATATTGCAAAAAAAAATAATAATAATAAAAAAATAAAAAAAAAAGAATAGAGAATGTATTTATTAGTGTATTGAAATCAATACAGTCAACAACTATTATATGAAGTCTAGGGAGATAAAATGGTAATTTGAGGTTTCCAACGGCACGAAACAGTCACATAGTCATTTTTGTGAAGAAAAAAATTTGTTCTAACGCTTAAATACAAAAAAATCGGGGCAAAAATCCAATTTTCGATTTTGATCTGCATATAATCCAGATCAGATATTTGGTAATTATATTTTATAATATCCGATCAGATTTTTTTTTTTGGATTTTCAGAAATTTAACCCGTTTCGTACACCTTTAGTAATAACACTATATCTATATTTCGTAAACCATACTCATAGAGTCATAGACCTTGCTTGTAGAAATAGTAGTAAAACTTTTGAATAATTAGAGTTATAAACTTCAACACTATACTTTCGAAAATACACAAAAATATATTAGGGCCTGTTTGGTAATGAAAGAATTAAATGGACGACGTAATGGAATGAGCAATGTAATGGAATGAATAATTACATTATGTTCTCATGTCTTGTTGGCTCAAATGGATGAAAATGAAATAAATCATTTAAACATATTTTTTTATTAATATATAAAAAACTAAATAAAGTAAATTTGATAAATAAATAAAAGAATGTTATTTTATAAAATAAGTTTTTGTTAAATAAATATAGATCATTAAATAAATTACATATAAACATATTTAATTTCGTTCAATATACATATTATATGCTTTGAAAATAGTTGAGAGAAAATGATCTATAACTGAAAAATAAATTACAAAAAAAGTGAAGAAGATACTATAAAATCATCAAATATAAACATGATAAAAAATTATTTAATTTTTAAAAATAAAAAAGTTATTTAAATGAAGTTTTGAAATTTTTTAGAAAATTAATATTTATTGAATATTATAAGGAAAATGTAATTTAATTGTATCATATATCATTTCATTCCTTGAGGGAATGAAGAAAAAAAATACCTTTCCACCATGGAATGAAATTCAGCCTAATAGAAGGAATCACATTCCGTAAGGAATGCTCCATTCTATTCATTCGAGCAACCAAACACGATCTTTTTCATTTTGACAGAATGATCCATTCCATTCTCTCTTCGATTACTGCATATCAAACGCTACCCTAAAGTTTTTAATTCGTACATTTAATAAGTCGTGATAATAACTCATAGATATATCATACTCACATAACATCTACGCAGTTAGATGGTTATCTAAAAGAACATTTGAAAAAAAAGCTTTCAAGTGGTAACTAGATTAGGGTTACCATTTAGGACAGATCGAGAGGGGGTGCTTTTGGTGATTGGGTTGTTTTTTGTATTCTTGAAGATCATTTGATCCATATCTAATGGATTGGATTGCTTATGCTCATTGCTTTTGGTCTTTTATTGATCATTTCTTTTCTATTTGTTTTAGACTCACACTTTTCTTCCATGAGCGATTTTTTTTTAATTCTTGAAGATCAATTAATGTGTATTTAATTCTATATACTATTTATGATCAATGTGTTCTGTTTGTATTGGTTATTTTATTCGATTCTTGTTTTACATTATTCTACCTTGGGATATCGAATGTTTGTGATGATTTCTTATCAACCGCTCTCCGCGAGTGTGATCATTAACCAAGAATCTCTGAACAACCAACTGTTTCGGGGTAATTTTTAATGTAGTGGGTGTGAAATTATCCAGATAATTGATTTCTCTTCTAATCTTGCTTCATGTATGATTTTATTTGGATTGTGCAATTGTGTTTTGAGGGAATCAACTATCTAGGGATGTTTATCATAACCAATAGATGCATGTGGACGTATAAAGGAGACAAAAATTAAATAGCGGTGGAGTATTTGATCATTTAAGTCCCATGGTTCTCCATATGATGATGTACAACATTTCTCTCATATAATTTATGTCATGAATTTTCCACCATCGTTGGATAATCTTAACTTATGTGATGCTTGTGTGAAGTATGAAACCGTTTTGGATGCTTTTATTGTGAGAAGAATATCAAAATTAGGAAATGTGTTTAATTTTTCTAGTTTAAAAGGGTGTATAATATGGAAAAACTTACTCAAAACTTATGTTTACTTTGGATTGGTAACTATAAACTTCATGCTTTATTACCTACTATTACAATCAATGACAAAGTCCATGTATATTATGAGGAAGTCAATATACTAATTGTACACACACAAGATAGGGGTATTAGTCATAAGTGGCCTAAATATTATGATGATATTTTATCTGTAAATAAGAATAACCATGGTGGGTCTCAACAGAATAACTTATCGAAGGAGGGTGAAGTCATCTTAGAATTAGGTGACTATATACTTAGCAATAAGGATATGTATCAAACTCTTCTTGGGGATGTGAAAGGATTATATCAATTCTAAATATGATTGTGCTATGTAGGAATGAAGGGTTTATTAACTTAACCTAAGTGTATGGAAGGCTTATGGATGGTGTTTGCACTCCCTATGGAAAGTGCTCAGAACAACTTTTTTGCCAATAAAGGAATGAGTTCATTATTTAATGAGCTTTTTTATTAGTCAAATGAATTTTTTTATTTTGAGAGTTTGATTTGGATCGAATATAAAGGCAATATGTTAAAATATTAGAGCAAAAATTTAATCAATAAAGCAATGAATAAATAGGGAATCATGGTGTACATGGATGATTCCCAATAATTAAATTTATATACTAAAGTTGCATTGATTTGACTTCTTTGCTTCTGCTATTGAAGCCCAAGAAAACTTTATCAATTCTCATTCTTCATTGGCGACAAGGAAGGCTACCCCTGGGTAAAAGTACTAATCCGTCTATCTACTTACTCTCTAACTAAGAGAATGTTATTTACTGAGAGAAGTAGTACGGATTGTTGCTGTCTTCTTTTTGGCGGTGAGGACTGATAGAATCCTCCGGGAAAGAATATCGGGATTAGTCTCCTTGCCATTGCTACTGTCTTTGAAAGTCTAGCTATCCTCTCCTTGTCATGCTTATCCCGAGAACCCTCGGGAATATTCAGAGACTCGGCTAATGCTTCTAGGCCCATATTTGGAGACAGACCAAGTACCTCTCTTACCCACTCATATGCATTTACATACCAAATCTTCATTTATGAACATAATTTTCGAAACTCCCTCACTTATTGTTGAAGGAGTGAAGTATATGATGAGTATTAAAGAGGTGGGCCACCAGACACCTTTTTTCAAGGAGGAAGAAAATAATTCGGAAGATAGGGAACCATATCTCATCATTTTTAAGGCATTGTTTAGTAAAAAAGACATGAGAGTGAATTTCAACATGAATTTTTTGGAAAGGGTACTCAATACCATTGGCTTAAAGGTTGATCAAAAGCTTAAAAATAAAGAGGATGCATGAAATCATGAAGGTTACAAAAAGGTAGTGATTGCGAATGGCGATGGTTCACAATCATATAATGAATACAAGCATGTAGGCACTATAAACTTGCATAGCGAGGTGCATAGTTTTAATGGAAGTAGTGATATCAAGGTTGTCTAGTAGGGGGGAAATTTTAGGTACCAATTTTTTTAGGAGGGTGTGGTCGAGTCTCAAAAGACCTCTACGTTTCAGGTGACCCTTCGCTCTAGAGGGTTCGCCTGCTTCCAAATGTTTTATGGCTTAGAAAACACATATGGTTTTGAAAAATTCGAACTCATTCCTAGATATGGTATGTTTGCAACAACCTCGAAGTCATACGAGTCAAGTCTTTATCTAAATTTGAAAAATGCTCGTTAACTTTAGCAAAAATTTATAGCACTGAAAGTCATTATTGTCTTCTAAATATATAGAATGTTATGTTTTTTTCAGTGTCATAGTAATATTGCGCTACTATTAAAGTAGGCAAGGCTATGTATTATAGATAATTATAAGTATCATGTGTATTTTTTTCAAAACTTTGTAGCTATAGATGAAATTAGATTTCTTGTAAAATCCGAGTGACGATTGTAAATTTATGCACCACAAAACATCTATGAAGCTCGCCCCTTAAGATTTCCAGAAGATGTATGTAACACCCGGTTTTTAATAAAACATCTTTATTTAAATAAATATCAATTTATTCAATAATTAACATTTTGAAGATATTTAGAAATCATTTTAAACATCAATTCACCGCATGAATCCCCAATTAAGCAGCATCAGTGTGTACCCGTCATGCCTGTCCGTCATTTCCACCTGTACAACCTGAAATGGTAATTTAAAAGGGAAAGGATAAGCACACGGCTTAGTGAGTTCCAACAACTACACAGCATATCAGTTACACATACTTTACCCCTACAACCACACGTCACATAATCTGCTCTACCCAGTATATTGGATTATAACCTCCTATACGTATCTGCTCAGTAAATCTAATTCCCCTGCTCAGCACTTAGAGCCGCGCATACCCTGTACGTCGAGTCATGCGTATCTGCTCAGTGTCTTTTGCTCGTATCTCTATATTACTCAGTACGTCGAGCCCACACACACCATAACCCAACCCACACAATTATAACAGAAAGATATATATCAATAATATACACACAACTTGGTACTATATACCAACATCTTATAAACATCTTATAAGCACACAAAAATACGGTAAAGGACATATAACGTCCACACAATGTAGTGAGAAACTCACCTGATTATAGTCGACTACAGCGTTTATCTCTGCTTCGTATTCCCTCTTTAATTAAGATTGGCGTTTTCGCAAAGCCTTGGCACGTTTCCCGTTCCGCTCTTCCAACACTTCCCGAGCACCTCGTTACCAGCTACCGCTCGCTCCTAACTCCTCCCGACCTATTTTCCTCACCAGAACACTCCTCGATATCGTAAGGTTGTTTGGTGTTTATTGTGGGTTGAAATGAAGAGGTTGGGCCTCTATTTATAGGGCTTGAAAACACTATTCACGACGTCATCACGACGTCATCACGACATCATCGTCACTATTCACGACGTCATCATGACATCATCGTTGATGTCATCACGAGGTAAGCGCTTACTTCATTTCTCGGCACTATTCATGCCGGAGTACTATTCACGCCGGAGTTACTATTCACACCGGAGTTACTATTCACAATTTTTTTTAAACGGTCGTTACAATGTAATGGATAGATCGTGCTGTTTTGAGATTTCAACAAACTAAGCTTTTTTGAGATTTTAATAAACTAAGGGAGCCTTCTAAGAGGTATGATTTGGTTTTTTTCCAAAACTCGTCGGGTGTTTTCAATCATTTTATATCTGAAGCAGAACTTGTTGGCATCCCTCTTGGTGGTCTATGATTTATATAGACTAATAAATAGGGATCTAAATTGAGTAAGCTAGATAGATTCTTTATTCAAAATGTATTTTTTCAATTATTACTAAATATTTCTAATTTTGTGTTCGAGAAGAAGTTGTTGGACAGGAGTATTATTGCTCTAAAAAAAGTTGGTGAATGTTTATGGTCCAACTCCTTATAAAATATTTCATTAGTTGTTACTTTTGTGGGATTTTGAAGAAGTTTTGAAGTCTTCATAGAGTTACCAATGGGAGAAATCGTTGAATCATATGGTTACTTTTAAAAAGAAGTTAGAAAACCTTAAATCCAATGTTAAGACTTGGTATGTTTGGAAGAAAACACTCAAGTGGCTAATGATTACTTATATGAAATAGTTTAGGGATATTGAGACGATTCAGATGTAATAATTACTTATATGAAATAGTTGAAGGATATTGAGAGACTAGAATGTATAGATATAACATCAAATGCTAAAATTCGATGTGTGATAGAAGGTCATGAGAATTTAAATTTCTTTAATGGGTTTCATAATCATAAAAGAAGACAAGTAACTATTCATGACATCATTGGTAGGGATTTAGTTAATGATCCAACTCATGCCAAATTTGAACTTTATTATTATTTTGCATCAAACTTTAGGCTTTTTGACATGTTTCAACCGGTCCAAGAAACCAAATTGTTTAAAGAATTTTCTTTAGTTGTATTTCTTTCATTTTATTCCCGTCTACAACAACTGAAATAAAACCTTGTTTGTCTATCCCCGATATGGTTTTACCTTTAGTTTTGAAATGTTTCATCGAAGTTGGTCTATCCTGATATAATAAACTTGTTGATGCAATTTTAGGAATTGAGTTATATTCTGAAAGGGTACAACCTATCTTTTATAACACCTTGTTGTAATATAGTTAGTTATGCCACGTGTCAAGTTTGTTAAGTTAGTTAGACGTTATTGTTAGTTTGGTAGTTGAGTTAGCTAGCTTGATTGTATATATTCTTTTTCTGTTGTATTCGTTTTCAATCAATGAATGAACACTTTCATTCTCCATTTCTCTCAAACAAACATGGTATCAGAGCATAACCATTATCAAACTTCATCATTTTTCGTGATCTAGTTCAAGCTGTCTTCATCTTCCTTTATCAAATCGTCTTCGTCTTTCTCTTGATTCAACTCATCAATGGCGGACTCAATTAATTCTTCTCCAGTTCAAGGTTCTTCAAACAACAACACTTCAGATCCTCTATACCTTCATCCGTCTGATCATCCAGGAATGCTTCTGGTTTCAAAACAGCTTGATGGACCAAATTTTGGTTCATGGAAGAAAGCGATGATGATTTCTCTTTCAGCGAAAAACAAAATCGGTTTTGTAAACGGAAAAATTACGAAACCATCTACAAACGATCCAAACCTCGATTCATGGCAAAGGTGCAATGACATGGTGACTTCATGGATCCTTAACGTTCTAAACAGCGACATAGCTGAATCAGTGATCTACGCTTCATCTGCATATGAAATTTGGAACGAATTACATGATTGTTTTGGACAGAGCAATGGCGCAAAGCTGTATCAACTTCAATGAGGAATCTCATATCTATCTCAAGGATCCAATGATCTTGCTACCTACTTCACCAAACTTAAGAAAAATTGGGATGAACTAGGTGTTCTATCATCAATTCCTGACTGCACATGTGGCGCAGCTCACAAATTCAGAGAAATTGAGCAAAACCAAAGGTTAATCAAGTTTCTTATGGGACTTAACAACGATTATGGATCAGTCAGAGGTAATATCTTGATGATGAAGCCTCTTCCATCAATTGCTCAAGCTTATTCTCTTTTGATCCAAGATGAAAAGCAACGAGAGGTACATTCTTCATCTATTTTTGTTCCTGAATCTGCTTCTATGAATGCTAAGACCGGAGGAAGTCAATTCAAGAAGAATGTAATCTGTAATCATTGTAAGAAATCAGGACATATAGCTAGTAAATGCTATCGTTTAATAGGATTTCCAAAGGATTTTAAGTTTACAAAAGGAAAGAGTGTTGCGTCAAATGTCTCCTCTCAATCAAATGATGATGATAATTCGTCAATTACAAGTCAAGAAGCGACGAATACTCAATTTCAACAACTGATCTCTATGATCAATACTCATTTCAATCCTACCAAAGCTCAATCATCATCTTCTTCTGCTGAATCTACCGAACAACAGACTTCAACAGTCAATTTTGCTGGTAATTCCTCATCCTTTTTTAAATCTCATAAGAAACAAGATAAATATCATTTTTTGCTCACTGGATCAACATATTGGATTATCGAATCTGGAGCAAGTGATCATATGTTCTCTAATCGATCTATTTTGATTAAGATACATAAACTTAAATGTCCTCATCATATTACCCTTCCAAATGGAGAAAATGCAATTGCACAAAAAAATTGGCAGTACAATCATTGCTGGTAATGTTGTTCTTCACAACGTTTTATATGTGCCATCTTTTCGATATAACCTAATGTCGATTGGTAGACTATGTGCTCAGCTAAAGGCATTCGTATTGTTTTCTGAAACACATTGTTTCTTACTGCAGGGCCCTTCTCAGAAGAGGCCTCTGGTTCTTGGTGAACATCGCACCGGTTTATATTTTGCTCATTCAAAACGAGACATGAAAAATAGTACTGTAATGTCTGTTGTTTCTGAATTTCCACCTTGTTCCTTTGTTAGTTTTACCGATTCGCTGTGTAATAAAGTTTCTAGTGATACTTTGGCTTCCTTATGGCACAAACGACTTGGCCATCTACCATTGTATAAGCTGAAACAATTTGATTTTGTAAATAAAGGGACACTTGAAGTGGAAACACCCTGTTTAATCTGTCCCAAAGCTAGACAATCCAAACTACCATTTAAGCAAAGTCGTATCCATACTTCTTCTCCATTTGATTTGATTCATATCGACACATGGGGACCTTACCGTGATAAAACATATGATGGATATTCTTATTTCCTGACTATCGTCGATGATTTCACTAGATCCACATGGACCCATTTACTAAGTACTAAAACTAATGCTTTTCAAGTACTTAAAGGCTTCATTAAAATGGTACAAATTCAATTTGGTACCAATGTTAAAGTCATACGATCAGACAACGCTCTTGAATTGGGGTCCAGCAAAGAATCTTCATTATTTCTTCAAGAAAATGGTATTCTCCATCAAACGAGTTGCAGAAGTACACCCCAACAGAACGGGGTAGTTGAACGTAAACATAGGCATCTTCTTGAGACAGCTAGAGCTCTATTGTTTCAATCAAGTCTTCCAATTCGTTTTTGGGGAGACTGTGTTTTAACTGCAACTTACCTCATCAATAGATTTCCCACAAAAATCCTTAAAGGCAAAACACCATATGCTTTGTTACACAAAACTGAACCTTCGTATGATCATCTTAAAGCTTTTGGGTGCCTATGCTTTGCCAGTACACTTAAGGAAAATCGTGACAAGTTTCAACCACGTGCTATTCCATGTGTATTTGTGGGATATCCTTTTGGTAAAAAGGCGTATAAGTTGTATGATATTAATTCCAAACGAGTTTTTGTATCTCGAGATGTTTTCTTTCATGAAAACATTTTTCCTTTCCAAAATTCTAACCCCAATCATATTCCTATCTTTCCCAATCAAGAATCTTATTATGATATTCAAGATTCAACTCCAATTTTCTCACAACCTCTTGATACTTCTTCCATTCTTCATTCTCCTCATCAATCACAACTTGATACACCTTCTATTCCTTCTCCTTTTTAGTCACAATCTTCACATTCACCTGCCCATCATAGTCCTCCACCTGATATACCTCATTTACGCAGATCAACACGTAATCATGTACCTCCTTCTCATCTTAAAGACTTCATATGCAGTAATGTTTTTTCAACAAATCCACATGTCTCATCAATAAATCATATTTGTTTCAATGCTCTTTCCCCTCAAAGTCAAGCTCTTGTACAAAATATAGATGTTATTCCTGAACCTTCAAGCTATGAAGAAGCTATTCAGTACCCTGAATGGAGAGAAGCAATGGCAAAGGAATTTGATGCTTTGGCTTCTAATAATACCTGGACTATTGTAGATCTTCCCAAAGGAAAAAGACCAATCAGTTGTCGATGGGTTTATAAGGTAAAGTACAAGGCTAATGGACAAGTTGAACGATATAAAGGAAGACTAGTTGTAAAAGGTTACATACAAAAAGAAGGAATTGATTACACAGAAACATTCTCACCAGTTGTTAAAATGACAACTATTCAGGCATTGATTGCTACTGCTATTAAGAAAGGTTGGTCTATGTACCAACTGGATGTCAACAATGCATTTCTCCACGGTAATCTCAATGAAGAAATATATATGAAACCTCCTCCTGGGCTTTCTTTAGATGATCCACATAAAGTTTGTAAGTTGCAGAAATCCTTATATGGATTGAAACAGGCCTCACGACAGTGGTACGCTAAGCTCTCATCAGCTCTTAAAGAAAAAGGTTATCAACATTCAAAAGATGACTATTCATTATTTCACAAGAAAATGGGAGGAGATATTACGTTAGTTGTCGTTTATGTCGATGATCTTATGATTACCGGAAACAACAATGATGAAATTGAGCTCTTAAAGAGCTTTCTTGATCAAACATTCAAAATAAAAGATTTAGGTATGTTAAATTTCTTTCTTGGGATTGAAGTTCTATATTCATCTTCTGGGGTTGTTCTCACACAACGAAAATTCGCCAATGAAATGATCAAAGAGTTTAGTTGCACTGGGAAAGCCGTTTGTCCTCTTCCTTCTAATTCAAAGTTATTACTTAATGAAGGTCAACCATTGAACAATCCTGAAGAATATAGAAAACTCGTTGGCAAGCTAAATTTTTTAACTCATACTCGGCCTGATATATCCTTTGCAGTCCAACATTTAAGTCAATTCATGTCTAATCCTTGTTTACCACATTATGAAGCTACATTACACACTCTACGATACATAAATACTAATCCCACTCAAGGTCTCATGTTCAATAATAATTCAGACTTCACTTTACAAGCCTATTGCGATTCAGATTGGGCCTCGTGTCCTCAATCTAGACGAAGCGTTAGTGGATTTTTTGTGTTACTTGGTGGTAGTCCCATATCCTGGAAGTCCAAGAAACAAATTATAGTCTCTTTATCATCAGCTGAAGCTGAGTACCGCAGCATGAGACGAATCACTGTCGAATTAGCATGGCTATCCAGGTTACTACATGAGTTTTCTGTACCAAATGTCACTCCTATCCCATTGAAATGCGATAGTCAAGCAGCGATTTATATAGCTAAAAACCTTGTGTTTCATGAGCGTACTAAGCATGTGGAGATTGACTGTCATTTCGTAAGAGAAAAATTACTTGAAGGGTTGATTTCTCTACATCATGTTCCAACTCAACAACAATTGGCTGACTTGTTTACTAAAAATTTACCAAGCAAGACTCATCATCAACTGTTGTGCAAGATGGGAGTTTCTCACTCTCCATCTTGAGGGGGGATGTTGTAATATAGTTAGTTATGCCACGTGTCAAGTTTGTTAAGTTAGTTAGACGTTATTGTTAGTTTGGTAGTTGAGTTAGCTAGCTTGATTGTATATATTCTTTTTCTGTTGTATTCGTTTTCAATCAATGAATGAACACTTTCATTCTCCATTTCTCTCAAATAAACACACCTATTCCTAAAGTGAAATATCATAAATTCATCAAAGATTTTTGATTAATATGACTTATTGGACGTCAACATAAAATTATTGGAAAACTATTTGCCAACGGTTTGTTTCAAGTTATTGGGTAGGGGATCAATTTAGAGCAGTAGGTTTTTATCATAGGATGCTAAATTCTTGAGCCATTTGATGTTAAATGAAATTGTTGGATGGTACAAGCATCATAAAAAGAAGCTTTCTCATTTTCAAATTCGATTTTGATAGAGCATATGATTCTGCAAGTTGAAATACTTGGATGATGTTATGAAAAAATAGGTTTCGTTGATAAATGGAGGGGTGGATTGGAGCTTGCCTTAACATATCCACAACTTCCCTTTTAGTGAACAATTTTATGACCGTTGAATTTCAAATTTAAAAGTGGGTTTTGCTAAGGTTCCCTAATTTCTTTGTTGCTTTTCATCGTTTCTATGGAAGACCTTCATGTATCCTTACAAGAAGCAATTGTGAATTATGTGTTTTATGGAGCTAAAGTTGGAAATGATGTTTTGATGATCTGCCACTTCATT
Organism: Cichorium intybus; assembly: GCA_023525715.1. NCBI lineage: Eukaryota > Viridiplantae > Streptophyta > Magnoliopsida > Asterales > Asteraceae > Cichorium > Cichorium intybus. The sequence goes on from CM042011.1 coordinate 24,610,622, forward strand.
TATGTGGATAATGTTATGATTCTTGGTGATTGGTCTCAATGAAATAAAAAACATTGTGCATCTTTTGTAAAATTTAACAACGAAAACCTCTTCTAAAGAAAATAATCTCTTCGTAACATTTACAAGGAACAATCTCACTACAACCGGCCTATTCTACTCTCAAGATTAAACACTCAACAAAAAAAGGAATCGATTAACAAAAACCCCTAAGAAAGAACGGTGTAGCAATACGTAATCAGGAGAACGTGAGAGATAACCCCAATGCGTTCTGTTAATTTTTCAAAAACAAGCTGATCTTTATTATTTATACTATCGGGTCAACCCACGGATAGATGACAGATCCGCGTGTTTATGAGCATGTCTGAATACAAACCGTGAGCCTTAGTCCTCCATTAATCTTCTAATAGCTGCACTAGTACCTCGAACTTCTATCAGTGTGTCACTCCAGCTCCTTTATCACCAACATATTACACACCGAGTCCATTCTAGTCCCTGAACCTTCCTGCACCAAACATACCAAGTTAGAATAAAAAATATAACAAAAGCTAACTGAAATAATATGTGTATAATTGTTAAGTTTGAACTGGTATTATAACATATATTTTAACATCTTTTAAGATGCTTCTATCTTACTTAATCTAAAAATTAACTTGATTAAAAGTAAGTTAATGTGTCGGGGGTCAATTCGAGTGAAGTCGAGGAGTTAGCAGGTATTGTTGGGTGCTCCCATATTTGTCTTCTTTTTTTATTTGGGATTTCCACGGTACGTTTATGTCAATATCGAAGGGTGGAAAGTTATTTTATTGACAATTTTATATCTAAAATCAGTGTTAGAAAGCATTGACATCTATTACATTTCTTTATTTCGATCCCATAAAGTAGTAATAAATTGCTTGGAATATTGAAGAAGTTTTCTGGGTGGAGAGGTGGAAAAAAACATGTCGAGGGTGTGTTCGAAAAAGGTGATGACTAGTAAGGACGAAATTGATCTTAGAATTGGTAGTTTTACGCATTTAGTCGAACCTTACTTTTTAAATGTTGATGTCATTTTCTTGTGGAGCCAAATGCCTTGGGTGCGAGTCATAAAATTTATCAACGGTGAGGATGGCTAACTCAAGTCTTCAATGCCTCATGGATACTCTATTGGACCATGAATTAACGTTACTTAATCCTCTTCATAACTTCGTTCTAGAGATATGGATTAACATTCATTTTGTTTGAAAATGGTGGGCAATGGTCCAATAACCAGCTTTTAGGAGGATATATTTTTTAGTCGATTGGCTTTTAAATTTTTTTTCCTAGAAATTTCTTTTTGGAGATTAGTAAAATTGCATGGTGGCTTCAAGGATTTTGATGCACGTTTGTCCTGAGTGTTTGCATAGACCAGCTAGGGGGCTAAGTTCAGCTAATGAAACTGAATTATTGAAGTTAGTGAATTCTTTTGTTTTTCCCAATCAACATGACAGACAGGTTTTAGATAATCTTGTTCGCATCATAGTTAATATTTTCTTAGATGACACTTTGATTGTAGGGGTTTTACATACTAGATGGCATAATCTATTTCACATCATAGCTAATATTTTGGCCTGAAGAACACGCTTAAATCGGGTGCATAGTAGGGTTAATCGGGATAAAAGGGGTATTAACATAAAATCCATATATCTCATTTAATTGATGATTTTATGGAGCGTTCTAATTGATGATTTATGGCACGTTCTTTGGTTAACAGCAGTGAAAAAGGACCAGAAACTTGATTGTTCCGAAGATTTAGCCACACCAAGCTGCTGCAGTCTCCTAATTTCGATGGCACCTTACCCGTTAACGAATTGTTTGCAATCACTAACCACAAGAGGGACGTTAATTGTCCAAAACTTGACGGGATTCATATGGTTAGGACGTTAGGTGACTTTTTGAAAGACCAAGAGCATGGAGTCCTAACATGTTTCTGTATTCCGAAGTTGTCGGTGATTTTAGTGTCACCGGTTCATTTTATGTAATGAGATTTATACATGTTTCAAAGGGGATTATATATTAATTTTAATACAAGGTCAGTGGTGCCGAGTGCACACTTGTATTAATCTAAATTGATCCTGGTGCGACCAAAAGAGCGAGGGTCAAGGGCAGCGCCCTTTAGCGGGTTAGAAAAAATGCGATGTTACTTGAGAGATCACAATAGAAATTATTGAATTTCAGGGATTCCAATGTAATTATGTATCTTTATCTGTTTTGTTTCATAACTGCCTTATTCAAATCAGACGTTATTAGAAGGGAGAACCTGTTTTTTGAGACATACGGAATTTACACACACCAATTCTCTCTCGTTTTGATCAATTTTCTGTGCCTAGAATCTTGATTGTTCCTTTAAAGATTATCCAAGATCGGATTTCTCGTAACCCATGCATAGGGGAGAAATACCGATTCGGAAAGTGAACCTACATGATCCTTGAAGAATCCAGTGATCACATATTCTATTTCCACCCTAATTCTAACAGAAGTTATGTTGTCAGAGAATTGGTTGTTGGTGAGAAAAAAGAGCTTCAAACTTGCCTTCTGAGAGATTTCCACCTGCAATCCACCTGAAAAATTGTTGTAACTTAAGCTTAGGTTTAAAAGATTTTGCACCCGAAATATTCCAGGTGATGTTAACCCGCCGATGTAGCTGTTTGAATGTAGGAGCAAAGCTTTTACTTGAGTTAGTCGTCCAAAAATCTCTTGTATATCCCCTTTGAAGTTGTTCCTGCTTAGAACCAAGAACTCCGATTTCTGCAAACCAAATAAAGCCTGTAGAATCTCACCGGTAAGCGTGTTGTTGACTAAGAAAAGTTGTCGAAGATTTGGAATTAACCCATGCTCTCCTGGAATGTTCATGGGAAAATAGTTTCTCCACAGGTTCAATATTGTTAAATTATTGCAATTGGAAATCACGGTTGAGATTTTTCCAGTGAGTGCGTTTTTCGACATGTCAAATGCTTCTAAACTGTAATTTTTTGAGAAAACCTAGGTGTGGAGCTCGTCGTTTAACCGGTTTCCGCACACTGCAAACTCCTTGAACCTGTGGAATCCAAACAACATGTTTCTGATCAAGGAATTTGAGCTCATATCGACGTACTCCAGCTTCAAGAACCCATCACTAGAGGTTCTAATTTCACCTGAAAAACTATTTGTGGATAAATTAGCAACCACTAGACTGTTGCAAATAATAATAAAAAAACTCTTTGAAATATTGCCAAAGAGTCGATTGACAGATAAATCAAGAATTTCTAAACTGCCGAGTCCATTCACACTAAGCACACTATCAATCATGTTGTGTGGCAGGTTCAATACTTTGAGGCTTTGAAAGCTACCCAGGAGTTGCCTACCATGCCCGAGACGAGGATTGTGTTTACAAGATTTGTAACTTGCTCGAAGGAGATACAAACGAAGAATGAAATTTTAAAGAAAGGGTATTTTGGTCCATCTAATTTCTTTCAATTAAGATGATTTTTAATGACAAAAATTGCTTATAAAAATGTATGAAAAAACAGGATTTGGGCAAAGAAGTTTATTTAGGTATATATGATACTTAGATATTAGATAAGGTAAATATGATATTTAAATGTTTATTTAGGGTATATATGAAACTCTCCCTAAATATAAAAAGGTATTTAATAACATAGAAGATTTTCTGTTATATTGCTGTATTTCATTAAAAAAAACTTCGATGTATAATATGTTACACATGATGTATAACCTTAATTCTTATTTTCTTTACTAATATGATATTCTAACTATTGAGGAATCCTTGATAAATATTGAATTTTATAACTAAATGTACAAATTTCTCATTGAAAGAATGTATTTACTTAAACCTCTTTATTAGTGCGTAACTTCACTCTAACGTAAATTTATTTACAAGATTTTATAATACTAGTTCTTTTAAAATAGTCCAAAACTTACTATCAGAAGATACATTTAAAACTATATGTTCATCCGGTTACACCAACCAACAACTGAACTAGTTATCAACTATCAATAACTTGAACAGTGTAGCCACCTTTGAAGTTCATCCATTGTTGGACCTACCTCGATTTTAACCTTACTTGACTTGTACTCGATTCAAAAAAATACTAGATATTTTTTAGGTTGTAAAAAGTATGTATATAACAACGAACTTGACATATATTAAAAAAATCTTTGACTCAACTATAATAACATGATATTTCTTTCGTCCTTTAAAAAGGTTAGATTAAATTAACTATAATTATTCTTTTTGTTAAACTACTACTTGCATTTCTTTGGTTACAAATTACAATATTATGTTTTTTTTTATAAAATATATTCAATTGTAGTGATTTCATTCAACGACGACAAAGTAAATTATGTGTTACAATTGAGCGGATTGTTTGTAATATAAATTCTGAAGAAGAGAAGAGTTATATACAAACAAGTAATATCATTTTTTGTTTATTTGCATTGTGTAGTACACTAGTATTGCATACTCAATTGTTTCTACTAGAGTATTGTATTTTTTTTTTTAAATTTATTTGTGTATTGTGCTTAAAAAATGTCTATTCGATTATAGGGTTGTAATTTTATTTTTAATTACTATTAAGATATTATATTAGGACTATCGACATAATTAGTCATCAAAGTTTTGATTATGTAGCTGTTTAGTTTTCAAAGTTTAAAATGTATATAAAACCCAAAAGTATTTTAATTGCATCGATTTTAGTCGAGTGACTTTTTTTTTTAATCGAACAACGTCTTTTAACTTTCATCTTTTCTAACCTAAAATGTACGATGCATTTGAGGTAATAAGCAGCCATGCACGATGTGGTTGTGGATTAATTAAAAGTGAAAACGTTGACATCTTGGAGCGAAAAGAACCCAACCATGAGGTTTATGAATTTCCCTAACTCTATTGTTGCAGGTCATTTTATAGTTAAATACTTTTACATAATTCTTTCAATTTGTTGGAGGCAATACGTTACTTTAAAATTTGTAAATGGTTGACCCTAAATAACCATGTCATTAGTATAAAGTTTGTATGTTTAAGATACACAATAAATTGGAGAACTATAATCTGAAAAGGATCAAGCTTTAACCAGGAAAAGATTGAGGCTTGTTTTGAGGCAAAGCTTGTAGAAGTTATCAAATATAAGTTTGGAGCCATGAAAGATAAAAAATTCAAACAGAGGAAGTGAAAACAAAGTTGAATCAGTGGAAGATGTTCAATTTTCTTGTTGTAATTGTTATTGTATTTCTAACTTCGTTTTTGGTTTTTGGAAAATCATCAAGGTATATTTTGGATCCATGATGTTGTAATGTGCTTTGTATTGGGGTTGGTATTGTCATATTTTGTATTTACTTCCATTAGCTTTCAAATTGTATTAGTCAAATAGTCAATTGACAATTTTAAATGGGAATGTATCAGTCATTTGACAGATTTCCATGGTAAATTTCTTGGATATATATGGATGGTAGGTTGCTATTTCTTGAAAAATATGGTATTTTTTTAGTAAATAGGCCATTAGGGCACGTTGCTATTTATTGACTTTTTAGGATAGCACTTTTACACTTATTGATATTTTTGAATTATATTTTGCTATTTATTTAGGATTCTACTTTGCTATTTATCGAATAGTTTAGGATAGTAAGTTGCTATTTATTGACACTTTTGGATAGTACTTTGTTATATACTTATATTTTGGAATAGTACATTCCTATTTATTGGTATTTTTTAAGTACTTCGTATTTCCTGCCGTTCAAACCTATTCTTACCATCCATCCATTTTCATCAATTCCAACCATTTTAAACCAACGTAACCATTCAAACCATTTTATTAAATTAAATTAAATTGTTTATTTGATATAGTCAATTAAATATTTAAGGAGTAAGTAATTAATGAGTTTGGGTTATTAAACTGGTTGATATGAAAAGGCTTTGAAAAGCTAATAATTGAAACCCTAGTCCTACTCCTCAACCCTAAAAAGTTGACCCCTCTGTCTCTCCCTCTCTACCTTCGTCAACGATTAAACAATCAATAACAAATGGAAGAAAAACTTTTTTACTTTGGTGTCTATTAACATTCATATTATCTCGTACGGATACTGATAGTAGTAGTGATTACTGTCTCCTATATATAGCAAAGGATTCTAGGATATCCTTAGCATTCCACTTTTGAAACTTTGCTTAAGAGTCTCCCCTTGTATTATTTTTCGATGTTTAAATCCTTAGCATGACTTTAATTAAATCCGTGCTTGGGAGTCTCCCCTTGTATTATTTTTCGATGTTTAAAGCGCCAAAAAAGGTGATTGATGATCTCGAGCGTATTAGAAGGCGTTTTCTTTGGTCTGGGGTCGAAGGTAAAAGGAAAATTCATTGGGTCTCTTGGGATTTGGTTACTAAAGCTAAAGTTCATGGAGGGCTTGGAGTTGGGTCTCTTAGATGCCTTAATTTAGCACTTCTGGCCAAGTGGTGGTGGAGGTTTAAAGTAGAGAGACATAGTTTGTGGTTGGCGTGCATAAAAGCTCTTCACAATGTCAAAGGTGTTGATGGGTCGACTATTGCGAAAAAGGGAATTGCGGGTGCTTGGCTATCTATTTCTCAAGTCAACTGGGATCTAGAAGATTGGAATATTTCTTTAGATAATTCCTTCTTAAGGATTCTTGGTGATGGTAATCATACTTATTTCTGGAAGGATAAGTGGTGTGGAGCGGTGGCTCTCAAAGACCGGTTTCCAAGACTTTATAATATTGAAGTTAGCAAAAACTGTCTTGTTGCAGATCGCATTCCCGTTTCTATTGAAGGTAGTCCGGTTTGGTGCTGGAGGAGAAATCTCAGAAGAGGTTTGGAAGCTGTTGAACTGGATCTTTTAATCAGACTCGTTGATTCGGTGAACTTGTTCAATGTGCCGGATAAATGGGTTTGGAAAGAGGAGGCCTCGGGGATTTTTTCGGTAAGCTCATTGCGACGTCTTATGGAGGAAAACACTGATACTTCTAATTCCTACTGGAACTTTGGGTGGGTTAATTGGGTCCCCTTGAAGGTAAACTGCTTCGTTTGGAGATTGCTTTTAGATCGAGTGCCTGTGGCTGCAAACTTGTTGCAGAAAGGAGTTGTCTTGAACACCGATTGTTGTCCGTTATGCAGATCGGATATTGAAATTTCAGATCATGTTTTCTTTAGCTGCAGTTTCGCAAAGCAGATTTGGCGGCGGGTTTTTTTGTGGTGCAGCATTTCTTCCTCTATTCCGGAATGTTGTGCCCATTATAGGGAGGTTCTGAAGTCGGTTTTGTCGGACAAGAATAAAGAGAAGTTGACAAAATCCATACTGTATGCGGTCGTTTGGTGCATTTGGAAAGCTCGGAATGATGCTGTGTTTCGGGGCATTAATGCCTCTATTTTTAAAACGGGGGACGATATAAAGATTATAGCGTTTAATTGGGTTAAATTTAGATCCCGTTTTTCTAGTTTTGATTGGTTTGACTGGATTGTATCTCCTTATAATGTTTGTTTCATGTAACTCTTTTTTGTTTCTAGCACCTTGCTAGTTGCTCTCTTTTATATAATTGCCGCCGTTCAAAAAAAAGCTTAAACTTAATAACACGTGTTAAATTGTACTTTGTGTAGTATAGACTTATTAGCATTGTTTTTAACTAAATATCATTGTCGCTTAATAACATTGTTCTTAACTTAATCGTAAGTCGATGATGATACAATTGATGATTTTAGAATTTTGATTGCTTTGGAAATGTAGCCAATTGTAAACTCGGACAAAAATGGAGAACATATTCTTTTTAATTGACGAGGATGGCATGGTCCAATTGATCGACTGGATAAGGAGATGGAAAGACAGACCACTTCAAGGACCTCGTATGAACGAGAAATAACATCACTAGCCACACCATCATCTACTTGACATGCCATGCTAGACACAAAAAAAAAATGCCACGCCATCTTGTAAAAAGGGCATTAGCTTATTAAAAATCAAATGTCGAAAAAAGAAAATTTTATGGACTCCTTATAAACAAAAAAACTGAAATAAGACTGAGATAATAGTTGATGTTTGTTTTTTCAATTTTTTTTTTCATTTCTAGTATTGATGAAATTTAAAGGAGATGGAAAGGCAGACAACTTCAAGGACCTCGTGTGAACGACAAATAACATCACTAGCCACACCGTCATCTACTTGGCATGCCATGCTAGACTGAAAAAAATGCCACGTCATCTTGTAAAGGGCATTAGCCGGTAAAAATATCAAATGTCGAAAAAAGAAAGTTTTATGGACTCGTTATGGAAAAACCCGAAATAAGACTGAAATAATAATTGATGTTTGTTTTTCAACTTTTTTCCACTTTTAGTAAAGACGAAATCCAAAGTATGTTATTGGTTTTACACAAAATGATGAAAATACCTCGTCATAAATTAACCAAAGTTAAAGTACGTTAATATTCTTTGTAGACATGTTTTTTACAATGAAAATTGGCATATGATAAATTTTCATTTATACCCATAAACACTTTATCATAACCAAAAATCAAGGGGAGTAACATTTACAATCATTTTTACTATTAAAATTATTTGTTTTTATGTTCTAATATGTTCTTGTAGCACATAGGCAATCGTAATGACAATGTCAGTAATTTCATGTTCTCATTTTAGGCAAAACATATAGGTGAGTTACCTTTCTCAACCATCACAGTTGCACTATTATTGCAACACAACAATTAAAAAACGAATTTGCAGTTTTCAAAGTGCACTTCTTGATAAATTATAAAATAAAAATAAAAACAAAAGAAAAACAAAATCACATCCTTGATATATTTTGTCAGAATACATTCATTCTTGAATTAATATAGTGTATTGGTTGTATTTCTAGAAAAAACAATAACTTATTTGCAATTAAGAGCCACGTATGATTGCATGAAGTTCTACTGTACTTCTTAGGATAATTTAGAAGCTTTGATTTTAAATATTACATTTAGATACTACGTAGTCTATCGGCTTTGCACGCCCATTGATACCGAAAAGTCAATAACTCCAAAAATAAATGGTAGGAAGTAAAAAATTGATAATGAAAGGGGTGATAGTGTAAATAAAAAATAAAAGAATTTCACATCTCCCTGAAACTTACCTTTCCACCCAAATCTTCCCAAATCTTGAGAATTGTCCAAGACCAACCTTCATGGGTCCCACCAAGTACACATATTTAGCCCCTTTGGACCCACCCATCACGTGCATTTCACGTGGTGACCCTGCAAACACTCTGTTGTTTTTTCATTCTGAAGCTTCTGAGTTGAGTTCTGTTTTCTGCAAGTTAAAAGGTGAAACCCCACACACATCAAAAAGCCACAACATCCACACAAAACTTTCCATCTGCAACCTTTGAAATGGTAAAACCCTAACTCCCCACACCCACAACCCCACCCACACACATTTCACACTCAATATGTGTACTTTTTCTTGAAATTTGTATTTAGTTTGACAGTTTTAATTGAACAAAAATATTTTTTCTATGTTTACATGTGGATGTCCAAATCTGCGACTTCTGATTAAACATGACCCATAAAAGAATGAGCCTTAACCATTAGAAATTGATTTAACAAGTTTTAAACGATTCAATTACGAACCTTCATTGGGTTCATTGCTAACATAGCGAATTATAAAAAGATGTCTTGAGGTACACATGCAATCATAAATTTCATATTAAAAGAAATGTGTGCACATCACATATTCTATAACATAGAAATGCAAATGTTTCTTATAAGATATACCTTCTGGGTTGTTACATCATTGACGAAATAATGTGTTCCAAAAGTTTGAAATAGCTTTTTGGCGTTAGTCGTAGTCTCGTAGACATCGTCCTTCTTCATGCTTTTCAAAGACTAACAAATAGAATCATAAAAAAGCATTATTGAAGTACAATAATTATGTATGTGAATAGATAAAGTTTTGTTCTCTTTTCGTATTTATATGGTCAGGATGATGTAAAAATATGATTAGGTCTCATTTAGTTGATATAAAATTGCATCAACCAAAAGATGGGGATAAAAGAAGAGTTGTAATAATATGAGACCGAAAATATATTCTTTTTTCATTTATTTTTACTAAGTGACGGTTTTGTTTAATCACATCAGGAAATTGCTTAGAGTTCAGACACATTTGTACCTTTTCTATGAGAAAATAAAATAAAATATGAATTTGATATCGATCTAATATTTTCCTTAAATCAAAGACTCATAATTCCTAAGTGAATTTTTTTTCTATATCCAATTTACATTCCGATAAAAAAGATATGAAAATGTAAATGTTCTAGTTTACTTCTTGCCCATCCAAATCTAAACATTTTTACTTGTAAGTGAAACATTTCCAAAAACAATTCCCACATGCTCACAATGCCTAGAGATTTCGCCAAAAAAGATACAAAATATCAATTTATATACGCTAAATCTATCAAGGTTAAAGATGGACAAACCCTCAAAAGAGAAACGTACCCTTATTTGGTTGTTCAAAGTCTGCCTATGTAAAAGGTAGATCCTAACTTCATACAGTCGTTCGTCACATTTATACCGACAAATCAATAGTAATAAGCTTATGCCAACTTTTCAACATGTTCAACCATTATAGGAGTCTTGTTTAATCAAATTAGAAACATAATTTCCGTGCATTGATGGTTTATAATTTAAGCTGAAAGTCTGAAACCCTTTAACAACTTTCATGATACAAGAAAAAAAGAGGAGAGGGGGTTGGGGGTGTTTCTCATACATGTTGGAAGGTTGAGAGACATGGTTAAGATTTAACATGCCCTTTTGATCCTTTGAGGAGGGCAAGACACCCTAAAATGTGAAAAGATAAGTGATTTGAAAGAGACCTCTCTTCAAGTTGATGAGATTAGAATCTTTATTTGGGCCACTCCAATGACTTGGTGGTGGTGTGTCGATTGTATTGACACAGGCTAGAGATCATATATTTTTGGAGATATGAAACTATATAGTTAAAATAATAATTATTTTTATAAACAGTTACTGCATCAAGATTTATATATTATGTGTGCAATATGCCTTTAGATAGAAACATTGTACGAAGATATAGCAAAGTATATATGTCAATGAACGCATTAAGTGAGAAAGATGCTATACAATAATAGTACAAATTCCTAATTGCAACGCAACTTTCTAATATGCATGTTACAAAACATTTTTTACATGATGTAACTATTTATATAAAGTTTGAATGATTGTTGTCAAACTATTAGGATGTTTCTCCTTATTCAATAATACCACACATGGAGTGACATAAGCGGTGAAGTAAGGAACAGAATATGAAATATGCTTGTTAGTTGTAAAATTAAAGTATAAAAGAATGAAAATATTTGTTAAGAAAAAAAATTTATTTATATGTAAATGTATAAATGTGTACGCAAGCAAAATGAAATATATGTATGTAGTTTTTTATTTATGTATATATGATGACGACCATTTGGGTGCTTTGGACGTATCTCTATTAAATTCCCAAAAGTGCCAAATTTTAGAGAATTGGTGTATGCTCGTTTGATTTGTTTAAGAATAGGATCATCCGGACACTGTACATGTGTACAAACCCGATCATGAATATCTCAGTGTAATTGTTATTCTTTTGTTAGTCTAATTTAAAATCGGTTGTTAAAAAAAGCGTGCATAACAATTGTAGCTTGAGTTAGAAATCTTTTATTTAAAAGTGATTTAATTGGTTTTAATAGCATCAACTATACTTCAGTTGATGATATGGTGAGAAGTATTCCAGAGAATCGATGTGTGGTATTAAGCGGTATTTTTAATGGTCAAGATAGTGATGCTATTAGTGGTGTTGTGAGGACTTAACGATGCTATCAAGAGACACTTAGCAACGCTATCAGGAGTTAGCGGCGCTAAGATAAAGCATTAGCGACGCTAACTATGGATTTCACTGAAATTCAAATTTGACTAGTTAGCGGCGCTAACTCACCAGATTCCATCATTATAAATAAAGGACTCTAGGTCGAGTTTCAGATCATCCCAGACATCAGGAGGGATCCCGGTGAGCATCCATCGAGTGTTCTCTAGATCTCAAGGTTGGTTTTCGTTCATATTTGATTTCTTTTCAGTAGTTTTAGTTAGATGTTCATGGTTTTTGAGTTTAGCCGGTTTTATTAGTTCGATATCAATTTGGTATCACAGTTTTCCTAATCTGTGGAATTTCTCTGATTACCAAGTGTTAAGTTTTAGATCTCAGGAGAATCATTTGACTCATGTAGTTCTTTGGTTCATAGTTTGGATAGTTAGTAGCGATTGTTAGTTTTGAACGATTTATTTACAATTTTTTCGGTTTTAATTAAGGAAGTATTTTGGTTTCAAGTTTGTCTTTGATATGTAGTTGCTTGAGCACCAGATCTGAAGTTTTTACTTATTTACAATTGATTTTAGTTTGGTTTTTGGTTTATTCCAAGTGTATGTGATTCTCTGATTATAGAGTGATACTATAGTTTGATTGTTTTTAAACACAAAGTATCAGCCATTGACTCCTTTGTTCGACCCTTACTTACCCTAACTATTAGAGTTATTGAGGTTTTTATTATTTTTGACCTTATCAACGACTACGCACGTGTGAGACCCGTTCTTGTACTAGCGATAATTGTGCAAATAAGTTGAATTTGTTTATCTTATAACTATTGTTGTGATGGTAAAGGTTGATAGAGATTAAAGGTATGATAGCCTTTTTGCTTACTCTTTATGCAACAGAGCAAAAAAAATTATGGTGATAGGAAGTGATAGAAACTCTTTTTTTGTGTTAGAATTAGCATTAAACCTGTTGTGGATGAATTTTGGCTCCGTGTGGTGATAAAACTCAACTTGTAACACCCGACTTTTAAAACAAAAACACCCCGTAATCTCCTTTGAAGCCGGGCTGTTACTAACAGCATCTATAAGTCCCACTTCTTTAGTCACGGACTCTATCTTTTCCCTTATCAGGATCATGCTAACCTGCAGGGACATTTGACAATAACATGAGCTATAAAGCTCAGTGAGTAATCATATCTGCAAATAACATGTATAAGAAACACGTTCATATATAATTCCCTATATATGATGAATCTCTTCTGACTCATCTTTTCAACACAAGGTCCCATTCTATAGCCTCTTCTGGCTAAACGTATATATATATTTGGATATCAGATCCAAACTCTTAGTCTTACTGGCTGATCGTATATCTCTTAGGATTTCACATCCTACTTCATAGTCTTACAGGTTGTTATTTGCATACTGTCCAAATCAAATCTGTTAGCCACATAAAGTCACATGTATACAAGAGAAGATAAACATATAAATTCTCAATTACCATTTCTGTCCCATATTTCTTAGTCACTATTGACCGCACCGTATTTCATGGCCATATAAGCTGCACCAAACATTTTCAACATTCAAGTCATAGCCCTAAGGCCGCACCAATAGTTTCATCATTTATTTCATAGCACAAAGGCCGCACCAGCTGGGTTCAATATCCCGATATCATGGTCATAAGACCGCACCATTTGGATTCAAGTTCAATGTCATAGCCATAAGGCCGCACCATTTGGATTTAATCATCCAATATCATAGCCATATAGGCCGCACCAGTTGGGTATAGCATTTTATTTCATAATCATTTATGGCTCACGAGTTTGCCCCGCTTTTGCCTAGACTCACGGCTCCGTTCTTGTCATTTCATTGACTCACGGCTTACCCGGTATTGTCTTTTTACTTTTATTATTGACTCACAGCTCCGTTCTTGTCTTTCACAGACTCACGGCTTATCTGGTATTGTCGTATTAATGACTCACATCTCCGTTCTTGTCTTTCACAGACTCACGGCTTATCTGGTATTGTCTTTTCAATGCATCTATAAACTGTCAAATTTCGTCCCCCAAATCTGTTTCAATCTGTAACAGTCCAATCAATACATATCATATATGATATAAGTGAGATTACTTGATATCGCGTAAATTATACATATTTTCCGCACGATATCAGTGTGATTTTAGTTTAATTTTATACATGTTATGAACTAAAAGATACCTAATATGCTTAAATATTCGTTTTGAAGATAAAAATACGCGTTTGGAGCGAAAGAACGAATTACACGAACATTTGAGCTTAAAAAGAAGCAAAGCGAAAATCTGCCGGACACCAAGGGCGCACCCCGCCCACATGCAGGCGCACCGCGCCCAAAGATAGATCTGGAACCTGCTTTTCGTCAGACTTTTGATTATAATAATCGAGCGTGCGTTCATCCAATGATTCAACCGACCTGCCAAGCATGTGCAAGGGCGCACCCCGCCTACTTTTTGGGCACACCGCGCCTCAGATCCGACATTAAAGCTGCAAACCACGTGCTCCCTCGTGCGACAGTTGACCACGTGCACAGATCTGCTTTAAGGCGCACCGCGCCCCATACTAGGCGCACCGCGCCCCGGCGCTGTTCCAACTATAAATTCAAGCCTTCAGCTCTTCTTTTAGAACACAACACTTACACCACTTGGAGACCAGATCGTATCTCAACACTTCCACACCACCAAACTCGGCCAGAAAGCTTGTAGAATCGAAGGGGAAACTATGGAATCGAGAGCTTGAAGAATGTTCGGCCGGGACTTCATTCGGTTTGCTTTATATATATTTAGCATTCTATTATGATTTCCTAAGCCGTATTCTTCAGATTATGTTATCTGTATTATTTATTACTTAGATTTGATTACTGTTTGGTTATGATTTGATTGTTATTTATCGGATATTGAACGTTTTATATTTTATCTCGCATAATTCATTTGACGCCAATTTGATTATCATGACCATTGAGATCAAAATCTCGAATGAACCTTGTATGATACGAACCAATACATGATTATTTGGAATACATAATCGCATGACCATTGCCATTAATGACCTTATAATCATAGGATTAGGTAGTTGGACCAAAACATCTAATCATTTTAGAAATCGGTATTTAACGTTCAATATCCATTGCACTAATAGCATATCAAACATAACTAGATGGTTCAATCGAATTTAAGTAATGTTTACTTTTATATTTTGTAATTTATATTTCCCGTAACTGTTTCCTAGGTGATGTTGATTCATTAATATAATATGTGTTGATCTAGTTCTTGATTCGAGTTTAATATCGGTTAGGATATATAACTTGCATGCTATACATATTAAATGTGGTTACGGTTTGTATTCTTGATTGCCATCTTCATATGATTAAGTTTAAATGGCCATTTAAACGTATTGATCACATGAACCGTCATGATGTATAATTGACAACTATATATCATTGGACTAGTTATTGACCATTTAACTAGGAAGGTTATCTAAGTTATAAACTTGATTAGTGAAATAAGACTTATATCACATTTAGTTGCAACTCATGACCATTGATTGTATGAACATATCACTTTGACCATTAGGATATGGACTATGTTTGCATGCTCGATTGTATTAATACTTGATGATTATAAGTTAATTAGTTACATGACCATTGTGCTATTTTAACTTATTAGTCATAGAATTGGTGACTTGACCATACGATCCTACAACTTAATGCAACTTATTTAAACTCATTGCACATAATCAAAACTAGTCAACATAGGTTTATATGAATCAACAGATCCTAGGCGAAAGTTTCCCTTGTTATTTTTGTTATGATCATTTATTATTTCGTCATTTATTTTATATTCAAAGTTTTACGAGTTTTCATTAAAACTCGCCCCTGAGTATTTTCTTGAATAATTATTAATTGATAATTGATTTTCTTAACTTAAAGATAGCCGTTTTCCCTTGGGTCGACAACCCGGATTTACCATTACTATACTAAAATCGACTAGGTACACTTGCCTAATTGTGGTGTTCTATTCATACACGGTATTTCCCTGTTCATAAATGTAAAACTAATGTGAAATCATTTTCGAAAATCTTATAAACGCTAATAACACATCAAGTTTCTTGGTGCCGTTTTTAGATGTTTTATATGTATGTCAGAATGCACAACATTACTCACCTGGATAATTGTTGCATCTAATTTCGGTTGTTTCTTGTCTTTCAATGTATTCCGCAAGATCTTGTCCCGTACCTATAATTTCATTCATTTTCACAATGATTATAGGTTAACAATCATTTTAATTGACTCTAATGCATAAGAGTTCAATATTATAACATTACAAACAATGTCTCGATGATAAACTTTCCATTTACCATCTTTTCATGAATTATACGCTTTACCGAGGCATTCGTATTGTTCTACAGTGCCCCCGAGGAGTCAAAAACTCAATTTAGTATTTTTCTAAGACTTTTCAAACCATCATGGACTTATGGTTCAAGTTTGAGGTAAATCGGACATGCCTAGCGAAAATTCACGTTTTTGAGTCCCCTGCCAGGCAAGCACGACTCGTGCACAATTAAGCCTTGAGGAGCACGACTCGTGCAAGGCTAAAATAGCAAGGAACTTTGATTTGCAGGACATGCACGACTCGTGCATAAAGAGCACGACCCGTGCTCTTGCTGGGCAGTCCAGATTCAGTCCCGATTTTGCACTGTAGCACCCTGTTTTGACATATTAAGTTCTTATTCTTGTTCTTAATCATATGGGGTTTATTTCCAGACTAAAACCCTCCATTTATACAAGGTTTTAATCCATTGAAACCAACTCAATCAATCAAAAGGAAGAATTAGGGTTCTTAGTTCCAAAAACCCCAAAACTTCAAGTCTAACAAATTCAATGGTTTCAATGTCATGTTCTTATCATATGAACATGTTAGAACCCAGAAATCAAATACAAACTTCATGGATTACACTGAAATTACAGATTTCAGTTTATCCATAAAACCCACCAAGAACAATCTAGGTTAGAACTTGAATTACTAACCTCCAATGCTTCCAAATCTTCAATTTCAAGGCAACAATCCGATTTCTAGCTTCAATCTTCAAGATCACTCCAAGATTCTGCAGAGAATTTGCACAGTAAAACCCTCTCCCGTAGCTTCTCCATTTTCTGCACATGTGGGAGAGTTTTTCCACTATTTATACTTCCAGAATTTGCAGTTTAGCCCCTGGAGTTTTAATTCTTGAACTTTTGCCACATTTATCAAATTTTTATGACAAAAACTTATATTTATAACATTTTAAGTCCAAAACTCAAAATATTATTACACACCAAATCCTTTTCTATCCAAAAGACCAAATTACCCTTCTAAGGTAAAATGACCAATTTATCCTTTTTATTATATTTACATATAAAGAGTATCTTGGTGTTACAGAAACCACACAATCCGTGGCCTTCTAAGATATCCAGATCCTCTACAGTTCTCATAACTCCTCAACCTGAGTACACATCAAAATAAGTTAGGCAATTGAAATGCCTAGTGAGCTTACCCGGGGTTGACCCATTCCGAGTGAGCAGTGTAACCACCACACTCGGGACAACCCCCAAAAATAGTTGACACACTCTTTAAAAGTTGTTTAAAACATCATAAAGAGTTACTCAAAGTAGATAGTTATGATATGCAAATGCAATGCATGATGCAACTATCCCAAACCCACGTCTATCTCATAAAAGTCCAACTCACCCCGATGAAACCTACCTAAGTTCACAAATGACACACACAAAGCATGTCACTTGATCCCCGTATAGGTTAAACTAGGACTAGTGGCCATCACACTAGCCCCATGAGGGTTAGCAACTCCCTTATGTGGTTCCCTATTGTTAGGAACAAACTCTCCTCACCCTCTTTATGTTAGAGAAGGGTAAAACTCATACTCATACTCACCCTGTTTAAATGAGAAAAGGGCAAAACTCATACTCACCCTCTTTCAATGAGAAAAGTGCAAAACTCGGTCTCAAGGGCTCACACGGTCAATCCCATCCTATATGTAATGCAATGCACAAATAGGATGCTCAAAACATCTTTCAAAAACAACATCATAGTCTTTGTTTGAAAACATCTTTAAAATGAGTCATTTCATGCAATACACATGTAGTACTCATATAACAATTAGCACATAAAAGCATGCATGAAAAATGGTTGATAACACACAGAGAAGACAATAGTTGGGATGTGTACTCCCGGTAAACTCACCCAAGGTCAACTGACGAGTCAACACTAACTCCACACACGATTGATGCATTTGGAGGCGCTCCTAGACATCATCTCATCCATCACATCCTCTTAATTGAGTGCTAGCTCAACTCCTTTGTCTCACCTCCAAGTCACTACAACATATCTCCTTCCTACAATACAAGAACGGAAGGTATCATACTCGTTCATCTAAAAGCCACACTATAATTAATTCATTGGAACTAAGAAGGAACAATCATCCATGATCCAAAATGAAGTCCTTGACCCTCTAATATAAAGAAAATCTTAGTTAAAACATCCCCAAAGTTTGGCATTAAAACAAGGACCCAAGGCCCAAACCATGAAGCTCAAAACCAAAAAAGTGCCCAAAATCCGGACAGAGACTTACACGGGTCGTGTAAATGGTTACACGGGTCGTGTAACCCTCTCTTTGACAGCACGGGTCGTGTTTTCAGTAAAACGGGTCGTGTTACGTCCTGTTACAGCTCCGTTTTTTGTCATTTTCACCCATTTTGATCCAATTCAAGGTCTAACACTACCCAAAACTCATAGACATCAAAAGGACATTATTCCAACCCAAATCATACATCATTAGACTCAAAAAAAACCACCCAATATCATCACCATTGAATCAACTCCATGTTATGATCATAACTTTACTTCTTAAGCTTAAACCATGGAATACCCAATTCCATTATTACAATTGGTGATTACAAGTGGAGATTCCTTCTTCCATTCCATGGAATCATTAGTAAATGATCCTCACTCCACTTATACATCCAAATTGATGCAACAAATTCATTCATCCATTAAATAAGAGATCCAATCATCATCTACATGAATAAAACCCATTTCAACACCCAATACTCATTTTCTAGTGATTCAAGGTTTAAGACTAAAAATCAAAGGTTGGAATCCTTAGGGAATCATTAGAAATGAATCCCCTCATCCAAAATCACCAAATCCAACCATCAATATCTAGATTCATCAACTATTCATCAAATCCCCAAAATCTAGGGTTTATAACACCCAAACCAATAAAGCAATTGAATCTAAAGCATCCATGGATTAAATGTAGAGTCCAATCAACTTAAAAACATCAAATAAACATTGGGGAATCATAGGAAGAACCTCATCCCAACATAAAACTCAGATTGGTTCCAAACCCCAAACCTAAACTCGAAATCTAGGGCTAGAAAAGTGGGTTTATACCTTAGATTGCTTGAATTCTTCAAGAACTTTGATCAATCTTCAAACTCTAGCATCTTATCCTCCATGATCTCTCAAAATCGCCACTCTCTCCCTCTCCTTATCTCAAAACGTGATTGTGGCTAAAATGGGGGAAACCCCCCATCAAAAACTTGATATCTTTCACAATTGGCAAAACTAGTCCCTATAGTTTGATCCTTCTTCACCCAACACCCTAAAAGTCCATTTCTTCTAACTAGAAGTCTCTAAGCTCACACTTATGTCCCAAATAAAATTATTTATTTCACATGAGTGATTCTCTAGGTCAACACTAACCCTTAGTTTCCCAAACTGACATAAATGGTCCCTTACACTAAAATTCTTCACAATTTAGGTCTTTAATGAAATTCAAAGAATTATTAGACCTAATTTAAACTCCACTTCAATTCCTTTAATATATCTTCTAACTTTTTCTAAATCAATGACTAGTCAAAATCTACTTAGGGTAAGTTTGGCTAAATTGACACTTTTAGTCCTTATGACAAAATTTCTCACATTTGGTTATAATTTGATTTTAAAACTATATTTGGCTCATTTATTCACAATATAAAATAAAACAAAATATTAAATTTAGTTATTCATTTGTTTTCTTTATCTACAAAATAAATTTTATTTGTCGGTTTAAGCCCAAAACTCCTAGGCCCAAAACACGGATGTTACAGTCTGTGAGTCGACTGTTAGAACCCAAAACCATATATACACACACATCAAAATGGCGATTTAGCAAGAAATTTCACGAGATTGAAGAAGGATTGAAGGGAGAAGTTATGGGAAACTCAAAACTAACGTCAAAGAGTGTTCTAGATTGCTAAATAAACAAGGTAAGTTGATTTCTTTGAAGAATTGGGGTTTTTTTAAACCCTAGATGTCAAAATCCATGTATTTAGTCATTGAGGTTGAATTCCATGTGGATAGAACTTGTTATTGAGCCAAAATATAAGTTAGGAATGTGTTGTTTAAAGTGTCAACGATTGAACCCGTTCAGAGGTAAAAGTCAATTGAACTGCATAGTTCGCGTTGCTAACCATAAGAGTTAGTGTCGCGAACTCGCGAGCAGTCACGATGGACCCTTGCTAGATTAATGATCGCGAAGCGAATATCATAAGTTAGTGTTGCGAAGTCCCCCTATACAGAGGCTTTATATATTTTAAATGGCTTAACCTTTTAAGCCAAGCTTTTGAGGATTTGTGAGAATGTTTATGACTAACTCTATGGTGTTAAAATACAATTAATCTATATAGGAAGGAAGCGGATATGAGAAGCTTGGGGGTGACACGTTCCGAACCAACCCCAAGTGATTAATTGTATGAATGTTTTGTGATATGATTTATGTTGTGGATGAGTGGTAAATCACTATAAAAGCTTAGATTTTCATGAGTGTACCGATAACACTTTATAGCTGATATAGCTGATAATTGAGATATGAGTGTAGATGATTACAATCTATAGTTGATAGCGGAAAGGTGAGTGTGGCTGATCACACTAACTTGCTGAGTAGTCAAGACGAATACTAGCCGAAAATGATTTTGGTTGTGTAGCTGATTACACACCATAGCCGATTTTGACATGATGATTACATAACCACATAACTTGAATGTATTTCTTGTTGTTTGCTGGGAATCACACTCTATTTGATTACTTGCTGAGCTCGCGTAGCACATTGACGTTGATTTTGTGTCACATGTACTGGTAGTGGAGATAGAGGAAAGACGGTAGCAGAGGGATAACTAGCAACAGAGCATGACTAACTTTTGTTGTTTTTGGATTATACTTTTATGACCCCGTCAGGAGTGACTTGTACAAGACATGTTTTTTGTAACTACTTGCATGTCGTGTTGCTCACTTTTAAGTTACACCGATGTACGTGTTATTACTTTTTCTTAAAATTGTGGTGTAATTTGGATGTGAGAAATCGAACATTACAACACGTCACCCCTACACTGGGCATTTTCAAAGTGTCGTCTCTAGTCGCATTCTCTTGCTAGTTAGAAGTAATAGAGCCAAGGCATTCCAGAAACAAGGCACACAATCCAAAGATTTTTGTCTGATGTACACCAGTTTCGCCAAATAGCCTACGAGAGTCTGTTTCTTTTTCTCCCTTTCTTTTGATTTAACTGCTTACGATACAATTATGACATTGTATCACTCAAGTGTGGGGTAGGGGCCGAAATAGTACATGGCAAGTTGTTAGGTTTATTTAGCCAATGTTAAACTTTTTAGTTTAACATTTTCCAAGAATTATACAATTAATGTAAATATATTTGGGATAATGGGCCGGAATAGGAACTGAGTCTATATTCAGCTATCACAGATAGTATATGTGGTTGTTCGTTGTCCCAATTAAAATTTTGACCTGTAAGTTAGCAAGTAGATAGTGTGAGAGTTACAACATGATTTTTCATTGTCGGTGAAATAAAACCCATGAAAAATTATTAGCATATGGTATTTTTCAAGACATATCATTTTAGTACTAGACATTGCTAAGTATTGGCCAAAATAGTTTGAGTTAGGTTCTCAGGGGTTACAAACATATAGAGCTTATTCTATCACTAAACTGGGGAAAATAGCAAATAAATAAATACACCGAAATGAGAAAATCTTGAAATTAATCAAAGTACTTAAATGTTAAATTCTAAAGTGTGAAAGTACCATAATATTGAAATTCAGGAGGGAAGTTCAATATGTGGCCTATGGTATTCGAACCAGCAGACTCGAAAATGGTGGCCCAAATGGGCATCTAAATCACCTCATTACCTAAGACCATCTGGTTTGGGATAATGTTGTCAAAAATTGCTACATGGGTACCATCGAAAGTCATCGAATAACCTTAGTGGCATATGGAATTTGAATGAGTAGACTCTGTACAGTCTTGAGGCGAAAATTTGTAATTAAGAGTTCCATTTAAAGTCACGAGTTTTAAAGGTACAAGGAATGTTAAAGTATAAATGGTAATAATCTGTGCAACATAGGTATCTTACACACAAGTTTTTAAAGTTGCATAAGCTACGAAAAGTAAAGTAAACATCATAAGAATAGAAAAGTTTGAACGAGTAAATAAAATCAAAGAAGTTAAGCGAAAGCTTTTGTAAATATGTTAGTACAATGGTAATTTTGGGAATGTAGCAATAAGCCTTGAGCTTGGGGAATTTTTAAAATGTATTATTTGTAAGGGATGAAAAAATGAGTGACTAACACACTAGAGACTTGTTGCTTACAAGAAGGGATGTTAATTAGGACATGAAGAGTTAGAATGGAACTACACACACACACACACATATATATATATATATATATATATATATATATATATATATATATATATATATATATATATATATATATATATATATATATATATATATATATATATATATATATATATATATACTGTATGTATGTATGTATGATTCTGGTATAGGCTTGCTATCTCTTTATGTTTTTCATCTTGGGTATTGGTAATATATGTGGAAACATGTTAAAGTATCTATTTCAAGTTTCAACAACTGAAAAGCTCTAGTTTGTTTGAGGACAAGCAAAGTCCAAGTGTGAGGTAGTTTGATATCATATTAATGTTGAGAATATTTTGGGTGACATCATATTACTTTTGAGTAATATTTGATATAAATGAGCATAATATACTCACTTTACTTGGAAAGTGTATCTTTGTAGAATTGCGGGTTAGCAAGAAAAAAGAAGAAATACAGAATACGGAAAAGAAATATTGGATTGCTTAGGATAGAGGTGCTACTTAAGGATTATCATAGAGCTAAGCACTGAAGTCGCGACGCTAAGGTGCTAAGTTCACGACACGAAGACAATATAATACCCGTGTAATATCGGGGTGTTAGTTACATTAGCAGCTATCAGGGCCTAGATAAGAACTCAATAAATAGCCGATTCCAGCAGTTCACGAGGATATCCACGATCATTCTACTTCCACCCACATCAAAACAGTTCTCAATTTTGGGGTGGCAAGTTTATGCATAGTCATATACCTTCAAAAGAATCAACAAAAATTTCTTATAATCAATTTTGGGCTCTAATCCTTTCTTATACTTATAATTATCATAATATTCAAATCGATCCAACTAAATAACCAAAGTTGTTATTGTATTAGATTGTGATTTTTACAAAGGTACCAGATCAATCACATTTCTAGTTTTATGGACCAATTCCCAATGTTATTCTCCAAGAGATTCCTATTGGTGGTAAGGTTTTGTAAGATTATCGTTCTTGTTTTTTTATCATTTTATACCCTATAAGCCAGTGTTTGGAAGGTGCTCAACCTATAAGGGTTACAAAACTAGTGATCCAGAAACTCAAAACACATTGTGAGAAGCCTGTTAAGGCTACGAATTTTAAGAGACCAAGAATGGGAAAATCAGTAAAAGAAGCAAGGGTTTCTGATGCAATAGAAGCAGGAACTATTGTCGAAGAACTAGTGGTGGAACCACTCCGGGAACTACTCTTGTTAAAACTCCAATGATGGGTGATGTTCTCACTACTTCTGCACTTGAAGAACTTATCATATTTGAAACCCACACTATCACATTCTGAGGTACCATATGTTACTATTACTCAAGCCACAACTACATAATATATTCCACTTTGTTCTTCAATACCAACTTCTAAAGTTCCTGTAACTTTTGAACACTCGGTATCTTCTGAAGTTCCCGTATCTTCTGTACCTATTACTACTTTATCATACCCTACTTCATTATCTCAAATTCTCTCTCATCTCATGGATAATCCTTTAATTGATGTTTCACCTCCACCAGATTCGTGTCCTATTTGACTTTTTTCTATTACAAGACATACAATGTATGACATACGCTTACGACACACAATTTATATGTCATGATTTAAGGTGTTCTATAAATATATATGGTTTTGTAGATTTACTAATATTCAAACCAAATAAAATTTAAAGCCTCATATTACAAAATAAAATAACACACACACACACACACATATATATATATATATATATATATATATATATATATATATATATATATATATATATATATGTGTGTGTGTGTGTGTGTGTATATATATATATATATATATATATATATATATATATATATATATATATATATATATATATATAAACAATCCATTGCACACAATAACGTCACTATCACTAGAAATACTAAATAAGAAACATTGCTTACCCATATATGCCTAAGACTATCTAGATACTTCAACTCCACTTGTCTTAGGTTTTGATTTTGTTTGTGTCTCCAAAGAACCCAATTTCGTTGGTATTCAATCTAAGATTGGTCTGACAGTGGCATTCAGTGATAGTGGAAAAAGAATGGTTTGAATATCATGAGAAGCGTGATAGATATCTATGGGGGGTCGAAGATGAAAGGAGAAGTCGTCGAAGAGATCGGAGGATAATGAGAACCTATCTCGATTCTTTTTGGTGAACAATAGGAAAAGCTTGAGGTTGAAGTGGGGAATAAGAGAGTAGGGAAGAAATAAAAGACGACAAAAGGTTTAAATAAGATAACATACATATTTGAAAATGTATTTCGTGTTTTCTTTTCTTTTTTGATTATAACACTAAAACATGACATGCATTTTTGTATGACGTAAATACTATAAAAGATGCAATAAATTACGACATACAATTATGTATGTCGTAATCCTTCAAATTTAAATAAGATTACATTTTTATGACATATTTTTGTATGTCATAAAATCAGTATGTGTCTGCATAGTTCTAATGTCATTAAAGGTTTATTTTCTAGTAGTGCTATTTAAGTGTTGTGTGACTTTAGTGACTATATCATTTATAACCAAATTGTTTCATTGATCAATCAAATAGCCATACAATATGATATTCAAAATGAAGAGGTATGAAGTCTAAATTCTTTCATAAGCCTTTACCATGTCTTGTTCGCAAGCTTCCTCTAGAGTATTTAAATGTTGGTTTGTGCATGTTATCTACTATGTGAACAATAATAAAACGACCTTTACACAATGTAAAACAGATGGAGGGTAGTGTCTTCTTGGTGAAGGTCATCTAGGTTTCGTGTATATTATTGTAATAATAGATTATGCCATCTTAAAGAAGATTGCATGCATGTAAATCTGTAGCAACGAAATTGTAGCCTTGTTCGAGTTGAAAAGGGTAGAATGTCCACACTAGACCATGTGACACTACGAGTACCCCTTTCGAGTCCCTATTATTTGTTTCCCCAACAACAATCAACTCATGTGACTTATTGTTTTTGGTGTGAATCGAGGTCTTGTCTTATTACTTATATGGACCACAAAACTAAGCGAACTTATGAAAACCAAATCTCTACCACACTCATAGAATAGTCGGTTTGTGATTGTAGGTTTATACGTGACGCTTTGGTCAAATATGTGGTACCTTTCTGGAACAAACAATGGATAGGTATTTAGTATGTTCTAAAAAAGCTGTTCTAGCTTAAAATACTTGTAAAAAGAACTTATGATATACATATATTATGGAAAGTATACATTTCACTGTAATTCATGCTCGAAGTGTGATACGTTGATTCGATAATTCTCGATCTACAAAACCAACGCCTCTAATGGGAAATTCTATCATACCACTTTCTATCAAATCTTTATACGCTTACCTATAAATAAATATAGTTTTTATAACGTGTGAAGAGTAATGATGTGATATGAATATGATTATGTCATAATGATTAAACACAAAAGCTATACAAATAATATTTAAAAACTATAGGAAGAATATATTTAATAGGGCCTCATTCAATTGACTAAAAAATTATTATGTCAGTACATTGCTTTGAGGTTGAGACATACATGACATAAATTTGAATGGTCCCCGTTGGTTGAAGTTTGTTGAGATGAAAGTCAAGTACCACTAGTCTATTTTCGAACGCATCTTTTGTTGCCTTTTTGATAGTTTTTATGAAACATATACACAATTAGGATTCTTATAGTAGCCAAAACATTTTGAGATTACTTCAATAATAATATACGTTGCTATCATGTTCGAAATAACAGTTTTTTCATGTTACATGTTTACGGCTTACATGTGTAGGTACATTCATCACATTGTTCAAACTTGAATTGATATTTATATCAACATTTAT